>OX456985.1:154940650-155418150 GCA_949752695.1 Melanostoma scalare | reverse complement strand
CTAATTTCTACTGACTTACAACAAGTGAGCTGTATTAAAAACTTTTTAAATCTAGTCTTTACCTCTGACGCTGTTAGTACTGTCGTTCTTAAATCTAATTCCGGCATTACTAATGTAGATGACTATCACCCTCCTCTAGACATTTTCCTTGACCTAAGGTAATAACTAACTTTCAAATGCTTTCTGATGAACTAAGTAGATCTAATATTAATAATATATCAGCTTTCACTAATATTGACGAAGCAGTTAGTTACTTTTATTTTATTCTTAACGACTGCATGAGCAAAGCTATACCCCTCAAAATTTCAAAGAATGTGAGCTCTAATCACCCATGGTATACTAAGGAACTAAAAAAGCTTCGCAACAAAAGAAATAGTGCTTGGCGGACTTACATTAAGACGCGTTCTGAATCTGATCACCTTTCTTACATCTTTTTTTTTTTGATGAATTTAAATCACTATCAAAAACTCTGTACTCAAGTTATGTTCACAGAATTTGCAATTCATTGAGGGATGATCCAAAAAGTTTCTGGAACTTTGTAAATTCAAAGAAAGATTCGGATGGATACCCAGATAACTTTACATATGGTAATGTCACAATGACAAGAACATCCGACATTTGCAACGCTTTTGCTCACCATTTTTGTAATTCCTTCTCTGATTCTATTGTTGATATAGATCGTAGTTACTTCGAGTTTCTACGTAAATGTCCTAAAGTTAAATTTAATAATGTCCCAATTATCCTAGAAAGAGTCTTTAACAATATTTCATCTTTGAACGATGATTACTCTGCCGGCCCTGATGGCATCCCTCCAATAATTTAAAAAAAGTGTAAGTCCCAAATTGCATTTCCCCTTCATTATTTGTTTTCATTATCGTTAGATTCTGGTCGATTCCCTTTACTGTGGAAAAGATCTTTTATTACACCTGTATTTAAAAAAGGTATTAAATCAGATATCCTTAACTACAGACCCATATCTAAGCTTTCGTGTATCCCCAAATTATTTGAACAGCTTGTTTGTGAAAGCTTAACTTTCGATATTAAAAATATAATTTGCAAACAGCAGCATGGTTTTGTACAGAAAAGATCAACAGTAACAAACCTTGTATATTTCCTTCATAAATGTTCAAACGCGCTTGAAAGCGGGCAAGAGTTAGATTGTATATATACTGACTTTTCAAAGGCTTTCGATAAACTATCTCACGATATTATATTGTTTAAACTAAATGCATATGGATTCCCTTCGACCTTCGTTGATTGGATCAGATCGTACCTTACTGATAGATCATATGTGGTAAAATTTAGAAGCATTCTTTCAGACTCCTTTAAGGCGCACTCAGGAGTACCACAAGGTAGTCACCTTGGCCCTATCCTCTTTATACTAGCCATTAATGATGTTACTTTTAGCTTGTCATCGAGCGAAATTTTGATCTTCGCGGATGATATGAAAATTTTCAAGAAAATAGACTGCGCAGCCGATCGTCTTATTTTACAATCTGATGTTGAAAATTTTGCCACATGGTGCGATAAAAATGGATTGATTCTCAATCCAAGCAAATGTCAAAGTATAACTTTTTCGGAGAAACGTACACCGGCTTTGCATAATTACTCGATTTCTCATCAAATATTATGCAAGGTGGCCAGTATTAAGGACCTCGGCGTCTACTTTAGCTCCAATTTAGAATTTACATCATCTCATATCAATTACATTGTTTTTTTTTTTTTTTTTTTTTTATAATTAACGCGCACATCAAGGGGTTATGACTACCCTTATAATGTTATTAAACACAGTGCGAGTATTTAGGAAAATAGGAGAGGATTTGAAAGGAGACATCGATGCACGTTGCTTTTGAACCTTTGTGAATCGTAATGCAGGGGAAAAACAGGGCCAGGTAGAGCATTCCACATTCGGGTGGTGCGACTAAAATATGAATCTCTATACTTGACTGTACGCCCGAAGTTGGGCTCAAGGTAAAACTGATGAGCATTCCTAGCGAGGCGGGTGTTGCGGCTAAATTTTTTCAGGGGAGGAATGCAACTGGCTATTTCACTAGAGCACTGTTTATAGAAGAAGCGATAAAAGAGAGTGAGACAGGTAACGTTTCGTCGATGTTCAAGAGAATCAATCGATTCTACGATTGAACTATCACCTATCAATTTTAACGCTCTATTTTGTACCCTATCAAGCAGATGCAAAGATGTTTGAGCGGCACCTGACCAGATATGGGAGTTATACTCCAGTTTAGGGCGGATGAAGGCCGTAAAGGAAATTCAATGCTTGGGTTTATTAAAAGATGGGCTAAGGAGTTTACGGACCCCTACGTCACTCTTTCGCTGTATAACTGTCATGTTCGACCCCATCTAGAATATGCTTCTCAAGTATGGTCTCCTTATTATTCTTATAATTCAAGAATAGAAAGTATACAGCGAAGATTTATTAGATTTGCTCTTAAGGGACTTCCTTGGACTGATCCTTATGACCTTCCACCGTATGAGCATCGTATTCAACTTTTGCAGATGCAACTGCTTTCGCATCGCCGAATAAATAATGATTTAGTCTTTATTCACCAGCTCATAACAGGACAAATTGATGCTCCTGACTTGCTCGCATGCATAGGTTTTAACTACCGGGGAGGCTCATACCAACTGCGCAACTTGGAGTTACTTCACTGTCCTTATCATAGAACTAATTATGGATTGAATGAGCCTATTACTCGTATGATAAAAGTTTTGAACCTAAACTCAAATTTAATAGACTTTCATATTAGTAAAACTACGTTAAAGTCCTTAATTCGAACCAGAGCTCCACTCTCTTGACTATGTTTTTTTTTTATGTTTCTTATATCTTTATAATTGTCATGTTTAATAATTAATTTTACGTCTATATGTAGCTATCTAATTTGTTTTTTTTATGTGTTTATCAATAATTTTGTAATATTTTTTAGCTCTGTTGTCTTGAGTGTGTTAGACTTAATTTTTGCTTACTAACAACTAACACCTCGCTAAATGATGACAGTGATACATATTTCTGAGTACTTAAGGGTGAAAAAACTCTTGAAGAAAAGATACATTGTTTCACAAGCTTGAAATAAGCTGTTCTGATAGTATAAAAAAAAAAATATAAAAAAAAAAAATATCTGGACTTTCTGTAGCCACAAGGGTGCCTCAGTTTTGGGGCGAGAGACCATCTTTCTGGTTTGCTCAGCTGGAAGTCATTCTTTCCCCGTCAAAGCCGTACGAAGACACCAAGTTGCAATATGTCATAGCTAACCTCGACCGAAGGGAATTGGAACAAATTACCGACGGCGAGACAGTTTTAAATGTCACTTCAGTATTAAAGAATAATAAAATATAAATTGGGTGGGGTGACCCTTATTTTAAAAATTCAATTATTGATATTGATATTTACAATTAGAAAAGAATCAAAAGAATTACAATTAGTTTTATTAGCCAAGTGCCAGAAAAAATTTAATTCAGTGAAATTTAAATATTGCTTTCAAAAAATCAAAAAGAATCAAAAAAAGAGTTACTTTTTGTTTTGTTAGCCAAGTGCAAGAAAAATTAATTCAGTTTAAAATGAGATTGATCAGATATTCTAATAACTCACCAGAACATTAAGGAAGTAAAATAGTTTAAGAAAACACAACTATTTCCAAAACACCACAGTCAAAATCAAACAACCAAGATTTTAAATGTATCTGAAAAAGATTTGGTAATATAAGTGACCTTAACGCAGTAGGAAGTTTATTAAATAATCTACAAGACATTACTTTGTAAAAATTCCGAAAAGTAGTCGTCCGAAAGCTGGGAACAGGAACAAGATATTGCAAGTTGTTTCGTAGATTATGATTATCTAGGATTCTGAAATTCAGATTTCCTGAGCGCAAAAAGAAAGTTTTAAGGACCTTGAAACAATATAAATGTCGAACTGGTAGAATTTTCAATCTTACAAATAATGGAAAACTATGATGTAGTCTTCCCTTCCTACTAATTATCCTAATTACATATTTTTGTAAAGTTAAAATAGGTCTCACTTTGTTAAAGTGTGTTCCACCCCAACATGCTATTCCATATTGCAATTTGGAATGGAAAATTCCATAATAAATTTTTTTAAGAATATCATTGGAGCAAACTTTTTGGAGATAGAAGAAGTGCCGCAGTGTAGAACGAAAATATTTTTTTAGACTCTCTGTAATTGTCTACGTTTGAAAAGTTAAATTCTGAAATTTTCCGTGAGAAAGATATCCAAAATAATAACACACCAAAATTCACTTCTTAACGACTTTGCTTTGTATTTCGATTTTTGTATGAGTAATTAGTCATATGACTTTGTGTATAGTAGAATCATTAATTTTAGTATAGAATTCTATGTTTTTGTTTACATTATAATTTGACATAGTATTTTGTGGACTGTATTTATTTGATCTGTTTATTTAATATTTATATGTATGTATTTTGCAATATTCAGTTCGTTTCCGAACATTCTCCCGCCTCCAGAAGTTCACACATAATCTCATCATATTGCGAAACACCCTATTCGCACACCGAAACTGCTTTACCGACGCTATTTACTTGGCATCTATTCCTCGATAGGTGGCTTTTGGTATTTCGTCGTCTCGATAAGTGGTATACACTGATCAATGGTGATACTCTTCTAACTCGTTGTGTACATGTAAAGAGACGAAATGATTAATGAATGTACAAGTACAAGACATAAACAGAAAACGTTAACACGAGATAATAGTATAATAGTACAACAAATATCAATATTATACTACAGCGTGAATGCGAAAGCTTTATGCAACAGAAATTTTCCATTCATTTTTGTAGTGACGTGTACGTTCGTTGTGCCGTTGTTTCTTTCAATCTTGCGGCTTGCGTAGTAAAAGTGAATAATCCTGTGATGCTGTTCGTTCTTCGTTTGTAAATTTTAAATCGTTTTTGGTGAGCAAAGCATGGTGCCGACATGCTTTTGCGAATATTTTAATCGCGAATTTTACTTAATTGTGTTGTTTGTAAATTTAGATTAAGTGTGATGTGTTATTGTGAAAATGTTTAATTAATTTTAATGTTGATTGTCGAATAAGTGCGTCGATTTTCCCGCACTATGAATATTAAAGATGTTACGAGTTCCGATGGATGGATGAATGGGCTAATTGTGGTAACATATGTGTGACGACCCACATATTAAATAGATGAGTGGTTTTTTTTATTAAATTTTTGTTGATTTTTTTTATTTGTTTCTTCGTAGATTATTAATATTGAAAGATTTTATCGTTAATCGTTCGGGAAACATTAATTTTTGATATATATGTTCATATTGTTGTTGTTGTTGTTGTGGGGGCTTTGTCGCGCATTTTTTTTTTTTTTTATCGATTTTTTCGCGATTGCGGTTGTGTGTGTATGTGTATGTGTATGGTTAAACTATTGAAAAAACGACGTGGTTTCGGTCTCTTTCTAGTCGGACATTTTCGGTTCCGACTAGAACTTTGTTTACATTTTTGATGATAAACAAACGCGTATTATTTCGTGAATTTTTTGCGAAATAAATAAAAAGTTTAAGTTACGTGGTGTTAAATGCTTGTTGTGCAATGGCAAGACATTTTATTGCAATAAAAAACTACGATTGCATTAAAAAAGTGGTTGTGAATTTCGTGATTTTTGACTTTATATTGAACTGATATGATTCAAGTGCAACTGGGCGCGTAGCACGTAATTATGTTGAATCATTTGTGTACATAATAAGTACATTGATCGTTTTGATGGCGTTTTACTAAATTCAGTATAATATTGATTAAATTGTGAAATTATTTTGTGTGATTTGGTAAATTTTACAGATGAAATTGTGATTTGTAATTTGATTTTGATATTGGTTTTATAACGCGATGTTTTTGATCAACGTCAATTTTGTTTTGCCGACGGCTTTTTGACGTTTGGTGTGTCGATGTTTTTGCTTCAAGTTTTGTGGAAGGTGTCTGATTTCCATTTAGACTTTTTTGTCTAATTTTTAATAAAGAATTGTTGATTAATAGAATTATTTAAATATTATTTTCCTTTTGCATGCGTTGTGGCAGTGCTTTATTAAATTGAAAATTATAAGTTGAGTTGATAACTTGATGTGTGCATTGTCGCAGCTTATTGCAAATGTTGAAATGTTGTTTCGATTTAGATGTCTTTTGTGTTGTGTTTGAAATTTCAATAAAGATGAATAAAAATTATAATTTGATGTATTATTTCGTAAAGTTGAATGTTGTATGGTGTAATATTAAAGATGAGTTGATTGAAGAATGTAATTCTTTGAATCAATTATGTTGTTTGACTTTCAGGAACTGGGTAGATCATCAGGTATATGAAATTTCAGGTACGATGTGTTGATGATCATGGTGGTGTACTTTTCCTTTGAAGAAATGATTCGTTGAAGGAATTTAAAGTTGGGTTGATTGTTAATTCAGCTTACGTTGGACTTAAATTAAGTCTTATATGAATCCAGGTGTTTTGTATATTGAGACAAATGATGTTATCTTCGGAGAAGATAATGGTAATAACAGGTAGGTATATTGTTGTTGATTCGGGGAATCCAGGGGCGTTGTATTAGGTTTTGAATAATCTTCGGGGAAGATGTGTGATTCTGTAGGTTTGTATTGATTCATATACGAATCCAGGGGCGTTGTATTTTCAGGTTTTAGTTAAATCTTCGGAGAAGAGATATGATTCAACAGGTGTTGATTCGTTTGTTGAATCCAGGGGCAGTGTATTTTCAGGTTTTAGGTAAATCTTCGGGGAAGAAATATATTTCAGCAGACATTGATTCGTACTGAATCCAGGGGCAGTGTATTTTTTAGTTTTTTGTTTGTAAATCTTCAGGAAATATGTTTTTATTAAACGATGGCAGTATGTTCCTTGTGACCGTTTGAAGGAAGACGACACATTTTTGCGACGGGCCGCTTTAGGATTCCATTCTGCGTTTTGACGGTGACGACGCGTACGAGACCGTCTGATCCTGCATGGGTTTCTTCAACTCGGCCGAGATTCCAGTAGGTTGGTGGGAGTCGCTCATCCTTGAGCAGAACTAAGTCTCCTAGTCTGGGCATCTCCTTGACTTGAGTCCATTTAGATATTTAGATATTAAAAAGTTTATTCATTCATTTAAATCTTAAAACTAGTACAGCAATAAAGATGTTTAAGTGAATAAATAATGGCTATCATTCTTTAACATAAAGTTAGTGTTGAATGATGCTTTCTTGAATTAATTGTATATTGATAATAACTGATGTGGGGTGACAATCAGGACATATTTAATTAAGAAACAATAAATAAGTTAAAAATTTTTAAAGGGTCTTACAATGATAAATCTACTAAGAGTAAAATGATAAATGTTTAATTGAAAATTGAGAAGAGAAAGAAAAATATAAAATACAGCAGAATGATAACTTGTTCTAGTTTACAGAATTAGGATTCATATATTAACAATAGATTTCGATAGAGATTAAGTCAACAGTGAATAACCAGTCTTTTACTTTTTTTAGAAATGAGCTTATATTTGGAGTTTTTCTGATAGGCAGAGGCAGTTTGTTAAATATTTTCGGTCCATTTTGGTCGATGTTGGAGCCGTGAAAAATATTCTGAACTCCATCTTTTCCAGAACCCTTCCGCCAGCGCTTGAACTCGTTTCCATCGGTCTAGATGTGTGACGTTGTTGTTAAGTTCACCTTGTGGTATGGCATGTAGTGACTCACCGACTAAAAAGTGCGCAGGGGTTAGCGCATTCAAATCGTCGAAGCTATCGGATAGAGGGCATAGGGGCCTCGAATTCAAACACGCTTCTATTTGTGTTAGAAGCGTTGCGAGCTCCTCAAATGTGAGCTTTTCAGTTCCGACAACTGTTTTTAAATGGTGCTTGACAGACTTCACACCTGCTTCCCATAAACCACCAAAGTGTGGAGAAGCTGGGGGAATAAAATGCCAATGTGTACCGCGATTTGCAAGCTTTTCGGCTATCTCCTTCCAATCATGCGTAGCTTCTTTCAACATTTTTGCTAATTCGTTGTTAGCACCGACGAAGTTGGTTCCACAGTCGCTGTAAACCTGTTGACAGCTTCCTCTCCTTGCAGTAAAACGATGAAATGCATCGGCATCGGAAATGCAACAACTGATGGGAAATTTACCTGCCGCTCGAGTTCAGATGTCTCGACCTTTCAGCCATACCGGTGTCGATTATGCTGGTCCCATCGAGATCAAAAGCTGGAAAGCACGCGGAGCTAGGATATTCTTCTTTCTTTCTTTCTTTCTTTATTTTTTCAAATCATAAATTACAATATTATAGTAAAGAAATTTATTAGAAAGCATGGCAATATGCCGTCTGCCGTAAAGAAATTACAATTTTTAAAATACAATGAGAAAGTTTTAACAAACTTGTGCTAAGTTTACAAGTTAATTTGTTTAAAAAGAAAAAAAACTAGTAACAAACATACAGTGACTTTTAGTTTAGTCAAAACAAAAATAAATAAATTGATTTAGGTTTAAATCTATTGCTGTATAAGATACACGTTTAGAACACTCTTAAAGTATATAAATATTAAGTTTCTAATATACATAACAATTTGATTTCTGGACTTTCAGTTTAGTCAAAACAAAATAGATCAAATGGCTTTTAGTTTAGCTAAAACGAAAATAACTTGCTTTTTCCCTATATGTATAGTTCAAAAGTAGTGTAGATTTATTGTTTCAAAACATGTTCAAATAATCATCCCGATATTTTTTCGCGTGAGAAACGTATCCTATAAGAGACTTCCAACCACGGCAACCATTGCAGTAAAACAATGAAATGCTGCCAAAAACGCTTGGGTTGTCAGATCTGACACGACTTCCAAGTGAATGGCTTTTGTTGCCAGACCTTTTACTTCGAATGTGGTGATTTTGTGGTTCAACTCATAGGGTGGTCAAGGAATCCTTCGGTCGACCCTCTGAAAAGTTCAATGAACAAATATAGACATGTGGTTTTTTCCAAAAGACAAGAATATGCTGTCAACGATAGACGATTGAATGATAATCTTCTAAAGAGTTAGGGAATCTGGGGCCAATACTTGTGCCCCTGGTCTGTAACTATCGCCTCGATAAAAGCAGGCGATAAACGGTTTAAAATGGAACGAAATCCTACTAAATTCATAGAATTTCGTTCCATTTTCCACCGTTTATCGCTGAGGCGATAGTTACGGAACAGGGGCACTGGATGGTTTAACTAACGACTATACCCAATATTTTTGTTTACTAGCTTAGGTACAATCTAACATCTTTTACCAACAATTTCGATTTCGTGTGAGCTTTAGTTTTGTACTCGAAGTTCGTTGCGAAGTCTTCTTCCACTTGATTGCGCCACCTAAGACTAGATATTTTCCTTTCACGATTTCTCTGTAATATGCTTTCGAAAACCCGGAGCGTTGATGATCATCCGCTCTGCATGTCCAAGTCATCGTAGTCTCTCGATGCGTACTCTTCTAGATATGCCCTTATCGCGGTATAGCTCGTTGTGGAATCAGAGATAGAAAATGAAATTTGACAATTGTACTTAAAACAGTTTTAAAATTTTACTGAAATGCTGCCAATTGTATTGAAAAGCAATTTTGTAGTAAAAAATTGAGCATATAAATACGAAACAACAGTATAAAGTGTTAGGCAATATGTACAAGTTTCTTTTTAAAAAATCAGTAAAATGAACAAAACTTCGTTCAGGAGGCTTCCAAGACCTTGTTGATGGCTTTGGGTAATATAAGCCTCAAATTCGTTAATCGTTTTGGAATTGTTGTTATATATTCTTATATAAGGACCGATCCTTTACAGTTCTCAATAATTAGCATAGGTGGCTGATAACACGGTTTGAGAAATAACTGAGCAAATAATTGATTGTGGCATAGGTTGTGTGGCACCGTTCAAGTCCACGTGCCTACGGTTTCAGTAAGAAAAGGTCGGTCAGCATGGCTCTGTATCGCCAACTGTTGATGAATTGAGTCTCACACTCTCGGCTTCAGCAACTATTTATATTCTTGTCTGTAACAGATCAAAAAGCGCATGTTACTGACTTTCTGTTAAGATTTTGAGCGGGAGGCACCTGTCAGTGTCAAAATAGCCAAGAACTGTAAAAGAAACTGGATGACATGCCCTTTAGAAGTTGAGACTGTAATAAAAACTTAATGGGCTCACAGCTGCGGTTAAAAGATTGTGGGTATGAAAGCGAATGCATTCAGGATGATGGCTTGATGAGTAAATCTCTTTCCATCCACGTGTTGAATCTTATTTTCCACACATTCTCTTCAAGAAAGAGACTCCCAGTCGGAGTGTTTCATTTTTTCGAATGGACCAAACGTCTCCTCATCCGGGTTGTCTTGAAATTTCTAGAGAGGGTTTTTTTCTCAATTGCTTTCTTAAGCCAAAATAGCAACGATTGGCAAGAGTAATTCTCCGTAGCGGATCCTAAATAGACGAAGTCCTGTACTATCTCGTTGTTATATCTGTCTATTGCGACGTTTTGTCTAATTCGTCGATGTGTCCCTCTCTGACTTTTGAAAGATTATTCTTCTTGTGTTGATATATGACTTTTGTACAATATTTTCAAGTATAATGCGAACGAAATCGCCTTGAAGTTTGTTACTTTCTCGATAACCTTTCTCGAAATCAGTGATCTCGATTAGCTCTTTACCGATCTTGACGGAGCTGTGTGATGAGTTCTCCAAAGTAATCCTGCATTCGAAGCTGTTCGATCTGAGGAAGTTCTCGATGAAAAGCTTCCCAGTCTTTCCTCAACGCTGGTGGAATTGGATCATCCCAATCGCAGCCGATTTCCCAGAGTCTCTGCATCATAAGTTTTGCCGTGATGATGCATGGCGATATCCAGCCAAGTGGGTCGAACAATTTGGCAATCGTCGATAACATAGCCCTTTTTGTTATTGCTTCCTTCGATGGCTGCAGGTTCTGGTACGAGAAATAATCATCAACAGGAAACCATTTTATGCCGAGCGTCTTGACATGCTCTGACGTATTGAACGGCAGTTCAAAATCCAACTCACGGTCTTGCACCGGAACATCATCCACGAGTTCCTTGACGTTGCTCGTCCATTTTCGTAAGTGGAATCCTGCAGAAGCCAAAAGTTGCCTAGCTTCGTCGCGTTTTATGCGCGCCTCTTCGACGGAGTCCGCTCCACTGATGAGGTCGTCGACGTACATGTTCTCACGGACAACCTTCGCCCCCTCCGGAAAATTTCCACTTTCGTCCTCAGCAACTCTCTTCAAAATCTTGATAGCAAGATAAGGTGCACTGGCGGTGCCGAAAGTGACCGTATTCATTTTGAAGAGTCGTAGTGGCGAAATCTTCTGCTCTCTCCACATTATCAGCTGGTAGTATCGGTCTGGGAAACTAACCAAAATTTGCCGATACATTTTCTCAATGTCGGCCGTGAATGTGACACGATGAGTCCGCCATTTTAGTACGAGATCTATGATACTCGACTGCAACTTTGGACCCACAAGAAGACGGTCGTTGAGGGATTTCCCATCCGAAGCCTTCGCCGCTGCGTCAAACACTACTCTCAGCTTCGTAGTGGAGCTCGCTTCCTTAAACACCGCATGATGCGGTAAGAAATAATGGAATGGAGTCTGCAAAACCGCATCATTCGCATCAATCTCTTCCATATGGTGGAGTTCTTCATACTCCCGTATACATTTAGTGTACTCCGCACGAAGTTTTGGATCTGCATCCAGCCGTTTCTCAAGGTGAAGAAAACGCCGGAAGGCGCTCTGTCGACTCGATCCCATCGCAGGAACGCCGTCCTCTTTGAAAGGCAGCTTCACCTCATATCGCCCATCAGGTAAGCGTTTGGTATACCTATTAAAATAGTCGTCACAAGCGATGTTTTCTTCTGTTTCCAGGTTATGAAACGGGGTTTCCTCGATCTCCCAAAACTTCTCCAGTTGAGAATTCAAATCTGCAAACTGCACGAAGCTTCGAACTCGCTGGGGATCTTCTACTGCGACCTTGCCCAAAACTATCCACCCAAGCTCGGTGTTTTGTGCTATGGGACCGATACCATCCTGAGGTCGCCTTACGTCCGGCAAAAGGATTTGCGCACAAACATCACTTCCCAGCAGTAAATCGATGGGTGCAGGTTCGTAGAGATGGGGATCTGCTAACGAAAGACCCTTGAGGTGGTGCCATTTGCCGTGTATCATTCGTTGGGCCGGGAGAAGGCCAGTCAGCGACTTGAAAACCAAAGCCTGGACGGCCGTCTCAAACGTCGAGTGGCGGGAAGCAAAGCGCACTTCGACGGAGTGCTGCGTAGTGCCACTGCTGACCAACCCTAACCCAGATACTTCGGCAATGGTGCGCCGCTTTTCTAGCTTCAACAGTAGTGCAGCAGTTTCCGTGATGAACGACGTTTCGGAGCCTGTGTCGATCAACGCTCGTAAGAGGTGCAATCGCCCGTCTGCTGCTCGTGCCTTCACTACTGCCGTTGCTAGAAGCATCTGGTGATGACCATCACCATGCGACGCGTGGTAGTTAAAAGTATGTCCATGTGATTGGAGCTGCTGCTGTTCTCCTGTTGGCTGGAACTCCGACGCGTTTCTGTTCAGAGGAACCTGTAAACCTCTGGATGCCATATTCCTCGCTTGCGAACTCGTTGAAGGTTGTTGTTGTTGTCGCGGTTGTGACATGCCATTTTGTGCATTGTAATGCAGCAACGAGTGGTGCTTTTGTTGGCAAAAGTAGCACGAACTAACACTCTGGCAGTCACGGAGAAAGTGCCCGTAGGACAAGCAGTTCTCACAAACCTTCAACCTGCGAACAGCATCTTTACGCACCATGTTGTCCATGTTCAGGAAGCGCTGGCACTTTCGCAACGTGTGTATGCCTTGGTTGCACAACTTACATGCGAGCTGCTCGCCGGAATTCGTCCTTAATGGCTCAACGAAACTCGTCCTCGCTGGTTTGAACGGCTGCTTGACGACTTGCTTGCTGTGGTACACCTTCGTATTGGCTGGAACACGTGGCCCTTTGTTGGCGGTTGGCTCTTCTTTGCTCCTAGATGTTGCACCAAGCTCCTGCTGACCCACAACTTCAAGTGTCCGGAACCTCGTCTCCAAAAATTCGGTGAATTCCTTAAAACTCGGTAAGTCTTTTCGGTTACCTAGTTTTTCTTCCCACAGTTTTTGGCTCGCACTGGGAAGTTTCTGCAGCAAAAACCAAATGAGGACCGTATCCCATCCAGAGACTGGCACATCCATATTCTCCACCGCAAGAACGCATTCACGAGTGGTGTACAGCATATCTCGAAGACCCGATGCAGTTTCGCGACTCAAAGACGGCTGACCAAACAGATGCTGCATTTGGATGTGCACCAGAATGCGTTTATGGTCATACCTGTCCTTCAAAAGCTCCCAAGCTTTGTCGTAAGACGCTGCTTCCACCGACAGGTTTTGTAAAAACCGCTCTGCATCACCCACCAAACAAGATTGCAAGAAATGCAGCTTGTCGATATCATCTATCGACTTGTTTTGATGTACCAGAACGTGAAACTTATCCTGGAAAGCTCTCCAGGTGGTGTATGAACTTTGGAAGATCGATTCTTGGCAGTTTTGAGCACTTGTTATAATTGTATTTGTATTAAATTCATAAAAAAAACTACTAAAAGTGATCATATTATTGTTTTATTCAAACAAACCTCAAAGCAAAAACTTTTTTTTATTTTTTTTTTAATTTTTCCCATATCGTATTTTTCCAAGTATCATAAAATGTATGGGTTTTTGAGCTAACTTAATACTGAGTTTTTTCTTTATTATTGTTTTGTTCATCTGTAAAAAATAAAGAAACTCTATGTTTATCAGGCCTTTTCTCCAAAAAAATGACCTCAAAGTCAAAACTTTGTTTTGGGAAGAAAATTTGAACACCACTTAAAATTGAAAATCTGGCAATCATAAACCTATGGAAGCCTAATTTAAATACAGTCTTAAAGGTAATTATTTCTACAAAAAATTGAGTCTAAGATTAGGTCTCTATCATCAGTATTGACAGAGATATCGAGTTTAACACAGGTCAGGGTACACCAAAGTTAGCCTTTTTTTAAATTGTCAAAAAGTGATGTCAAACTTGAGAAACGGACTTTAATGTAAAACAATTTTTTTCTTAGAATATGACCAAAAACCATATCCCAAAGTATGTAAAACGAATTACGGGACACCCTGTATATAAAATCAATCGTAAATTGAATATTGTTCTCGCGCACACACACTTTAAATGTTTTTAAATGTTATTGTTCGTAAAAACGGTTCGAAAGGACCAAATGTAATTGTCTGCGTTTGAAAAGTTAAATTCTGAAATTTTCCGTGAGAAAGATATCCAAAATAATAACACACCAAAATTCACTTCTTAACCACTTTGCTTTGTATTTCGATTTTTGTATGAGTAATTAGTCATATGACTTTGTGTATAGTAGAATCATTAATTTTAGTATAGAATTCTATGTTTTTGTTTACATTATAATTTGACATAGTATGTATTTGTATTTATTTGATCTGTTTATTTAATATTTATATGTATGTATTTTGCAATATTCAGTTCGTTTCCGAACACTCTCGGTTTGATTGCTAAAAGTCATCTTTGAGTCGATTAAGAGTCCCAGATACTGGAAAACATCCACTTTTTCAATTTGGAAACAAGACTCACTACAGATTTGGTGGTCAAGATAAGTGATCGCACTCGACTCAGAAGCACAAAAGCAGCTTAAAAGTCTATATTTCTTGCACATTGGTTCATGGAAAAAGATATCTTGTTCAAAAATGTTCGGAGAAGAAAGACTAAAAAACATAATTTTGGTCTCAGAGCTAATGACTAACTTATGTTCTGCGAACCACGACCTAAAGAGATTCAAATCCCAATTAGTATCAGCCACTAGATCAAGGGCACCAAACGCACAACCAACATCATCTGCAAAGGCAGTAATTTTAGACTTGAATGGTAATTTAAACAAAGAGTTAATATACAATAAGAAAAGTATAGGACCAAGTACTGAGCCTTGAGGTACTCCTATATTCAGAAATTTGAAGTCACTTCTAATATGTATTATTAATTTTTACACGCAATGATCTATTTTTAAGGTAGGATCTGAACCAGTTATCTACTCATAAAACTCCTTATACCAGCATTTTCCAGTTTAGGTAACAGGATTTCGTGGTTTACCATATCAAATGCCTTAGTGATATCGACAAAGAGACCAGCTGTACACTTTTTATTGTCAAGATTATTAAAAGTGTCGGAGCAAAATTTCAGGAGAGCATCTTCAGTGGATTTACCTTTCCGAAACCCAAATTGTAGAAAGCTAAAAAGTTGTTTTTATTTAAAAGTTGCAATAGTTTTATTTTAATACTTTTTTCAAAAATTTTACTAATTGACGAGAGGATAGAAATAGGTCTATAATTGCTTTTTTCATTCGCCGATCCTTTTTTAAAAATTGGAACAATATCGGCACAATTCAAAGCATCCGGAAATTTTCCTGAGAAAATGCTTTGGTTAAATAAATGCACCAGAACATCAACCAAGAAAAAAGATAAATTTTTTAGTAAATTATTTGAGACACCATCAGCTCCACAAGTGTTTGAATTTTTTAGAGACCCAATACTTTTCAAAACTTCGAATGCCGTTACGGGTTCAAAAAAGAAGGTGTTTTGATTCAAAGAATCACCACGAATAATTGCGGAGGAGGAACGGAAAGAAGACTGTAAGGAATCACAAACATTTGCAAAGTAATTAATGAATTCATTAGCAACAGTATCTTCATCAGAAACTACATCTCCATTTATATTTAGATAGATATCCTTTTTTAATATTCCCCTTAACCTGCACAAATTGGTTACCATAGTATCTATCTTTACACAAAGAAATTACTCTTTTAAGTTGAGAGCACATACCTTTGTAACGCGTATTTAAATTGTGATTAAGCGGATGTTTAGCACACTTGATTCTTAATTTGTTCTTAAGATTGTTTTTTTTAGAATATAACTGTTTATCCATGGCTTGAGTCTAATCTCTTAACTTTTCTGCTGGACAACATTACTGCATTGGGTGATAATTTTTTTTAGTATATCCAAAAAGATATTAAAAGCCTTAGAGACATTGCTTTCCAGGTAAACCGACTGCCAATCTTCAAAAAAAAGTTTTCGTTTCAGTGCAACGTAATCGATTTTATTTATTTCAAAACTTGAAGGAGGAGTTTCGGTTACATTATTACTGGGAGAACTCATCAAAACACCAGTCATGGCATGGTCAGTTATACCTAAATCAAAAACGCATTTTTCAATAGTGCCCAATGAGCAATTGGAAAAACGTCCATATATGTGGTCCAAACATTTTCCGGAAGCCGGCCTTGTTGGTTGGTAATAAAGGAAGCTAAACCATGAGATGCAAGTAAGGACAAATAGACTGAAACAGCATCAGAATTTTCCAAAATGTCGAAGTTTATATCTCCCATAATCAATAAATTTTTTGATTTTTCTGTTTGTAAGAGATTTGAAAATACATCCATAAAATCCGAAAAACTGAATTTATGTAACCTGTAAACGCAAAGAATAACAAAATCTCTTTTGTCTAATTTAAAAGTAATTTTCAATATGTCGGCGCTCAAAAAATCTAATTCAGTTGGTACACAATCATACGTTTCTCTAACAAAGCAACCTACACCTCCAGCACAATAGTCATCATTTGTTTTAGCAAAAAATTTATAACCTGGTAGAGAGTAATCATTCAATTCGAATTTATATATCCAAATCTCAGAAACACATAAAATGTCAGGGATACGCGCGAATGAAGTTATGTGGGAAACAAGAAAAGCGAAATTCTCACGCATGCTTCTAATATTCTGGTGGATTAAAAGAAATTTGTCCGAGCAGTAAGTTTTCGAAGTAAAAATATGTTCACAATTATTATTAGAAATTATAAGATTAAAGGTAGTAACATCATCAGTATTTAGACCAAAGTCTGAATTCATTACAAAAATATTATAAAATGTTATCAAGGTCTTCAAAAGACCTTATTTGGATGGGAGTACTACCTTCAATCTTTCTTATAAAAATTCTATTATTTCTTATCCATACATATTTATATAGTTTTTCCTTCTTAACCGCCTTCACTTTCATCAACAATGCATGAGTAAACTTTGTAAGAGCATCATTAATGTAGATTTCTCTTCTTAGTCTACTGTTGGAGCTGGTGCTAGTGGCAATGTTGCCACTTTACTGCAATTGCATTAGATCTACTGCATTTTTTTCCTAAAATGATTCTACTGCCTCAAAAAAATATCTACTGCGCTTTTGGTTTTACGAATAAAAACTAAGCTTAAGTATTTACATTACTCATAAATGAATACAACCATCATATACTGAATACAACCATTTTCCAAACGCACCCGTATTATAAGTACACTCAACTTATGGCTATAAAGAGAACTAGTTTTTTTTTTTAATTTATTTATAAATAATTTTTAAGTTTTAAAAAGAGATTGGTGTATTTATTTGTAAGTAAGTAAGCAGTGAGATTTGTTACAAATGCTTATGGTTTGCAAGTTCAGTTTACAAATCTTTAACGACATGGCAAAAGCCGGCAAGTTTAAAATAAAACAAAATAGTGAAACGCTGCACTAGGTTACGTATTTTTATAAATAAAAATGCTTTATTTAATATTTGGTTTCGATATCGTAGCGCAGTTTTCATAAAATTGATAAGATTAGGCCAGTCTCGACCGTTCAGTATTTAAGGAACTTCATCCGTTTCGTAGTTCGATTTTCCCAAGTGTAGTTTTCTAAGTTCTGTTAGTATGGGACAGACTCCAATAAAATGCTTTATATCTTCACGATCTTTCAAACTGCACAAGCTGCAGATTATGGGCATATCGGGGCGGTGACGAAGGTAATTTAATAGCCTCTAGCTTTAATATTGTTGAGATTTAGTCTGCATTCACATTATCTTCGAAGTAATTTATCATGCTAAGGTCACACTCCAGTTTTCAGTAATATATTCTGTATATTGATGATTGTTTGATTGTGCTTGCTCAATAAAGGCTTTATGCATTTTTTCATCAAGAGCCTGCAGTACATTATAAAGCTCTTCTTTGGTTTGTTTTAGACTAACTCTTGCAAGATAAAGAGTACATCCTACAACCTACACCCTCCACTAGTTCCTTCCATTTTTCGAAGTATGCTGTTTTTTTGACGCGAGCATTGCATTGAGCATTGCTACTATTTTAGGTAAGCGAGCTTCTCCCATGCTAAACACTTTAAGGACGTAATCAAAATTGAGCTTCAGCAGTCCTGTTTCGATGTGTAACATATAAGTGGGCGTGGTCAAGGGAAGGTGCAATACTCTTTTCAGAAAGAATCTAAGCACACTCTCAAGTATCCCCCAACTTGGGCTGCGTTCAACATATCCGACCTCCCTGTGGCCTCGAAGATTTGGTATTTTGCTCGGAGTCCTATATTTTCGTTCTTCATACATGCTGACCAGGTTGTGTTTATGGCAATATTCGCAGTTTTTTATTTTTTCTGCTAAGTGAGGTTTCATATTATTTTGTGGAGTTAGTATAACACCAAGATATTTATAATTATCGACTACTTCCACAACTTCCCTTTCCAGATGTAGTTCCCATTCCTCTGTCCTTTCCTATACCGAAAATCATTATTTGGGACTTTAGCTTATTGTAGCTAAGGTTCCACAGTTTGCAAAACTCATCTAACTTATATATCAACATTTGAAGTTTTATAGGAGTATCTATCATTTATGTTGATTGACAAAAGAAGAGTACTCAAGACGCATCCTTGTTTCAATCCTGATGTGGTTGGGAAACTTTCTGACATTTTGGCGCCATTCTAAACCTTTGCAGTGCAATTATGGTATATTTTCTTGAATCTTTTCAGCATTTTAAAAGGAAGCATTTTAAAATGCAGACAGTTTATAAAACAATAATTTTATTTGTGTATTTATAAAAGAGTTTCTTTGAAAAAAAAATCTACTGCATAAAAATGGAATCTACTGCACTTTTTTTGTAAATCTACTTCGGAAATTTTTTCAAACAGTGGCAACGCTGGAGTGCTACCTGCTACCCACAGAATAAGGAATATACAGAAGGTCATCTCCCACCATCTCCACCCGCAAAACCCGCAAATTTTGAAAAAATGAACTTGAGTGAACAGGAAATAGTTCATTTGAAAAGTTCATTGCTGAGGTGAAATTCACAGAAAAAAAAATAAGAGCTTGACAGCTGACAGACAGCAAAAAGTAAATAAATTTACTGAGGACATCAGAACCAAAAGGCAAGTCTTTTTTATTCGATATTAGAATGCTTATGATAATGTTGATCTTGGTTCGAAACATATCCCGTTTTCATATTACTTTCGTCTTTTTTTTATAGATTGCCTCGTCAAAGCATGTCCCATGAACAAATATAGAAGCAGTTCTGGAAAGCAGCTAAAAAGAATGGCTGAATGAAAGATTTCTCTACCTAAAATGAAGAAAACGAAGAGGTTCCTTTCCAACGACACGACAATCCAAAGCATCAACGATAAAACAAACTGTTTTGTTTTTCAATAAACTTGAAAAAAATAGTTTTATATTTGCTATGCAATGAGTATTTACAAAATAACATTTAGATATAATCTATAAAATAAGATTATAATTAAGGAATGAAAATAAAGAAAGAGCCAAAGAAAACCTTACAGCCCGAACAAACCCTTCAAATCATTAATCGTAAGTTTACTACCATGAGAAGATTTTGCACCAGTGAGAAGATCGTTTGCGATGCCTAGTGTTTGACCTTGTAATGCCTTTATTCGTTCTTCAACAGTCTCCTTGCACATACATTTGTAAATATGCATGTTTTTCTTCTGGTCTTCTCTGTAAATACGATCCTGTGCCTGCGCCTCAATCTGGGGATTCCAATGTAGATCTATGAGAAGCAGATGATTAGCACCAACCAGATTTAAGCCCACGCCTCCAGCAGTTAGGGACAATAGAAGAATTTTTGACTTCGAGTTAGAATCGTTGAACTCTGTTACAAAGTTTTGGCTATTTTTCACCGGAATACTTCCATTCAGGGATAACGTACGGATGTATCTTTTTTCGAGATGAGTTTTCACTTTGAGCGTCATTTCCATTAAAACTGTCGGTTAGAAACGTACTCGGACCAGTCGAATCTTCTGTGATTGCAAGTTTATTAAGTTTATCCAACAAGTCGATTTCTGGTTGAGAACTACTGTCTGAATCTGAAGGCAAAGTCCCATCATCTTCCAGCATAGCATCTATTAATCCAGGATGGCAACAAATTTGCCTCAGACGTATACCTACTAAAAAAACTAAGATTTCATGTGACACTCAATTGTTAAAACCTTTTGCACATTGAATGTATTTAGTCCCTGTTTTCCGGTATGATTGGTTGAATTTTATTTACCGCGGCTGATAGATCTTTCCAGTTAGCTACATCTCTGTTAAAAACATTTTGTAGTTTCAATGTAGGCGCTAATACTTTATTGTCCTCAATAACAAGGTTAACTATTTGTTGGGCTTTCTGCTTTACACTAGTTTGAAGACTTAGAACACGTTCGGAAAGTTGCTTGCACCCATCAAACAACCTGGGTCCTACTTTTTCAAGTAAATTTTGTGCGCTAACAAGATCTGATTTAAGTTCTTCAAGCTTTTCAACTTCTTTATCGTGAAATTCCTTGGAAACATACTTCTTTACTTAGTTTGATGCCACATTTCAAGAGAGAGCTGTAGTTATTTTTGGTTGCACAGTTTTTGCAAGATTTCCATTATACGGAGATTCTATAGGCGCTATGGAATCAGATTCATCTGAACTGATATCCACAATAATATTCTTCTTGGTAATTTCCACAAGATCGCTGGCCGCACTTGACGATTCATTTGGAAATCCATAATCTTTTTCAGCAATCATTGTGGAAGACATTTGGTCTTTTATAGAAACTTTGAACACAGCACTATACTTAGGAGCAACAATAACAGAATCTTGGTGTGGCGATTTGTTTCCGATGGCAGCAGCTCCCACTGAGTAGGCAAAAGATGCAAGGCATTTATATTATTTGAGCAGGCGGCGTGCGGGAGCTTTGGGAATCCCATCTGAAGTTGGCGGTCTGAAAGACATAAAATTTGCAAAAACAAAATTCAATAATAAAAATTGAGAAAAACACTCACCTTCGCATTTTATAGAAACAGCTCGGCCAATCCCATCCTCTTCCATATTATATAAATGCAGTCGATATTTTTAAAGAAATCGAGTTGGAGCACCAAATGAGGCAGAGGATGGAAAAATATTATTTTTTATTTACTTTCGCAAACGAAATATCTGCGAAATGTAATTTTTTTTACTTCACCACAGTTTTTTTTCGAGTGGTGAGTTTAAGGCCATGTGTGCACTGTTCAATTTAAGAAGTGTCTGCATCAGTTTGCAATTTTTGTTAATTTTTTCAATTTTTTAGTTAAATATTGGAAAAAATTGAAAACAAAGTTTATATCTGATACTTAAATGAGTTTTTCTACATTCTAGACTGTAAGAAAGCTTAAAAATACCAACTTTTTTGCAGCAAAATAAAAAACGTTAAATTTTCGGAATTGATCTCACCTCAACCGTCTTTTTCCACTGACCTCACTTTCCGGCCCGGGGGCTTCCGCTAGTTTTAGCTTGTAGGCAAAAATGAACTTTTTGGATGAAGATGACCTTCTGTATATTCCTTATTCTGTGCTGCTACCATTGCTGCTGCTGCTGTCTGCCAGCTGCCACTGCCCTCCACGAGTCAAGTTTTTGCCTGTGCATCGATTTGGCCTTCATAATACGGTGTTTAAGAGAGAGATCAGATAGCTGAACGAAGATTGTGGGTTTGCTCTCTTTGTTTCGTGCGGTAGTTTCCTTGCCTTTTCTTTCTTTTACATAACAATTCGACAAATCACTCTCTTTTATGTCTATTCCCAAAGCATCTCGAAAAATGATAAGAGCAATACTCTTTGGGTTATTAACATTATCATTGCTGTTGGTAAGTCCAGTGATTTCGATGCAGTTAGCTAATTGACTTTGTTGTTGCCAATGCAGCCTGTTTTCTAAGTGTTGAACTTTAGATTTAAGAATTTCATTCTTTTTATTCAAAGCAGATATGGAAGCAAGAAACTCTTTATTAATTGCTTCTAAGTTAGAAATCTTATTGTAGATCATTTGCAATGTAAATTTATTTTCTTCGGTAACAAGATTAGGGTTGAAATTATTGGATTCACTCTCATTATCTGTTTGCATTAAATCTTTGGTTGGAGACACATAAACACCACTCAACGAGACACTTTTATTTTTCTTATTTGACTCCATGGGAATATCTTGCTGATGTATAGCCAGTCGCCTATTAGCAAAGCACTTCTTGCATCGAAATGATTTATTTGTAGATTTCATGTATTCAAAATCGTCTTTGAGGATACAAACACAAGCACCATGAAATGTCCATTTACAATCACAGCACAAAACCCGTAGGTTATCATTTTTTAATATTTTTTTGAACACTCAGTGCAATTCATAATTGAAAATTGAATTTAAACAAGGTTAGCTCAAAATGAGATGTGCACCCCAGGAGACCTCGACAGACTTGGCGAGGTGGCCGACAAGATCATGAGTCACTCTTCCTCACCTGAAACGATTGCCGCATTACCACAACACATCTTCAGCAACACAAAGAGACGGTAGTGATTTGAAGGACATCTGGCAGAGATTAAACGCGATCGAAACGCCACAAGTACGCACCAGCCAACAACAAGTGGAAACGTAGCACCACTATCGGCCAATGCTGGTTCCACCGTCGCTACGGCACGAAAGCGAAAAACTGCACTCTACCATGCTCGTACAAGAAACACTGGTTTTGGATTTCGATATGGAACACACTTTCCGTTGGACGTTCACACGTGCAGCCTTTCCTCACTCGATTTTGGGAGCCAATTTCTTGAATTTTTTTCAACTATTGGTAGATATAAAGGGCCGTCGTCGTCTCTAAAATTCCAGTACCTCACGCCTTCTCACGTCGTCCGATGAGGCCTCGTTAAATGCTCTCGACAATAATAATGTCTACATAAGCCTACTTCAACAATACCCTGTCATCATCAGTCCACTTACCGCTCTACAAACGCCACAACACTCAGTGCGCACTGGTCTACTGCCGTGCAAGACCAATTTCACCAAAGCACTACATGTTGGCTTAAGTTGAGCTCCAACGTATGGTGAAGGAAGGCATTTTTAAACCTTCAAGAAGTTCCTGGGACAGCCCGCTCCACATAGTCATGAAGAAAGATGGTACGACTCGGCCATGCGGGGACTACAGGCGACTCAATGCCGTAACACTCCCAGACAGGTATCCTCTGCCACGGCTCACAGATTTTCAACTTATACTACAAAATAAGTCAACTCTCACTCACCTCGATTTGGCCCTGGCATACCACCAAATCCCCATGGCTCCAGAGGACATCTCGAAAACCGCAATCATAACCCCTTTCAAGCGGATGACTTTCGGTCTACGCAACGCGGCACAAACTTAACAACGGATCGTCTATTCTATTTTTGGCGACTTGGGTTTTGTCTTCGTGTATAAAGACGATATGCTCATAGCGTCCAACTCTCAAGAGGAGAGAGAAGGAGATTTTCAAACGCCTAGAACAAAATGGCGTCACCTTCCACAGAGACAAGTGTGAATTCGGTAAGCAAGTCATAACATTCCTGAGTTATCGAGTTGACAAGTCAGGCATACGACCTCCACAAGACTCAACCAAATCGATGGCTGAATTTCCAAATCCTAAACTTCGCCAATTTCTTGGTGCGCTCAATTTCTTCAGACTTAGCTTGCCACTCGTCGCCTCTGACCAAGCACCCCTCTGCAAAATGCTTCATGGCACAAAGAAGAAGGACAATTCACCAATTAACTTGACAGCATCCACCGAAGCAGCTTTTCTTCGCTGTCACCAGGCTCTCACGGATGCAGCAACGTTGGCACATCGTTTACCAGACGGGGAACTGCGCCTCATGACTGACGCTTCGAACATTGCCGTTGGCGCAGTACTGCTACAAGGTTGTCAACGGAGAATCTAAGCCGCTGGGATATTTTTCAAAAGCTTTATCGGACAGACAGCTAAAGTACAGCACTTTCGATCGTGAGCTGCTGGCAATAAAGTTGGCGATCGAATATTTCCGATGCTTCGTCGAGGGAAGGCCTTTTGCCATATTCACCGACCACAAGCCACTGACGTTCGCCATTCGCAATCCGCCATCGCCAACAGAGACACCGCAGTTGTCGCTGTCGATATTTGGAATACATTTCTCAATTTTCCACTGATATTCGCCATTTTAGCGGTTCCGAAAACGCTCCAGCAGATGAACTCTCCCACATAACAGCAATTGACAATCCTGTGAGCATGGACAACGACGCTATATCCAAAGCACAAAAAGAAAAGAGCTGAGATCGGTAAACTCAAAACTAAATTTCGCTAACTTTGTTCTTCCTGGTATTGAAACAGAAGTGGCTTGCAAAACGACTACGGACGAGCCATACATACCTGAAGCATTCAAACAAGCTGCGTTTGACACGATGCGCAACCTCAGGCACCCAGGCATAAAAGCATCTCGTAAAACAATCTCCCTCCGATTTTTTTGGCCACCAATGAACGTGGAAGTGCCGTGACTGTCAGCGAAGCAAAGTACACATACATAATATATATGTGTACTTTGCTTCGCTGACAGTCATGGCACTTCCACATATATACATAATATCACATCCACCACATATTCATCCACCCATGGGAACGTTTCACACAACGGCCGAGAGGTTTGAAAACGTCCATATCGATATCGTCGGGCCTTTACCAACTTGTAATGGATGTAATTACCTGCTCACACGCATCGATCGTGCGACGCAATGGCCGGAAGGTATTCCTATAGCCGACATCACTGTTGTTTCCGTGGCCGACGCATTTTTCTTCATTTGGGTGGCACGATTCGGGTGTCCCTTACGTCTGACCACAGATCAGGGCCGGCAGTTTGAATCCACTTTGTTCCACCGACTATCACAAGTTCTTGGCTGCGAACGCATTCACACAACGGCTTATCATCCGCAGGCTAACGGGGTGGTCGAACGCTCACATCGCTCTCTAAAAGCAGCGTTAACCGCACATCATTCTGACAATTGGGTGACTGCACTACCTGCTGTCTTATTGGGACTCCGCTCAATGGCCAACGAACACAGTACCACACCGGCTCAGCTGATGTACGGTACGGAATTACGTCTGCCAGGAGATTTTTTCGAAGAGACTTCCCTGAAAGAACCGGTCAGCAAGATTTGAGAGAACGTCAGTCGCACGACGAAACCGATATTTATACCTAAGGAGTCTAAAAAATCGTCGAATGTTTACGTGCGTAGCGATCATGTACACACACTCTTTTAAGGTTGCCTAAACAAACAAGCAAGTTTTCATCTCAATTATCTCACGACTCAAACCAGCCTACTGTAGTCGAAATAAAACAAACGCAATTAAAAGTGATCCAATATACGACCAGGTAAGGAAGAATATGCAAAACACCACTGTGTTTAGGGGGAAGTCCTGTAGCAACCAGGAACGCATTTCTGCATGCCACAGATGTACAACAACCGTTAACGTATTTTATTCGAAATGTTAGATGTCAGCTGTCAATAATGTCTCGAACATCTCTGCGAATACATCCGGCTAGCTTTCTTTCTTTCTTTTTAATAAGTGCTAGAGTAGCTCAGTCTGTTCGTCTTTCTATGTTACTTATATTATAAATGCAAAAGTAGCTCTGTCTGTTCGCCTTTCTATGTTACCATCTCCAGCCCAAACTAATTAACAGATTTAAATGAAACTTTGTACAGAGATAGTCTAGAACCTGAGAAGGGACATAGGCTATATATTTGATCCCTCAATTCCCACGGGAACGGGAACGTATACGAGAACTTGAAGCTACGTCACTGATTTCGAAAACTCTTCCACCGTTAGAATGCTACACTATCCCCGAGTATCATATACTTTAATTCATCCACATATTCCTACGGGAACGGGAGTCCTTACTAATATAATAAGTGCGAAAGAAGCTCTCTTTGTTCATCTTTCTACGTTACCATCTCTCGCCCAAGCTACAGAACCGATTTAAATGAAATTTTATACAGAGATTATCTAGAACCTGAAGAAAGACATAGGATACATTTTATTCGAATATTCCCACGTTAACCGGTCCTCGCTAATGTTATAAATGCAAAAGCAGTGCTGTCTGTTCGCCATTCTATGTTACCATCTCCCGCCCAAACTATTGAACAGATTTTAATGAAATTTTGTACAGAGATAGTAATAATAATAAGATTTAAGAACGGACAAAGGCTATATATTTTATCCCTATATTCCCACGGGAACGAGAACGCATACGGGAACTTTGACATTATAGTACCGATTTCAAAAATTCTTCCACCGTTAGAATGCTTAACTCTCCCTGAGTAACATAAGCTGTAAGTCATCCCAGTATTCCTACGGGAACGGTCACCATATTTCCACGGGAATGGGAGTCTTTACTAATATCATAAGTCTGAAATGAAATCTGTCTGTCTATTTTTATTTGTTATCAAAAACCGCCCAAACTATTAAACCTATTTATGTGAATTTTGGTAGGAACAGAGATATAATCTTGAGCCTGAAGATGGACATAAACAATATATGTTATCACCGTATTTAAACAAGAACGTAAACGTGAACTGGAACCTAGAAACTACTGAACTGATTTCAAGAATTAATTCCCGGTTAGAATGCTACACTATCTCAAAGTAAAATAAACTCTAGTTTATCCTCATACTCCCATGGGAACGGAAGTACTTATTAACATTATAGATCCGAAATCAATTCCGTCTGTCTACTACTATTAAACATATTTGTATGAATTTTGGTGCAGAGATAGTTTTGAACCTAAACAAGGACATGGGCTGTATTTGTTATCCCAATATTCCTGCGAGAACGGCAACGTAAACGGGAACCTTGAAGCTACTGGACTGATTTCAAAAGTTCTTTCACCGTAAGGTGATTTCTGTCAAATTGTCGATTACACAGTTGACCTGAGAAGAAATGTCTATCTTGATCTTCAAATAAATATTGGCAATAGGTAGTGACTGCGTGAAAAGTCGACTTCGGCCCCGACTCATGAGATAGTTAACCAAATCAACTAATAAGTTATGTTAGACGTATTGGGGGATGTTGTCGAATATCTATCAGAAGACAGTATTAGGGACATTGAGCAAGTCACATCATACCCTATAGTTTCTCAGTTCCTTAGAATTATCAGGAGTGGCTGCAAGTTGGTATTCCAGTGCCAATAATGAGTAATCTAGACTTGTACACAGCTACAAATTACACATCTCGGATGCGGCATTATAAAAGTTTTAATAATGACTGGAACAGCAAAAGGAGAAACCTATTGATTCCCCGTATTTCTTTAATTCCCACTGATTTGTCATTTGGTTTAAAAGAATGTATCAAACTCGCAAAACCTTTTTATTTGACAAAAGATAGAAAAGGTAAGTACGTCGTGTGCCGTTAGGTGGAAGAATTTTTGAAATCGGTGCTATAAGTTCTCGTTCCCGTGGGAATAAAGGGATAAAACATATAGCCTACTTATGCCTTTTCTTAAATTTTAGACTATCTCTATACAAGATTTCGTTTAAATCTGTTTGGACGGGAGATGGTAACATAGAAAGGCGAACAGACAGAGCTACTTTTGCATTTATAACATTAGCGAGGACCGGTTAACGTGGGAATATTAGAATAAAATGTATCCTATGTCTTTCTTCAGGTTCTAGATAATCTCTGTATTAAATTTCATTTAAATCGGTTCTGTAACTTGAGCGAGAGATGGTAACATAGAAAAACGAACAGACAGAGCTACCTTCGCACTTATTATATAAGTAAGGACTCCCGTTCCCGTTGGAATATGGGGATGAATTAAAGTTTGTGTTACTCGGGGATGGTGTAGCATTCTAACGGTAGAAGAACTTTCGAAATCGGTATACTGTTGCTTCTAAGTTCCCGTATAAGTTCCCGTTCCCGTAGGAATTTAGGGATAAAATAAATAGCCTATGTCCTTCCTTAGGTTCTAGACTATCTCTGTAAAAAATTTCATATCAATCAGTTCAATAATTTGGGCGGGAAACGGTAAAATAGAAAGTCGGACAGACCGAGTGACTTTCATATATATAATATTAGTTAGGATTAGGACTAGTTAGGACTAGTTAGGGTTCTCTTTTGGTTTTAACTGTAAAAGATACACATAGCTGCAGCTCATTCACATCCTACTCCGATGTATTTAAACTCATTTGATCTCAGATATACTTTCAAGTTCCAATAAACACCTAATACATGAAAAAAAAATATCTTTACACACTGAACTGTTTTTAACTGGAATAGAATTTGAATTTGAAATACAATTTGGAAAACAAATTAAAAAAAAACTTAACTGCTTGTGCATTAAATAGTTTGCTTCACTACGTAAGGAAATAGAGGGTCCGCTATTTAACGCTTTTTTTCAACTAGTGCTTATTTCGTGAATGGTAACACATCTCATGTCTGATTAGACAGATAACTAGTTTTATCCTTCCGCTAAACGAATATGGTTGTGTAAACGCTTGAACAACGCTGGGAAATATTGCGACATTACTTTGAGAATGATGTATGTACATTACTTTCAAAAGATGCCGATTTTGCCAAAAAAATCATCTGTTCAGATGAAGCTCATTTTGATCTTGACGGGTATGTAAACAAGCAAAATTGTCGCTTTTAGGCACAGAAAACCTCACGCATACATTCAAAAGCCGATGCACCCAAAACGAGTCACTGTTTGGTGCGGATTTTGGTCCAGAGGCATTCTTCGAAAATGAGCAAGGAGTGGCCGTTACAGTCAATCGCGATCGTTATCGGACCATGTTGAACGAATATTTGTTCACAAAATTTGAAGAGGAGGATATTGGCAGCATTTGGTTTCAACAGGACGGCGCTACGTGCCACACAGCCGAAGCTACACTCGATGTTTTGCACCCTGTTTTTGAAAAAAAAGTTATTTTGTGGACCCTTTACTTAAATTATAAGATAATGTTTGAATAACAAGTCTGTTTTGTTTTCTTTGTTGGGATATTAATTGCACTTAAGAAAATTTACATGTTCTTTCTATACCAACAAAAATTCTTTAGTTTTAACAATTTCATAAATCAGTCTACTGGAATTTTAATTATTACCACTGTATTTTCTTAAAGTTTTATTGAGCTCTTACAATTTGAGTCTTTTGGCCTGAAATCATAGTCGAGTAATAGTCGAAAAACGCAGTTATTAAAAAGCAACAAATTTATGAAATCAATTTGGTATGTTGATATGTTCGTTGAGATCCTGCGCTTGCCTTGTGGTCGCCACAAAGTGTATAGGTATTGAAAAAGCTGAACTCATCCTGAATGTCAAACTGAATCTAGTTTAGCTTTTTTTGGTACTCGGAAACCCACTTTTTGACAAGTATTGGGGCTGTCAAGGCAACGAACCAACTGATTACTTAAAAATCTCGGAACATGTCACCATGACCGGAAACGTGTCCGAAATGATCGCTCACGAAGTGACGATTTCAAATAAGCGCATGCTTGATTATACAGTGGCCATCTTAAATGCAACCTTAGTTTGCCAGGGGTAAAATATTAAAAAATGAATCACAAAATAGAATCCAGTTTTTTACTCCTTTTGGATAAAAGACTTATAACCTCATCTGTTGTTATATGTATTTAGCGATGAATAGCTAGAGCAACCATACCATTCAAACATCATGACATATTTTTAAGAATCTCATTTCGCTAGTCATGCTTTTTGTATTGTTTTTATTCTCTTTAAACTGGAGAATGTTCATTCGGGAGTTGACATTGATACCAGCAGTGTAGCTGTACCTGTACTATAACCAAATATATATATTGAGAAAGCTTTCTTCGGAGCAGCTATCGAGCTCTTCCAATGAATTGTCAGAGGAAGTATTATTTCTTCGGATCAAATATCTCTCCCAAGTTTTTAATTCTTCTAACGAAGAATCCTTGAAAAGAACCGAAAACCCTTCTGGTATGTTTTCATGGTTTGTAAATTTTTCTCCAAGGTCCATTGCTTTCAATTCTTCTCTTGATTTCTATGTGAAAAAAATTGAAAACAGTAACACGAAAATATTCTGCAGTACTTTGAACCGAATTTTTTAACGATTCTTTTGTTGGTTCACTTCTCTCTTAGGTTTAACCTCAATGTCAAGGACTTCAGTTTTTTTTTCGCATCTTCAAACACTTTCGAAAATGAGTCATCTCCTGGCCGTTTAATTTTTAGTTGATCCCTTAAATCTTTGGCGAGATCCATAGCTTGGACGAAATCTGAATTTGCTCTTTGAAATTCACGGCTTAATGGCAACTTATAACCTTTAAGCCAATCTATAACTCGAAATCCATAGCGTTTTTAAGTTCTTCGCGTCACTTTCCAATGTTCTTATTTGGTTAAGAGTCTCGAACACAAACGGAAATTGGTCCTCAAAATCTTCAACTGCTTGATGTTTTGAGATCTATCGCGTCAGATTCAGCCGCTTTCGCTTATTGTTTTTTGCAGCATATATTTTCTTTTCGGTGTATTGAAATAACTGTCAACTGCTTCAATTGTGGTTAGGCATTCTCTAATGGCTGGTATTTTGCTGTAAATAGATATAGCAAGGTTCAAATAACGTGCTCCATAATGGACGTACAGAGCATGGGGAGCAAATTTTGGGCAAATAATTGCCTGAACACCATTGTATCGAATCGACCAGACATGTTGCTTGCTCCGTCGTACCCTTGGTCGATCAAAAAGAAAGTGTCCAGATCACAAATTTGATGATTTTCCACTATAAGCTTCGCAAGAGCATCTGGATTGTTAATACAGTAATGTTTGGTGAACTGCTGTATTAGAGATTTTAAGAGAAAAGAATTTACTCATACCTGTTGTGGAAAATCGATATAAAAAAGAAATTCAAAATATTATGTGATTTGCCGAAATAATAATTTATTTCAGATGAAGTTGACTTTGTACTTTCCCCGTAGAACGTAGATATAGAATGTGCAATCGTTTTTGTATGAAGGTTTTCCTCGTGTTGCCTTCAAGATTATATTAAATATCTAACTCGTTAATTTAAAAATAGTAAAAGATAATATTTAAGAAGAAAGATAACAGCTATCGCATCTCTATATTGTAAAATGTGTGGTGACAAACCTTTGTAAAAATATTAAACGAAAAATAAAATAGAGGATAAAGAATGTACAATCCTTTGAGTACTAATAAGACTTAATTCACGTAGGAAGTAGGTACTCAATTTCAGAGCGTGTTTCCTTCACTTATTTGATTCATGACTAGTTATGTTGGTCAATTATCGATCCCAATGGGGGGTGTGGGATTGGGATATACCCCCTGATCCCCCCCCCCCCCCCCTATCAACGCCACTGATCGTCAACATACGGTGTGACCTGATAATGATTGGCTTAAGTAGTTTTCCGTTTCGAATGACATTACCTCAATCTCCTCACAGCTCCATTTAAAGTAGTATAAAAAGAATCACGTTTTAGAGAACACCCTTTAAGCTGCCAAGAACAGCTAGCTATTTAATTTCTCTCTTCGTTTAATAAATAACAGAATAAAGCTTTCAACGATTGACCTCTATTTGCATAGAAATGGGTGTTGTATCAAAGACTTTCTGCATCGAATTCACTATTCTATTATTAATTGTACGTCGATAATGGTATCAACTCCTCTGAAAGAATAGGTAAGCTACATCCTCTTGTCTTCCTTTACGGATTTGGGCTGATAGAAGAGCCAGGTTGGAAATCAGCGTTCATATTAATGCAATGTATAAATTTTATATGGGATTGCCATTAAGATCTATTGATTTCGGTTAAAACCCGTTGATTTTCTGTATCTATGAACCATAAGAAGAGTGGCATGAGATACTTCTATTGCCATTTACATGGAAAATTGAACAACTCGTTCAAGGATTACAACACGTCCGTCGACAATCGCATGCCTAAAAGCAATTACCAAGACATGTTTTTTTCAGATTCAAACAGGGTGAACCGTTCATTTTATGGAGCTTAACGAAGTGGAACGACTATGCTCTTTTTTAGCATCAGGTTTGCAAAAACAGAGAAGAGTATTCTTTCAGTTCAATGAGGAGTTAGCAAATACCGATATCGTATCTAATAGGGAAGGGATGAAAGGACATGCGAATAAATTGTATTTGGCCTCGTTCGTATAGAATAAAGTGTAAGTTAATTTTCCGGTCGACTTAGCTAGCTGCTTAGAAACCAACTATCACATATTCAATAAGAAGTCAAAGTTTATAACAAAAAGAGTGTGACTGAACGTGTGTATGTTAATAGAAAACTAATTTAAACCTAATTTATTTATATCTTCAAGATTGCTCATTGGTATAAAGCAGATTAGTAAAATCAAATTTCGTCTTGTAAGGTTGAGTCACTTTTAAAAGCTTTTCTCCTTCTATTATATTTTTAATATTACTATTAAGGTACTTTTGGTCTCTTTTTAAAATTTATCGAAAACAAAAACAATTTTTCATTCCGTTTTCTGTGTTTGACTCAAAACAAATAAGAGAATTGATTGTGGAAAGAAAAAATGACCCTTAATGGGACAAAATTTTGTAAAAATTTTATTTAAAGAAAAAAATTTTGATATTGGCTAAATTTTGATAGTGGTTAAGTTTGGATAACGCTCTGTGATTTCTCGAAGACTTTAATAGTGTTATGTTTGGTTTTGAACGAACCTTTAGTTCAATTCACTCAACTGTAAAACAAAGGCGATGGCTCTTTTGTATGGAGCCTGGCCCCAGGGTGTACACCTAGTCCCAAAAGAAAGCTTACGATCAGCCTTATCTATATGCCAAATATTTTTGAATTTGGCCTTGGCGATTTTGAGACAATTGGACTTGAAATTGAGCACCCGAAATGGGGAAAAATCCGACATTTTGCAAATAATTACGTATATCTCGAAAAGTATAGCACGTAGGATAATGATTTAGGTATCATATGAAAGATTATAAGAATATCTTTCATTTCATGTAAGAAACATTTTTCAAAATGCCATATATTTCGAAAAAAGAAACCTTAAACCTGTTTGAAAAGAAACATTTTCATTGACATTTTTACCAGCCATCTCGAAAATATCAGTGATGACCTATATTTTTTTTTTGCACCACAGCACCGTAATCTTTAATTGACAACCTTTTATTTGATACATAATTACGCTATCATAAACACAAAGCATATCACGTACATTATACACAATTCCTAAAAAAATTTAAACAAAAAATATGTTAAAGAGCAAATGCATTTTTTCATTTATTTTTTTTTGCAGTATGTTCTCTTTTTTTTACGACACAAGACCAGAAAGCATATTAATGCTACAGATGAAAAAAAAAAACAAATTTTCGTTTAGATCTATCAAAATGCCATCCAAAAACAAGTCAAAACTTGTTGCTAGCTTAAACATACCTACTCCATAATGTTCATTGATAACTGATTATTGGCCTGTGAGTACATAATGTAGTGACACAAAAACAAACAATTCACAGCATTGATGGAATATTTTGTGCCATTTAACTTGGGTTTTCAGCATATAACTGTTCAGGAAGTATCCTGAAGGAACAGACTTATTCCTAACAGACTGTTTGGAAACATCAATTTAAATGAAATTGATCGTCCATCTATTGTCATTATTTGCGAACATATGTGTACCTTCAAAAAAGTTCTTATACAAATATAGAGAGCTGGTCAAAATTCTGACTTCAAAATACTGCTTTTCAAAACTCTGCTTTTAAAATGAAAATTCTGCTTCTCAAAATTCTGCTTTTTTCATTCTGGTTGACAAAATTCTGCTTTTCAAAATTCTGGTTATTAAGATAGAAAAAATTCTGCTGGTTTTCCTTTATAATAATTTTTATTTGCAGAAGAACAAAAACAGAGTAAAAAAATAATCCAAAAAAAAATTTAAGCGTGAAAAAAAACAACATAATATGAAGCTATACAAGACCAAAAAGAACAATATTTTTTGCAATACGCCTGGGATATCCAGTGTGACTTAAATCTCTTCCCTCTTTTATAATTCTTTTTATTTGTTTACTTTTTAAAACACTATTTCTTTTTTTCTTTATACTCTTCCCATGGTTCGAAAGCTCAATTTCTGATTAGGCACTGATAAGCTCCTTTGGTAGGTCTCCAATTAATTTATAGACACCTGCGTGCCTACGGCCAACTATAACTTTTAGCCAACGATGCCAAGCCTCAACATTGTTTTGAGTTCTTGGGAATGCATCTCTAGTTTTATCATAAACTAACTGTTGGCAACGATCGCCAATCTGGTACTCTCGGTAGGGACATTCTCAGGTAATAGATTTAGTCGCCATATTACATTCTTTTTTTCTGCCATATCCGGCATTTTCGTTCTTTCTTTATCTAAGAAACGCCAAAGAGTGCAGACATTGTGATTGTATAGACGCCATTGTAGAGTGCAGAAAAGGAAAAAATCTTATAACTTAAAAAAACTAGAATTATACTCAATGAAATTAACTAAAAACCAAAAGCAAAAGACTATTGTAAGTAAATAAATGAATTATAAAGAAAAGAAAAACTAAAATTAACATATGTATTAATAAAATCAATATGTTATAACCTCACCGGCAAACTAAACAACATTCTTTTTATTGTAACACAAAGTGAAACGGTTTATAACCAGTCAGAAGCTGTTGGTAACGAATTGTACCAACAATTTATAACAATATTCGCCGCAAACCATCCGCAAAGCGAACATGCCACCGAAAGGTACCAGTCAACCTCACAAGACGCGAAAGCCACCTGTTCCATCAGAGGAATTCAATTGCTGTGCGTGCACCGAACCTGACTCTGCCGATGACATGGTGCAATGCGACAGTTGCGGATCATGGAGCCACTATACATGTGCGAAAGTGGATGCTTCAGTAGCACACGAAAGTTGGATTTGCACCATGTGCACCTCAGGTGAGAATATTCGTATACTTAGTAATTCCAAAGTAGTTTTTGCGTCTACGGGACATAATTTTGCTAAAAATAAAGATAATGAAACCCTAGATAATGTCAATACTGTCTCAACGAATGCCTTAAATTTGAACCAAGAGAAAATGCTTTCAACGCGTAATGCCACACTACATACAGTGGAGTCTGTCACTCCCTTTATGCATGAAGATAGTTTCGGTATTTCGAATACAGTGGAGTCTGCCACTGCCTCTATGCATCGTATTTGTTTAGTTCCAACGAATGAAGTGGGTGTAGGTTTAGGTGGTTTAGCTCAAATGGATGAAGTGGGTTTAGGTGGAGATTCAACGTACGTCGGATTAGAACGCATGTCAAATGCAAATATACCTGCCATGTCAGATAAGGCGCTGTCGTCCTCAGCGCATGTTAGCGTGATCACTGCTCAGCAGGTTATTGTTTCATCAGCTCCGAGTGGTACCAGCGTTCCCGAACACGATGCATTAAGGCATTTTAATGACATTGAATGCCCTAAGACATACGGAGAACAAGACGAGAGTAGCGCCTTTAAAAAATCTCTCCATACCCCGACTTGAGCTACAAGCAACAGTCTTAGGCGCTCGGCTAGCGAAAAGCATTGTGGACTCCCACTCACTCAAATTCTCCGAACGATATTTTTGGTCGGACTCTTGAAACGTCTTGAGCTGGATCCGATCACTGAAGGTACCGGCAATTTGTGGCCTTAAGAGTCAGCGAAATCATAGACTACACAGAAATATCAGACTGGCGATGGCGGTGGGTTCCTTCTAAAATGAGCGTAGCTGACGAGGGCACGAAATGCCAGAAGATTCCTGAATTTAAAGCTTCAAGTCGTTAGTTTAGTGGACCAGACTTCCTCAGTCTACACCCCTCCAGTTGGCCTAAGGAAAACCCACAAGAAATCTTGGAAAAGGTAGAACTTAAAGCTTGCTTCATAAACGTGCACAGTGAAATGAACCAAAACGTGTTTAGATTTGATGAGATTTCCAGATGGAATCGACTGTTAAGGAGCACGGCGTTCGCACTTCGCTTCATCTACAACACCAAAAGTAAAAACTCGGGTATGAGCGAATTGTAGGAACCCTAGAGCAACGAGAACTTCAGATAGCGCCGTGCACCTCAAAATCGCACATACGCTCTCAACAAACTCCTGCACAATGGCCATACACAACTTCATTCTACGCCGTGGAACGCCAATCGAAATATATAGCGTTAATGGAACTAATTTCCAGGGGGCTGAGAGAGAACTGAAGGAGGCTTTCGCAAACGTCAATCAGGACAAATTTATAGAGGCCTTTACGTCAACAACAACTAAGTGGAAGTTTATTCACCCGGCATCACCCCACATGGGCGGTAGCTGGGAACGGTTGGTGCGATCAGTGAAAAACACCTTATACGTAATAAACCCCACTCGGAATCCATCGGAAGAACTTTTAAAAACATGCTTATCGAAGTAGAGAACATTGTGAACTCCAGACCACTTACGTACATTCCCATTTTTCCCAATTTAAAAGCCGTCAGCCAAAATAATAATAAGATTAACTATAAAATTATTTCATATAATATATCAGGGTTAAACAATAAACTTTTATTTGTAAATTTCTTTAATTACATTAAAAATTTTGAAATATTTTTATTATTTGAAGCGCACGTTATAAAAGAAAACTTTATTAAATTTGAAAAATATTTTAGTGGGTATAAGCTTATGTGGGTAGAAGCAACTAAATCTTCAGCTAAGGGTCGGGCAAGTGGGGGCACTCTGTATGGGATAAGATCTTCGCTACTTAATACATTCATGTTTGACGAATGTGAAGGAACAACAATTGTTAAATGTGTAAAGGAGAGGAATATGTGTATCGTCTATCGTACCTTGTTACATTAATTGCAACCATTGGAAAAATGATTTCGAAAAACTGTACAACACAATTCAAATTCTAGATAAAAGCAACATACTTCTCATAGGTGACTGTAATGCAAGAATTGGCAATAATCAAATAAAAATAGCTTATAACATATTGAATCCTTCGATATCTACCGAAAAAAGAAACTCAGCTGACATGGCATGCAATAAAAACGGAATCGAGTTGCTTGAGTTACTTCAAATGCATGGTCTTACAATTCTTAATGGTTGTACAGTAGGAGATAAAGAAGGTCACTTTACCTTTATTAGCGCACAAGGTAAATCTGTGATCGACCTTTGCGCTGTAAATGATGAATGGATTGATCGAGTCAGCAGATTTGAAGTTGAGTGTAAGATCTTTTCGGATCACATGCCCATAGTTGTCGAATTCTCAAACCAAGTGCCATCCACCGGAAAAAATCTTAGTCTTCTTCCTCGTCTTTGTTAGAAAAATGAAGAAAAAAATTCGAAAATATTTTAATCAATGACTTGTCAACGGAATCCACGGAAGTTCTCTCAAATCAACTTGTTGAATGTATTCGAAATTCTACTTCAAACAAAACAGTAAGCCTGAAGTCATCATTTCGACAGGAATGGTTTGACAAGGAATGCTGGAAAGCAAGAATAAAGTCGTTCTCCATCTTACACGCAATCCGTTCATCAAACCACCAACACCTTAGGATTTGGTACATTGAAGCGAACACAAATTACAAAAACTTATGTCGTCGAAAGAAAACTGAATTTGAAAACCAACAAGCACTTCTATTAGGACAAACTCGAAACTCCAAGGATTTCTGGAAGATCGCGAGGGAAATCAATGGAATAAATTATAAAATCGGAGCAGGTGTATCAGCCGAATCACTAGCAAACCACTTTAAACTTCTCCTCTCAAATAATTCAAATCTACTTTTTTCATACGCAGAACCTTTATACATTGATGAATTGTTAGACACCGACATCTCTACTGACGAAATACAATCTGTGTTGTTGAAAGCGAAAAATGGAAAAGCACCAGGTGAGGACAGCATCCCTTATGAGTTTTTTAAAAATTCAACGTCCAATTTCTGTAATAACTTACAAATACTATTCAACAAAATTCTATCAACGGCAAGTACATATTCCCTCATCGTTCAGGAAATCTGTGATCTTTCCGATCCACAAAAAAGGACCTTTAGACGTTGTAGAAAATTATAGAGGAATTTCTTTCATGAATGTGATAGCAAAAATTTTCTGTTGTGTCTTGGTTGGAAGACTGGAGAAATGGGTTGAAAGGAAAACATTCTGTCTGATCTTCAAGCTGGCTTTAGAAAGAATTACTCTACGATTGATCAAATATTTATTCTTACATCTATTGTTAAAGCGCTCCAGGGCCAGAAATAAAAAAGTATACTCTTTCTTTGTTGATTTCAAAGCTGCCTTCGACCTTATTAACAGAGAAGCTCTATTCTACAGAATGTCGCAACTTGGTATATCGTCAAAATTCATCAAAGTGATCAGAGAAATGTATACGAATACTAAAGCAGCAGTTTGGGATGGTACAACGTACTCGGAGTGGTTCGGTACTAATTCTGGTGTGAAACAAGGCTGTCTTCTCAGTGCATTATTGTTTTCGCTCTTTTTGAATGACGTGCAAGATGATCTACCTGGTGGAGTCAGAATTGCAGGTTTAATGTGTTACTCTACGCAGACGACCTTGTCATACTTTCAGAATCGCCTGAACAGATGCAGTTAATGATAAATCGTTTATCAAGCTATTGCAAGAGATGGGATCTATCAATTAATACAGACAAATCAAAAGTAATGGTCTTCGAGAGGCATGCAAGAGCGCATAATGAGAGACGGTGGTATTATGACGGACAAATCCTTGAAACCGTGAGAGAGGTTAAATATCTAGGTGTGAGGATTAATTCAACTTTAAGTTTCAAAAACCACCTTACCGAGAAAAGTAGTAGCGCTCAAAGCTCAATTAACCTTACTTGGAAAATGTATTTTCAAACAAAAGAATCGCTTTATCCGCAAAACACAAAATATTTGATTCAGTTGTAAAATCAACCCTTTGCTACGCTTCTCAAGTATGGGGTTCAGACGAGTACGGGGAAATAGAATTATTCCAAAGGAAATTTCTGAAAAAACTATTCAACTTACCGCAAAACACACCAAATTATTGTATATACTTGGAAACTGGTCTTCCAAAACTCCTAACGAACACTCTTAAGTTTTAGGCTGACTTCATAATTAAGCTATGTAGTCATTATGAAGATTCTCGGCTTTCGAAAAAACTGTTCCTGTATGAGCTAAGGAATAAAGATTGGTGGTATAAAAAATGGCAAACTATCAGTAACGCTTGTGATGAAAACTTTATAATTGACACTTACGACCTAGGCAATTTGAAAGAAAATCTCTACAACATTATTCAAAAGAATGATGATGCAACTCGTGATATGTTCATCCTAAAGGCTAGAGAGTCGAATAGCAGAGTGTTATACAGCCAACTGAATTTCAATTTACAACAAAGGAACTACTTCCACGATTCATTAAGCTATGATGAAATTTCTATAATCTTCACAGCAAGGTGCGAGGTCCTAAACCTCAATGGCAACCCATATAATGGAAGTTTTCATCAATTCTGCTCGCTGTGCAACCTTAATTCGAAAGAAGATTGCTATCATATTATTGGTATATGCCCTATATTCAGACCGCAAAGGGTTATGTATTTCGGGAAACCCACATTAACATTACAGGAATCTGTACAACTTCTAAACGAGTGTGAATGGAAAACCCTAACCAATTTCTTGAAATCAGTTTGCAATTACAGAAAGTTATTAATATCTGAATACGTTTGAATATTTTGTCTTTTAAATTTATTGAGAATTTATTTTTATTTTCATTTATACAATTAAAATAATAAATTTGTCAATCAGGCTGACGGCTAAGCCATAGCTTTAAGATTCAAATTTTGTAATAATATATTGTATTTAATTGTTAATAAATGAATATCTTACTTACCTACTTACTTACTTACATTCCCATTGAAACCGAAAATGAGGAGGCACTTACACCCAATCACTTCCTTTTAGGGTCCTTGTTTCTGACTAGGTTTTATTTGTACCAAAAAAACTAGGAAAAAAAAAATACTCTTATAAAAACTTTCTTAAGAAAAAAAAAAGACACGTCCAATTCAATTGCTTTATAATTCGGTTGTATTTACATTATATATTTGATATACCATTAGAGGTCATAAGAACAAATTCTATGTTATTGTTATTGTTTACATATGTATTTCAATTGACATTAATTATTTGTGGATTCTATTTAAATCTAAGCTTTGTTCGATTAATTATTCTAAATGAAGTTTAATATTTCTAATTTAAAAACATTTGTAATGAACATTGTACATTCGTACATTCTCCCGCCTCTAAATGTTGAATTTTGTGCATTTTGAGATTTCAGCTTGATGTAGCCGGGATGTAAGGAAAGTATTTGGCATCACCGTCTCTTCCATGTCCAATTCCATTCTGCTTCACGATTGTGGTACCAATGGTACATGCATATGCATGCATACTATTAAGTACAGTGACAGTGAGTACGAACGACGAATGTGTGATCTCATTCACGCTTGCAATGGAAATTTATATGTTGCTGGTAGTAAGCATAGCACAGCAATACTATTGACCATTGATGTTCGGCAACCGGTGGTGGGTGTAGTTCATTTCATTTTCATTGTTCCATAATGCGGTTGTAATTTTTGTATTGAAGTGAAGGTGTGAACTGTGAAGAAGGAGAAGCATGGTGTCGACATGCTTTCTTCGAGAATTTTAATCGCGATTTTAATTAGAAGTGAAAGTTATTTTAATTGTGTATTTATTTTATACATTTAGTGTGTTAAGTTGCTGGTTGCTGCTATTCTAATGAAGCTGCTGCGATGGGCTGAAGATATCAGGAATTTTCATCGTGGTTTATGGTAATGGATGACCTGTGTCTGTGTGTGCCGACCCACATAAATTCGACGATGAGTGCATTTCTTGTTTTAAATATTTTGGTTTTATATTATATTTTATTAAACTTTATTTGTTTTGTGTGATTTGTATGTTATTTGTGTTCAGTCTTGTGCATATTCAATTTTATTTTAATTTTAATTGCAAATTTTGTAGCGTGCGTAGATTTGTGTGTATGTGTGTGGATTTGTGCAAGTTTTTTTTGCATTTAATTCGCGGATTTCGGGGCTCGCGCGTAGGTTATTTTATTTCAATATATGAATATATGTGTGTGTTGATGTGTTCAATGGCAAAGGCATTTTTATCGTGACCAAGTGCCATCCTTTTCTAGTCGGAAAGATTCGATTTTCGACTAGAATTGTTGTTTACATTTTGGTTGTAAACAAATCGCGATCTTTAATTCGGAAAGGTTTCGCGAATTTTATGAATTTTATTAAGTTTTAGGTGTGTTTAAATTATTGAAAATTATAAGTGCTTTAATTCATTTATATTCAGTGGACTGTATATTTTGATCTTTAAATATTGATCAGTTTTGTGATGGAAAATTGTCAAATGCATTTGCCGATGGCATTTGACATCTCGCGTTTTTTTCATTTTATGTGTGATGTGGATCGTGTTCTATATTTTTTTTTTTTTTTTTTTGTTAAAGAAATGGCAAGTGCATTTTGTGTTTGCCGATAATAAATTGTAAATTTAATAAATGTGTGCATTGTTTCAGCCATATCATTATTAGTTAAGGTTAATATTGCGTATGCGGTGTTGCAGTGCACAAATTTATTTTATGAAAATGTGTCTTGTCGACGACGATTTTTCTTTGTTTTGGTTTGTTTTGCCGACGGGAAATCGACTTCGACGTGCGGTGTTCCTCGGTCTTCGATGTTCTCTTTGCAGAGATTTAAAACTGATGTGTTTTTTTTTTTTTTAAATTAATTTTATATCGTAGCTTAAGTTTTTTTTTTTTTTAGAATAAGTTGTTTTAGTTCCCTTTAGATTTTAAGTTTGAGTTTGTGTGTGCGTTGTAGCAGCACAGCGTTAAAGATGAAGTGCATTGATTGCCTTTTGTAAATTGTTATAGCTTTAAATAAAGATGATTTCTAAAAAGTTCTTGTTTGATTTATTCTTCTTCTTCAGCCTTCCAGGTGGTTTGAACAGCTTGCGAATTTTTAAAGATGAGTTGATTGATGTTGTTTTAACAGCTTTGCAGATGGTTTTAAAGATGTGTTGATTGGTGTTTTTTGAACGATGATGTGTTTTAACTTTTGTTTTGTACAGATGGGTTGATTGTTGTGTAGAGTGGTGATTTGAATGAAAATGTGTTGATTTCAAGTTTCGTTTGTTTTGAAAACAGCATACTTTTGTTTTTTTTTTTTTTTTTTTGTTGTCGATGTTTCGGTAACCATAGCTTATGTTTTAGGAATTAATTTTTCATACCAACGCCGATTGTTCGTGGTGTTTGTTGGACGGTAAATAACAGATTTTCGCGATAGGTCGTTTTAGATTTCCGTTTTGTGTCTTCACGGTGACGACGCGTATTAGACCATCCGTTCCCGCGTGAGTGTCCTCGATTCGGGCAAGACTCCAATAAGTCGGTGCGAGTCGCTCATCCTTGAGCAAGACTAGGTCTCCTATTTTGGGAGCTTCTTGAACTTGAGTCCATTTCGGACGTTGCTGCAATCGCGCAAGATATTCGGAACTCCACTTTTTCCAAAACCCTTCCGCCAGCGCTTGTACTCTTTTCCATCGGTCGATGTACGTGATGTTGTTGTTGAGTTCGCCTTGTGGCACAGCATGCAAAGATTCGCCTACGAGAAAATGCGCAGGTGTTAGCGCATCCAAATCATCTAAGCTGTCGGAGAGCGGGCATAAGGGTCTCGAATTCAAGCACGCTTCTACCTGAGTTAGAAGCGTTGTGAGCTCCTCAAAAGTAAGCCTTTAAGTTCCAACAACTCGCTTTAAATGGTATTTCACCGATTTCACTCCCACTTCCCATAATCCACCAAAGTGTGGAGAAGCTGGGGGAATAAAGTGCCAATTTGTACCATGATTTGCAAGGTTTTCGGCAATCTCCTTCCAATCGTGCTTCACGTCCTTCAACATTTTGGCTAATTCGTTATTAGCGCCGACGAAATTTGTTCCACAATCGCTGTAGATTTGTTTGCAGCTAACTCTCCTGGCCGTAAACCGTCGAAATGCTGCTAAAAAGGCTTGGGTTGTCAGGTCAGACACGACTTCCAAGTGAATGGCCTTTGTTGCCAGACAGATAAATACTGCGAAATACCCCTTTAGTATTTTAGCACCTCGAGCTTTCCAGCTTTTTATTTCAATGGGTCCTGCGTAGTCAACTCCAGTATGACTGAACGGTCGTGACATCTGGACTCTAGGTGCAGGTAGATTTCCCATCAACTGCTGCATTTCCGATGCCTTTTGCCGGTAGCAAGAAGTGCATCTATGAAGCTGATATTTCACGCTTCTTCGTATCTGGCCAATTCAATATTTTTGACGGATGTAATTGATCATCTGTTGGATGCCGCCATGCAAGGTGTTCTTATGGGCATCTCTGACAACCAGGTTGGTAAAATGGTGACTGTTTCGAAGTAATATCGGATGTTGCGCGTCGTAGGGGAGGAGAGAATTCTCCAAGCGTCCTCCAACTCTCAAAAGTCCTTTAGCATCAACGAATGCGTTCAACGTCTTGAGTGACTTGGGTATCTTCGAAGTTTCCAAAATTTGTTGAAACTCTGCTTTGAACATCTCGTTCTGTGCGGCCTTCACGACGATGAAACGCGCTGCTTCTAATTCGCTTGGGCTAAGCGGGCCATCAGAAACTGCCTTTCGTCGACATTTTGTTGCGAAACGACAACATGTGGCGACAACTCGAATCACCTTCAACATACTGGAACAGTCGCAGATGGTTTGAAGTATGCGATCATCCTGACTGACTTGAGCACTTAATGCCTTAACCGTACGTCGTTCCTCGTCAGTTTCGATGTCAACAGGTTGATGCGGAACATCGAAAGCCCATTGATTACGTAAAAAATCAGGACCAATCCACCAAGTCTCCAATGACGTCAGTTCTGCTGGATACACTCCTCTAGACGCCAGATCGGCTGGGTTATGAAGCGTTGCGACATGTCCCCAGCAATCGATCCCCACTAGCCGCTGAATTTCGGATACTCTGTTGGCAACGAACGTAGTCCATTTAGCGGGAGTGGCTCGTATCCACGCGAGCGCGATGGTTGAGTCGGTCCAAGTAAACATCTTGATGTCGGGAACAGCCAAAACGTCCTTCGTATACTGCATCAATTGCGCTAAAACTACTGCTCCGCAAAGTTCCAAACGTGGAAGCGTGATCGTACGCTGACTTGGAGCTACCTTCGTCTTTGCCAGGAGCAAATTAACATGGATATTCCCATCGCTGTCAAGTACACGAACGTATACTACGGCACCGTATGCCTTCATAGACGCATCACAGAATCCATGTAATTCGATGTCCTTGTTGGTTTTGCTTGTCTGAGTCCAACGTGGTATTCGAAGCGTCTCGATCATCGGAAGTTCTCCATGAAAAGCATCCCAATCTTTTTTCAGTGTAGCTGGAACCGGATCATCCCAGTCACAACTTAGCTCCCAAAGCCGCTGCATCATTAACTTCGCCGTGATGACGCATGGTGATATCCAGCCAAGTGGGTCAAACAGTTTGGCTATGGTGGACAACATTGACCTTTTTGTTGTGGCTTCTGATGACTGCTGCACATTTTGGTAAGAAAAGTAGTCGTCTACCGGGAACCATTTTATGCCAAGGGTTTTGACATGATTTGACATGTTGAACGGCACCTCAAAATCTAACTCTCGATCTGCTGCTGGTATGTCTTCGACGAGTTCTTTCACGTTGCTTGTCCACTTGCGCAATTTGAGACCCGCGGACGCCAGAAGTTGATTCGCTTGGTCGCGTTTTGTTCGTGCTTCTTCCACAGTATCGGCACCACTGATGAGATCGTCCACATACATGTCCTCTCGGACAACCTTCGCGCCCTCTGGCAAGTTTGATTCTTCATCTTCGGCTACACGTTTCAGAATTTTTATGGCAAGATATGGTGCACTTGCTGTGCCAAACGTTACCGTTTTAAGCCGAAACATCTTGATTGGAGAGGAACGATCGTCTCTCCACAGGATCAGCTGATAATATGTGTCCGGTGTATCCACCAACACCTGTCTGTACATCTTTTCGATGTCAGCCGTAAACGTGATTCTGTGGGTTCGCCATCGAAGAACCAGATCAATAATGCTCGACTGTAATTTTGGACCCACCAAAAGTCGATCATTGAGCGAACTTCCATCCAAAGTCTTCGCTGTTGCGTCGAACACGACCCTCAGTTTCGTGGTGGAACTCGATTCCTTGAAAACTGCATGGTGAGGCAAAAAATAGTGGTATGGGGTTGCCAACACCGAGTCGCCGACGTGAATTTCTTCCATATGCCCTAGGGTTGCATATTCCTGTATGCATTTGGCATAATCTGCCCGAAGAGTTGGGTTTGCCTCCAGCCTCTTCTCCAAGTGCAGGAATCGTCGGACCGCGCTCTGCTTACTGGATCCCATCGCCGGAAGACATCCACTTTTAAACGGCAGCTTCACTTCATAACGCCCGTCAGGAAGGCGTCTCGTGTGTTCGTCGAAATGCGCGTCGCATGCGATGTTCTCCTCAGTTTCATGTGTCTGGAACGGCAATTCTTCCATCTCCCAGAATCTCTGCAGCGGAGAATTCAGCTCAGCAGTCTGCACAAAACTGCGTATTTGCCGGGGATGTTCCGCTTGAACTTTCCCTAACACAATCCACCCTAACTGCGTCTTCTGAGCGGTTGGTCCGACTCCATCTGCAGGTCTTCTCACTTCTGGAAGAAGTATATCAGCATATACTTCGCTGCCGAGAAGTAAATTAATTGGTCCAGGAACGTGGAGATTTGGATCTGCCAACGTTAACCCTTTAATGTGTTGCCATTTGTCAGGTATCATTTGCTGGGCCGGGAGATGGCCAGTCAGTGACTTGAAGACCAGTGCCCGCACCGCACCTCCATAAGTTGAGTTGCATGACGCAAGCTCAATATCCACGCATGTTTGCGTTGTGCCACTGCTGACCAACCCTAACCCTGACACCTCGACAAAGGTACGTCGCTTTTTCAGCTGCAATCGTTGTGCTGCGTCTTCAGTGATGAAGCATGCTTCCGATCCTGGGTCAATCAAAGCTCGTAGATGGTGTTGACGACCATCGGCTGCTCGCACCTTAACGATTGCTGTCGCTAAAAGCACCTGGTGCGTTCTGCTACCATGCGACGTGTGATAATTTAAAATCTGACTGCTCGTAGAAGCTTGTTGCACCTCTCGTGGTTCAAACTCTAGCGCGTTTGCGTTAAAAGATGTAGAAACTCCGTTCTGACCTCTTGTTGTTGACCTTGACGGTGTCGTGCTATTTGCACGCACAGCTGCATGTTGGGCCACGTTTGCATGCAAAAGCGTGTGATGACGCTGTTGGCAGAAGTAGCAGCAGCCAGGTGAGGGGCAATCCGGCGCAAAATGCCCTGAAGACAGGCAGTTGTCGCAAACTCTCAGGCGTCGAGCAGTCTGCTTCCTTTCCGCTGTGTCCATGTTTAGGAACCGCTGACACTTCCTTATTGAATGCTGTTGCAGATTGCATAAACTGCACATTCCCGACTCCCTGTTAAAGGTTGGCCGAACTGCTGGCCTACCTACTTGCCTACTGGCTGGCTTACCTGTTGGCTTAGATGCTGGCGTCGCAAACATCGCCTTCGTGCTCTGAAAGCGAGAACGGTTGTTGGCGGGTGTCTCAGCTTTCATTTTTGACGCGGAGCACATCTCCTGCTGGTCAACAACTTCCAAAGTGCGGAAACGAGTGTCCAAGAAGTCCGCAAACTCGACGAATTTCGGTAAATCTTTCCTGTTTCCTATCTTTTCTTCCCACAGCTTCTGCGTAGATGACGGCAACTTCTGTTGCAGAAACCAAATAAGCACCGTGTCCCACTGATCGACCGGAACGTCCATGTTTTCCAGCGCTGACATACACTCCCGTGTTGTAAACAACAACTCCTTCAAACCTGTCGCAGTTTCCCGGACCATTGGAGACTGCCCAAACAGAGCTTGCATCTGCAAATGCACCAGAATGCGTTTATGATCGTAGCGCTCCTTCAGCAAATCCCACGCCTTCTCATAATTGGCCGCCTCGACCGACAAATTCTGCAGGAAACGCTCGGCGTCACCAACCAAACAGGAATGCAGGAAGTGCAGCTTGTCTATATTGGCCAGACTGCTGTTGTTGTGTACCAACGCACCAAAACGGTCGTGAAATCCTCGCCAGCTGGTGTAAGCACCATCAAACTTGGGCAAGTCGATGCGAGGGAGCCGTATCTCCGACCGAGATGACGGCTGTTGCGACGTTGCGTCCAAACATGCTGCCTTGGCGTCTGCTGTGGGCACAGGTTTGTGTTTCTCTAACGCATCCATTAATACAACACGGTAATCTAGTGAGATATCCATTATCTGGTCGTATACATCTAACAGATCTTCTTTTTTCATTGTTGATTCTAGATGCTGTCCTCCGATGATGGCCTCGTTATATACTTTTGAAGTGGCGACGTCCTCCTCCAATTTAGTCAACCTTGCGGCTACGTACGAGCGCGTCAGGCGCTCTTTTGGGGATTTTTTGAAATTGGTAAGATCCCTCTTAATGGTTGTCAGCAAACCAAATTGCAACTCACCATATTTATACATTTTTATTCAATATGTTTATTTTTCAGATAATAGAAATTTTAAAATGTGCACACTTACGTACAATCAGCTGCAGCTTCCGTTAAATTCCTGTTTTCTTCCTGGTGGATATTTTTGTTGCGCGACGCGACGTTATTCCGGTTTTGCAACGCGAAATAGCTTTAATTATAATTGTTTAATTGTTAAACCACTAAATGATTTTTGAAAATGCACTTTCTGTGTGTATATATATGTACATATATGTTTAAACAAGTTAAATTCTCACTTTATTGTCTAAAGTTATAGTCTCAGCACACACACACTGTTTGTTAACGAATGTTAAATAATTGTTTTTAAAGACGGTTCAGAAGGACCAAATGTTTCTGACTAGGTTTTATTTGTACCAAAAAAACTAGGGAAAAAAAAATACTCTTATAAAAACTTTCTTAAGAAAAAAAAAAGACACGTCCAATTCAATTGCTTTATAATTCGGTTGTATTTACATTATATATTTGATATACCATTAGAGGTCATAAGAACAAATTCTATGTTATTGTTATTGTTTACATATGTATTTCAATTGACATTAATTATTTGTGGATTCTATTTAAATCTAAGCTTTGTTCGATTAATTATTCTAAATGAAGTTTAATATTTCTAATTTAAAAACATTTGTAATGAACATTGTACATTCGTACAGTCCTCGAGTGGTTCAAAAGCAGTATTTAATAATGACAGTAGGGTACTAAAGAAAAATTGGCAAAAGTCTCAGCAGTACGCTGAACTCTTCTGGAAGCGCTGGGTAGAAGAATATCTCCCTACAATTACTCGTCGAGCAAAATGGTTTCAGCCAGTGAAACCCATAGCAGAGGGCGATATAGTCCTCATTTTGGACCCGAATAGTCCTAGAAATTGCTGGCCCAAGGAACGAGTAGTGGGAACCAGAACGTCAAAGGATGGACAAGTTAGAAGCGCCCATGTCCAAACCATCTCCGGTGTCTACGAAAGACCCGCCGTCAGGTTAGCAGTCCTAGAAGTTAGGGAGCCTGAAAGAGGGCAGACCTCGGAATGACCTACCGGGGGGAGTGTTGGCAACGCTCGCCAATCTGGTACTCTCGGTAGGGACATTCTAAGGTAATAGATTTAGTCGCCATATTACTTTCTTTTTTTTTCTGCCATATCCGGCATTTTCGTTCTTTCTTTATCTAAGAAACGCCAAAGAGTGCAGAAATTGTGATAGTATAGACGCCATTGTAGAGTGCAGAAAAGGAAAAATCTTTAAACTTAAGAAACTAGAATTATACTCAATGACCATTGTAAGTAAATAAATGAATTGTAAAGAAAAGAAAAACTAAAATTAACATAATGTAACGTGCGCTTAGTTCGCAAAAAAAAAACTTTACCTTTCATTTAATTCTACCACTTTTATTCAGTGTCTACTTTATTCGATTTCAACTCTACCAATAATCACATTAACTCTTAACATTATCACTCTATAATCAAAACTGACTTCTGGTTGCCTCGGGCGGCCTATTTATATCGAATGACATTTCATCTAGAACTCTCCAGACTCCAGTAATTTCCACATGGTCATGGTTCTCCATTCTCCACTTCTGTCAAACATTTTCTCTCCTGGTATATTTCTACACTAACACTAAGTGTTGCCGCTTGTGTTTTCGGTTGATGGTTTTCGATTAGGAAATTGGTATTAAATGTTGGGTTCGTGTAACACTGCCCCCTGCTTAAGATTGCTCGTCCCACTTTTAACTTGCCTCTTAGTCCTCTTTGGATGCGGTAAACCACGTCGTTAATCCTCGTGAAAACAGTATAAGGACCCAGCGTTACCGTTGGATATTTTGGAAAAGTTGCAAAAAAAGTGGCACTAGAGAAAAAAAGGTGCCACTTCAAATTAAAAACGAAACAACACCATAAAATGTATGAAAAAATTTCACACATCTCAACGAATTCATAGGAGTTGAAGAAAACTTATAACCTTAACAATTCATCATTTTAAGGTTTATTGCAACGTAAGATAAAAACTAAAAATTTAAAACTCATTTTTTATTGATAACTCTACACAAATAAATAAATAAAAGTTTGAATAAATAATAAAAAAGAGATAAATAATAATTTATTAAAAACAATTCGTATTACACTTTACTTTCTAGTGATGTTTGTTTCCCTATATTTTTTTATAAGAAGCTCATCAGGACTTCATTCAGCTGTGTTACATTTGCTTACTAAATTTAAGGAATCCAACATATTTTCGCTAGTTTCAGTTTTTAATCTGTTGGTGAGTCTACTTTTCATCAAAGTTATCTTGGAAAAAATCTTCTCAGCGCAGGCACTGCTGTGAGGTAAGGTTCATATTTTTGCAACAAATTCATATAAGTCGGAAAATATGTATTCATTCAAACTATTTTTAATGTTACCCATTTCAAACCAATAAATTTATATTGTTCGATTACCTTCTCGGGACTTATGGTAGAATTACTAAGAACGGAAACTAGTTTAAAATAAGTGAACTCTTATTTCGACTTGATTACTTTGGGGTCTTAATGCCTCCAAAGAGAAAGTTTTTCATTTTTGATGTCAAATCGATTAAATATTTCATCCCAAAGTATTTTATAATAGCTTAGAATATTTTTCATAATTTCAACAAGTTCACTTGACTTACAACACAGTTTTCGGCTTCAGAACCGAAGTAAATATACGAGGTCTTCCCCTTCTGCGATTTTCCTGCAATAATCTTTCGAAAACCCGTAGAGCCGGAGCGTTTGGGTCCATCCGCTATATACATGGGCAAACGAAACGACCAAGGGCTTACGGCTTTACGGCGCGGAAGCATGGACTTTACCCCGCTCTCAATAAGGTCCATTCTTCCGCTCAGTAAAGCAGGAATGGAATGATTAAGGTCTTATACAAGATTACCTTGATTTTTCTGGAGAGGGTTTTGTTTCTCAATTGCCTTCTTAACCCAAAGAAGCAACGGTTGGCAGGAGTTATTCTCCGTTTGATCTCCGCACTGATGTTGTTGTCCGTGTCTACAGCGGATCCTAGGTAGAAAAAGTCCTGTACAACCTCGAAGTTATGTCTGTCTGTTGTGACGTTCTGTCCAATTCGTCGATGTTCAGTGTCCTTGTTTGATGACAACATAAACTTCGTTTTGCTCTCATTGACCATCAAACCCATTTTTGCCGCATTTGTTTCAATACTCGCAAAGGCACCTATGACATCACACTTATTTCTTCCCATTACGTCAATATCGTCTGCGTAGGCGAGTAATTGTACAGACTTTTGAAAGATTGTTCCTCTGGTGTTGACGTTTGAGTTTTTTACAATCTTTTCAAGTATGATGTTGAAGAAATCGCATAACAGTTTGTCACCTTGCCTAAAACATTCAGAAACACTTCGACGAAATTCCTCTATTCGCGCAAAACCTCGGCCGCTGATTCGTTGACTTGAGCTAAGGAGTGACTTAGACAGCCTATGTGCCGGGATTCGTTTTTTTAAATGAGTTTTTTTCAATACGTGTGTTATGGTGAACTTTAAAACTTTGAGTACTTTGAGTAACTTTTCTACGCATGAAAGATATGAAAAGGTATGCTAAAATGGCATGGTGAATTGCTAATTTTAGTTTTACTTGCGAGGAATGCTAAAAAAGTGGCACAGACTGAAAGGTGGTGGCTCGGTGGCACAGCCTAAAAAAAAAGTGGCAATCTGACACTAAAGTGGCACAGCGGCAACTTTGTAAGGACCTTCCCAGTTCTGCTGAAGTTTCGGTGAGAATCCCTTTTGACGATGAGGATTATAAAGCCACACGCGATCTCTTGTATATCCACATATCCTCAACAACAACAACAACATGAATAGAAAACAAAACACACAAAATATTTCGGCCGTTTATTATTGTTCTCTCCTCTCAACCTAAATTTCTCTGTTTCTGTTAACACCGACTCAACTTCATCATTAGAAGTGCTTGAAAAGTTTTTTCTTTTTCAATGATTAAATATATCATTTTCTTTTTCTTTTATTCTTTCTTATCAAAGTGAGTGTACTGATTGTCAATTTGTCAATATTTAATTTATTTACATATATTATATTTATTATTATTATATTGTTTAAATAAAGTTCCCCTGAAGAAGGCAGCAACCCCTGCCGAAACGTTGGGAAAGTTAATGTAACTTGATTGTTTCATTACCATAATTAATGTGACCAAAAAAAGACGACGAAAAAACAGATTTCCACTTCACTTATGTACCGTGTCTTCATCCGGTCGCTGTAGGTTTTCATCCGTTCCCTTGTTCTTTTATAGATGTCAGCGAGTCTCTCGTTGAGGTCGTCCACATACTCGTTCGATTCCTGTGGCTCCTCTGTGGGGCATGCAAATTTAAGTTCACTGGGCAGCCGCATAGTTTTCCCGAACAGGATGTCAGATGGTGTTTGTCCTGTCGAGCTATGTACTGCACTTCTTTAGGCCATCAGGAATAGCGGTACGTGCCTATCCCAGTCTCTTTGGTAGTCGGTACGACCTTGGTGAGGTGTTCTTTCAAGGTCCGGTTGAATCATTCAACCATCCCATCAGATTGTGGATGAAGCAGTGTGGTTCTCGTCTTCTATATGCCAAGTAGTCCGCACACTCCTTGGAAGATGTTTGACTCAAAGTTCCTCCCTTGGTCGGAATGGAGTTCCATAGGCACGCCAAACATACTCACCCAGTTAAACACAATCTGGTCGACCACCGTTTTGGCTTCTTGATTTGGGATGGCATACGCCTCAGGCCACTTGCTAAAATAGTCCATTACAACCAGAATGTACTTGTTTCCAGCGTTGGTCTTTGGGAAAGGCCAGCCACATCTACTGCAATCCTCTCAAAAGGCGATCCAACGTTGTACTGATGCATCTTACCTTGAATCTTCCTACCAGGTCCTTTGGTTGCAGCACACTTGTCACATGTTCGGCACCACTTCTCCACGTCATCTCTAGCATGTAAAGAGTAGAACCGATGTCGCACCTTCTCCAGTGTTTTGTTAACTCCCAGGTGACCTCCAGAAGGTCCGTCGTGCATCTCACGAAGAACTTCACTGACTTTCGATTGCGGTACGATCAGCTGCATCACATATGATTTACCGTCAGCGGTAAGTACTTTGAGTACTGGACTCCTGTCAGAAATGTCTCCCCATTCAGGTTTCTCTTCATTTTCTTTCCATGCGAGAATGGGTTCGATATCTGGATCCTCCTGTTGAGCAGTCCTCACTTCCTCATTGCTCCATCCGCTTACTGGGTCAGCTCTTAGTCGCTGAGCGGTAATATTTTCTTTGTCTTCTTGCCGCCTACAATGCTTGCAATCCACTTTGCAAGGTCTTCGGGATAATGCGTCGGCGTTTGAGTGCAACTTTCCTCTGCGGTGTTGAATCTGGTAACCATAAGTCTGCAGTCTTTCTATCCACCTTGCGACTTGACCTTCTGGATTTTTGAAGTTCAACAGCCAGTTCAGAGCACCATAGTCTGTCCGCAGAAGGAATTTCTGTCCATAGATATACTTATGGAAGTGCTTTGTTGCCAAGATAAGAGCTAGCAGTTCCCTTCTGGTCACGCAGTAGTTTCTTTCGGGTTTCGAGAGGACCTTGCTGTAGTATGCCACCACTTTCTCTTCGCCATCATGCACTTGGGATAGTACCGCCCCGATTCCAACGTTGCTTGCATCTGCGTCGATGATGAATGTTTTGCCAGGTGTTGGATGTGCCAGCACTGGAGCTTTACAGAGGCGGTATTTGTGTTCCTGGAAAGATTTCTCAGACTCACCTGACCATTTAAACTGCTTCCCTTTATCGATGAGCTGATGCAAACTCTTTGCAACTCCAGCAAAGTTCTTAACAAATCGTCGGTAATATGTGGCAAGACCAAGAAAGCTTCGGAGTTGATGTTTGTCCTGTGGTGTTGGCCAATTTTTGACGGAGTCAACTTTTTCAGGATCAGTCTTCACTCCTTGGGAAGAGATGATGTGTCCCAAATACTTAACATCGGTTTTGAAAAGTGCACATTTTTCCGGATTCAGTTTAATGTTAGCCTCTCGAAGTCTCTGAAACACGGCTTTTAGGTTCTTGCAATGTTGGTCAAATGTTTTCCCGTAAACAATGACATCGTCCAAGTAAACTAGGCAAGCTTTCCACGTCAGTCCTTGAAGAACGCAATCCATCAAACGCTCGAATGTTGCCGGATCGTTGCATAGCCCAAACGGCATAACTTTGAACTGCCAGAGCCCATTACCTGTAGAAAACGCCGTCTTTTCCCGATCATCAGGGTGGATGTCAACTTGCCAATATCCACTCTTCAAGTCCAGCGTCGAGAACCACTGCGCTCAATCCATGGCATCCATTGTATCACTGATTCTCGGCAGGGGATAGCTGTCCTTCTTAGTCACATCATTCAGCCTTCGGTAGTCCACACAAAAACGAGTGCTTCCGTCTTTCTTTTTCACTAGCACCACTGGTGACGCCCAAGGACTTTTGGAATTTTCGATAAGACCGTCCTTCTCCATTGTTGTTATCATTTCCTCAACCTCACCTTGTTTGGCCAATGGAAGGCGTCTTGCAGATTGACGAATCGGTCTTGCATCTCCTGTGTTGATGCGATGCTGCACCAACTGTGTCCTACGATATTGCTCCTTTGGCGATGCGAAGATGTCAGTGTGTTCTTGTAGGAAATTTTCAGCCAACCCTGTTTGTTGGGATTCAATTCAGTTGGATGAATTCAGTACTTTAGCCTTGATGGTTTTCAGTTCCTCCGGAGTTATAGTTTTTCTCGAGGCTTCATCTGAAGTGGTCTTCGTAATTTCTGCAACGGATTCGCAACGTCCAACGACTTCTCCTTTCTTCAACCTTACATCGTACGGTCTGGTGTTTAGTAATCGTACGGGGACCATTTTGTTTTTCTGTGCTACCAGTGTTTTCTCAATGATGACGCTTTGGGAGGAACACTCTGGGCCTGGTTCCACCATGAGGTATCGATGGCTTCCAAACTCACCTTCCAGTTTTGTTCAAACGAACACTTCAGAAGAAGGAGGCAGAATCAGATCTTCCGTGATGACATAATATGATGAGTAAACATATTGATGAGTAAACACTAGATCGGCCAGTTGGATCTTAAGACAAACTTTTCCATATACTCTTGCTGCTTCTCCCGTTGCGGTTCTTAGACGGTAGCTATTGGTGCTATGAGGCCACGTCATCTTTACCAGGTCTCGACGTACTATGGATGTTGTGGCACCGGTGTCGATGGTAGCCACATGTTGGTTCCCGTTAATAGCTGTCGTTGTCTCCACAGTCAGACTTTTGTTGTCTCGTTTGGTCTGAGAGAAATGGATGGTGGTTCTGGGACCATCGATGCAAGAAACCAGCCTCTGCCCCCCTCCCTGATGGGAAACGGATTGATAGACAACGTTGGTGTTGTTGTTACCTTGCTCTGGGTTGCATCTCTTGCTTCCACAATTTTGACAATCGGCTTCATTTGGTGGTAGTCGGCATTGACGCTGTAAGTGCCCGGTATTGTTGCAGTTCCAACATCTTACTGGTCCGCTCCGCTGGTTCTTTTGTATTTCAGCTCTTTGGCACGAGCATTCTTCGACTATGGCCTCTCTAAGTGGATGTACTCCATGAGAAGCCTGTTCTGCTGCTTCAATTGTCAATGCGAATGCTAAAGTTTCAGAAAGAGTACGTGTTCTAGCAGTTCTCACAGACGTCTGAAGATGTATATCGGAAATGGCACGAACGAAGGACTCAACAGCAAGCTGGTTGATGATTTCTTTTCCAGCATCCTGGTATGCCAGGTGAACCAGTCCTCCGACGTCTGCTTGGAGCTGCTGTAGACTTTCACCCCTTTTCTGGACTCTGTTGTTGAGTTGGACTCGGAAGACTTCTTTCAAGTGGCTAATTCCAAAGCGTTTATCTATAGCTGTCACGAGAGAACTGAAATCACCGCTCTTACCATCTGGAACTATTTTTATTTATTTTATTTTATTTTATTTATTTGTTTCAGTGAATAGCTTAACACAGTAAGATAAAATAAATAAATAGGGTGGCGCTACAGAGCGAGGAGCCCCTGGGCCTAGCGCATTTCTCACAACCATCCCTTGTGAGGGAATGGAGTAAGTAAGATACATATCTTATAAAATAGTTATAAGCTTCAATATAGAAGTACAATTAAAAAAAGATAAATGAAAGCTACATGAGCTTGCTTAGAAAAGGAAGAAAAAATGAGAAAAGAAGAAAAAAAAAAATTAAATTTACTTGATTAAGAATAATTTAAAGAAGCTTAAGATATAATAAAGGAAGATTATTTCAAATTTACATTGGTTTTTCATTTATAAGAATGTAAAAGAGAAAGCAGAGAAAGAAAGAATAGGAGAGAAAAATTATTATAATAGAGGGAAAGAAATACATATTTACATAATTTTAGGTATTACTAGATAGTAGAATTTTGAGCTTGCTTTTGAAAATTGTAGTGCTATTAGTTCTTCTAATATCCCGAGGCAAGGAATTCCACAACCGAATAGATTTAATAAAAAATTGACGCTCCGATGTCAAACAAGAGCAACGGGGATGAATAAGCTGAGCTGATCTGGTTTAGGTGGTAAAACTTAATTGCTGATAAAGATATGAAGGTTCACGTGATAAGAGTATGTTAGACAAGAGGCTCAATGCACGAAATTGAAGAAGGTTGTTGAATGGCATATTGTATAAATAATTAACGTAATTTGAAACGCTAGCATAACGACGCAGTCCAAATACATATCGCACAATACTGTTGAAAGCAATATTGAGTTTGCAATTCGATGCATAGCTACAGTTGAAATATATTTCACAACCGTATGTAAGAGTAGGCATTGCGAATAGTTTTGCAAGAAGACATCTAGTTTTGAAAGGGGTAATGTAATGAGTGGCCCATAAAGTGCGTAATACTCCATAAGCCTTTCCAACAGATGCATTAATGTGGTCATCCCATGTTAATTTCCTATTAAAGATGACGCCAAGATTTTTAGTAGTTTCCACGTATTCAATTATGTCATTGTTGAGAAAAATAGAAGGAAAATAAGACAAATCCAGAAGTTTTTTAGATATAACTATGCAGTTGGATTTCTTAGGATTCAAAATAAGCTTTGATCGATGTGACCAGCTAGCTATTTCAGCGAGGTCAACATTTAAGCAATAAGCACCGTGTTCTATCAAACCCAATGGACAACTCAACACAAGCTGAACATCATCAGCATACATGTTAATGGAACAGTGCTTAATAAGGGTTGGAAGCTCATTAATACATAATGAAAAAAGGATGGGCCCCAATATAGATCCTTGAGGGACACCAGTCTTTACAGGAAGAAAATCCGATAAATTATCCCTTATTGCCACTGCTTGCTTCCTATCTGTAAGATAGGATGAAATCAACTTAACTGCAAAGGGTGAAAAATTGTATAAAACGGAAAGCTTATGACATAGCAGAGAATGATCAACAAGATCAAAGGCATTTGAAAAGTCTAGTAGGACCAAAAATGAGATTTCATCTGCATCAAGAGCCTGACGTATTTCCTCCGTACAACCCAATACAGCAGTAGTACAGCTGTGTTTTTGTCGGAATCCGGACTGTTTAGGTGATAAAAGGCGATGTCTATACAGATGGTGATTGATTTGCTTTTGTAAAACCTTTTTAAATACCTTAGATAGATAGGAGAGAATAGAAATAGGTCTGAACTCATTATCTTTAGATGTTTTTGGAACGGGAATTATTTTGGCTGACTTCCAAAGTGAGGGAAACACACCTGTGGTCAGTATTGAGTTAAAAATATAGGTAGTATATGGAAGAAGTATAGGTAAAATTATTTTCAAAAACGTAGGATGAATTTGATCAAGACCGACCGCGTTGGATTTAATACATAATATACTTTCAAGTACATCAGATGAGTTTACCGCAGAAAAACAAAAGACGGGACAGCGAGGAGGAGAGGAATGAGTTTCAATTTCTTGATAAATTAGTCGGGTGTTATTAGCAGAATGTGAAGACGTAAACTTACGATTAAGAACATTAGGGTCCTGTGTGTCGAGAATGATATTCTTTGTTTTACCAATGCCTATATTCCTCAAATTCTGCCACAGAGTTTTACCATCGAGGGATGTATTTAATCGGTTAGAGTACGTCTGTATTTTAGCGGCACGTATCTCAGAAACCACTTTGTTCCGAAAGGAGCAATATATTTTTCGGTACTCATCCAATCGAAAGCGTTTCCAACGGTTATACGCTAAATCACGTTGCTTCATAAGAAAGCGTATATTATGTGTCAGCCATGGTATACTATTGTTTACAATTGTTTTGGTTTTTAACAGAACGTGTGAATTGTAAAGTTGCAAAATCTTAGAGTTAAGAAAATTAACTTGCTCATTAGAACAAGCCAGGTAATACAGAGCATTCCAATGAATGTTCCTTACTTGTTCTTCAAGAAGTTGGTAATTGATATTCTTGAAATCTCTAAATTGAAACGATTGCGGCGATACATGAACATCAAAATCAAACGTAAGATATAAGAGATCGTGTCTCGAAAATGCAGGTGCAGATAGTTGATCGTAGAAAAGAATTTTGCTTTTAGAATTAACAAGAATTAAGTCTATTAACGAAGAAGAATACTTAGAAAAATGAGTTGCAACGGTAGTGTTGACAGAGAATAGGTCTAAAGAGCGCATTTCATCGACAAAAGAGCTTTCTGTTAAAAGATCGCTACTAAAATCACCACACAAGATAAGATTAGGGCACAGGAGGGACAAATGTTCAAGTTCAGCAACGAATGGCAAGAAGTTAACGTTCCTGTTGGGTCGATAAGCAGTACCGATAAGCATTTTAGTATCCCTGTTAGAGAGCTCAACAAACAAATATTCTATTTCAGAACTTGCGGGAGATGCTTCACAAAACTTACAAGCAATGCCATTTCTTACATACAATGCTGCTCCACCATCAATGCGACCAACCCTGTCACAACGAAAAATACGGTACCCACTAGGACCAACCATTACATCATTAATATCGTCGGTGAACCATGTCTCAGATACACTGATCACATCAACCAAAGAGTTATTAAAGAGATCGCAAAACTCATCAATTTTGGGTAAAAGACTTTGTGCATTTATGTGGCATACGTGAAGTCCAGAATACTGACGTCTGAAAACCTTGATCATAGTTTTTAAGCTAGATGCCATTTAATTAATTTATTAATAAAAGGAGCAACGAAAAGTAAGCACTACAAAATTATACAATTAGAAAAAGCAAGAGAAAAAAAAAAGAATGTAAGATAATAAAGGAAAAAGAATAATAGTAATGAAAAATAATATGATTTTAGTGGAGAAAATTCAAAATAAAAATTGATAGATTAAATTCAAATTTCATCAGCTAAGCTGGCAATGCTGTGCATTGTGCAAGTCTCCAATTGATTCTATTACTTTCGCAGTTTCGTCCAGTTTAGTTTTGACATATACAAATCCACGTGAGGTATAAACTGATGCTATTTGTTTATTCTTTTTCAACTTCAATGCTGCTTGTAGGATTTGTTGATTGTTGTAAGTCAAGCACTCGCGCAGGTGTATAAGCTTATTTGAGTTAATGCCAACGTGTTGTAAACAAAGTTCTTTTTTGGTGTTTTTGCGAAATAGTGCAATAGTTTTAAGAATATTGTTGCGTTCATACGGTGATTTAAATTTTATTATTATACCAGTGTCTTTAGATTTGCCCTTCGGTTTTGTGCGAAAAATATTAGTGAGATTTGGTGGCTCCAGACCTATTGAAGTGCAGAGTGAACTTAAGATCAATGAGAGATTTTCATCAATTGAGTGCGGGACTCCAAAAAGTATTGCATCGGTGGCCACTATACGGTTTTCCTGTATGCCGAGAGTTTTTTTACAGCTGTCAGTTCGCCGGTGATATGCTCAAGGTTTTGTGTTAAATTAGATTGTACCTCCGATAAGTTTTCATCGATAATTGTTTTGGATACATCACATTTAGTACTAGTGACGGTGAGTGAAGATTTGACTGCGGACATTTCATATTTAAGTACATTGAGTTCTGAGTTAGTGATAAGTGCAGAGTCAATATTATTAACTTTGGTATTTAATTGTTCAATTGCTCCATTTAGCTCACTGATTTGTGCATCGAGTCTTTTAGAAATATTTTCTTCCGTTTCAGTTAATTTCGATGAGAGATTAGCTATTTGAATTGAAATTAGACTTATGATAGAATCACCTTGCTTACGTAGCATTTCTTCCAACATGGTGAAGGTGGGGCTGTCTTCGATATTATTAGGTTTAGATAACGAGTTAGTAAGAGCGTTGCACTTGTCTTCAGAGTTATTGCGCTTAGATGCTGAAGTAGTATACATGTTGCACTTTGGAGAGTTCACTTTCATCACTTTATCAACTTTGTGCTTAGAGAGATTCGAAGTGGAAGTGCTTGAAGTTGATTTTGATTTTTGGGAGCTTTTTTCTGGCAGGGGAATGGGACTGTGGGTGTCAGTTATGTTACCTCTCAAACGAGAACTAGGTGGAGAGGAAGGGGCTGACATATTCTCAAGCAAGAGGAATCAAACTGAAAATGGCACAAGTCACACTAGAAAAAATTAATTTTTAATTAGTTTTTGTTTATTAACTATGCACTCCAAGTTCAAATTAATATTTGACCACAGTTTAGCACTCAATGTTAATTTTTTTTTGAACCAGACTTATTGAATCTGCGGTGTTATTAAATGAAAAAAGTATGCAATTGCCAAGCGAAATGAAAACACGTCTACTCAGTAGCTGACATTTATGATTAACTGTTTGAAGTAATTCAGCTGCTGATCCTCTAAGAGCAAAAGTCAGTGCTATGTACTTGTCTTCGTCATCCCAGCCATTTGTTGTCGCGGCTGCCTCAAATTGTCTCTTGTAAACTGGCCAAGAAGACTGTCCATCAAATGTTGGGGGTTTCATATCCTTTTTCCTTGCAAACTCTCCAGCAGATTCTCGAATTTTGATTTTCCGGATCTGGTTTAATTCCTTGGTTAGAACAGAGAACTGTTTATCGCATCGGCTTTTCAAACGATTCTCTACAACAGAAAGCTGTTTTTCCACAACTTCAACGCGTTCGTCTAGGGCACATACATTTTTCTCAATGTTACCCAATTTACCTTCTAGAATGTTTTTCTGACCTTCTAAAACATTCTGTTGCGTCTCAAGTCTTTCGAGAATATTCTGTTGTTCTTTCTTTTGTTCGCTTCGTTGTTCTTTAACCAGCTTCTTTTGCTCGTTTCGTTGTGCTTAAATGTTGTTCCAGAACCTTCTGCTGTTCCGTCTTTTGTTTTAATAAAAGCTTCATTATACTAGAAAAATCTACACTTTCACCTACTTCCTCCTCCTCCACTTCTGTTTCAAAAACAAAAGTGTTTACGTCTTCCAATTGCTGTTCAAAATAGTTGCGCAAGTGCAGGACGAGCTCATTTTTCGATCCCGCTCTAGAAAGATTTCGCTTACCTAACTCACTTTTAAGCTCAATGCAGCTGAGCTCTTCCAACAACTTACCCATTTTACTGTATTTAACTTTTATTTTTATTTTTTACACTTTACTAGTCTTTTTTTTTATCAAATAAGGTTTATTTACTGACACCAATGTAACGTGCGCTTAGTTCGCAAAAATAAAACTTTACCTTTCATTTAATTCTACCACTTTCATTCAGTGTCTACCAGTGGCGTGGCGTGGATATTTTCAAATGGTAAGTCGAGAAAAATGAATCACCTACGAGCCATTCCATATGAAAACGGTCAATCCGAAATGTTGCTATACCTCCGATTTTGCTCAAACTTTGTAGAAATGTTCCTTTGCTATCGAAATACGAAATCGTCAAAGGATTTTTTTTTTTTGTAATTTTCCTCTCCCCTCCAGCCATACTCAAAGAACCGAACATAGCGATTTTATGGGCTTCAGACTTTGCACTTTGAATTGTCTGTATTCAAGCGATTAGGACGATTAAGGTGTCATTTTTAAGCTGATAAAGCATTCTTTTCAAATCAATCAAAAGGTTTAAGATATTTGAGTTGCTTTAGAAACCTGATCCTTTTGAAATCAACACATTTTATATACATTTTTGCCATTTTTGAAGTAGTCCTGTGCCTAAAATATCAATAGAAAGTCCCTAAAAATTTCCCTGATTAAAAAAAAAGCTTATTCTTTTAATAAAACATAATTCTTAGTTTCAAAGACTTTTTTTAATATCGTTCTATCCAAAAATTTTTAAAATTTTTTTTGTAAGCTTGTTTTTAATCAGCTGTAGCTTCAGTGTACATGCGAATAACAAAATGAAATTTTGAAGACTTAAGACTTTTTTAAGACTTAAAGTTGAAGAATAGACCTTTAAATCCTGCCCACTCCCGTATTGATATCTGGCAGTCAACATTCCCAAAAATGTGCCCAAAGATTGGCTTTTTCCATAGCTTAGAAATAAGCTTGTTTTTAATCATCTGTAACTTCAGAGTGCATGTGAATAACAAAATGAAATTTTCAGGAATTATAGTTGAAGAATAGGCCTTTAAATTCTACCTACTTTTATTTTGATATCTGGTAGTCAACATTCACAAAAATGCTCCCAAAGATTGGCTTTTTTTCAAAAGCTCAAAGTTTGAAAGGGATGTTTGTAAAGCACATAAAAAAATTAGTTTTTTGATCAACTTTCGATTTTTTTATTTTGTAATTATTGTAAGGTTTAATTAGAGAAATTTTTAGGGACTTTCTATTGATATTTTAGGCACAGGACTACTTCAAAAATGGCAAAAATGTATATAAAATGTGTTGATTTCAAAAAGATCAGGTTTCTAAAGCAACTCAAATATCTTAAACCTTTTGATTGATTTGAAAAGAATGCTTTATCAGCTTTAAAATGACACCTTAATCGCTGGAATACAGACAATTCAAAGTGCAAAGTCTGAAGCCCATAAAATCGCTATGTTCGGTTCTTTGAGTATGGCTGGAGGGGAGAGGAAAATTACAAAAAAAAATCCTTTGACTATTACGTATTTCGATAGCAAAGAAACATTTCTACAAAGTTTGAGCAAAATCGGAGGTATAGCAACATTTCGGATTGACCGTTTTCATATGGAATGGCTCCTACACAAATTAATAAGGAATAAACAGAAGGTACCTTAAATTCCAAACGTGGATTAATCGAAGCCAATTTTTCTATACTTTAAGTCATTTAGGTTGAAATTCACTTTAAACTTGCAAATAATTCAAAACAATGATCAGTAGAACAAAAAAAAAACAGCACAACAAAATCGAATTCGCCGTACATTACTCTAAAGCCCGGGTCACACACGGCTGGTTGCCAGCGGCGAATTGAGTATCAGCTTTGTGTGACCACAAAATTCGCAACCAGCCCTGGCAGCCGGCGAGTGTTTGGCAGCGGCTGGCGAAGTTGAACATGTTCAACTTTTGGTAGCAAGCAGCGGCGGCTGGCAGCTAGTAGCGCAATCTGACCACATCGGTAGCAGCGACTAGCGACTAGATTTGACATTTGATTTTTATTTATTTCAAATCATAAAATAGTAGTAACCACGCGCGATTCAAGACTTTCAATTATTTTAAATTAATATACATAAATCAAACAATATGAACGACTTGAGGTGGACTTCAAAAGAAGTGCTAACGTTTTTGAATTGTTTCCAAAAGTATAATAGTTTATGGGACGTCAGTTGTAAAAATTATTTAAATAAAAATGTTAAAGAAGAAGAATATTTAAAACTTTTAGACGATTTGATGTTGGAGGGGATTTCGTGCAATATAGAATCCCTTAAAAAGAAAATTAAGAGTTTAAGGGATACTTACCGAAAAGAAATAAATAAAGTTTCCAAGTCAAAAAAAAGTGGTGCTGGTGCCAGTGATGTATATCAGCCAAAATTAGCATGGTTTTCTGCAGCCGAAATGTTTTGGCGAGGAGCCGTCGTTGGAAGAGATTCGTTTTCGAATCTGGTAAGAAAGTTAATAATTCTAATTAGTGATATTTAATAACCATTGTAGTTAGTTTACTTTAGTTTGTGTAATTTTCTATAACAAAAATTGTAGAAAAAACATGTTTTTTTGTGATTATTTTTAGAAGGAATAAAAAAACCCAATTATTTTTAAAATTGGGAGAAATATTTTTTAGAGATGTTCAATATTAAATAAGGATAACAAACTTTTGAGAAGTTTTCGATCAAAATTTGGCCAAGTTTGCATGCGGTGATATTTGGCCGACGAATAGTAGTTGTTTTCTTTATAGCGTCTTGCTTTAACATCAGCATGCTCGTAACAATAGGTATGCCTTTTATTGTTTTTTTGGTGACACTTGCATGAAAGTTATTTTTCTGGGGCCCTACTATGTAACTCGATTCTACTTTCGAATCATTCGAAAGTTATTAATTATTATATTATAAAGGGCGTTCCAACGTTTTTATTGTAGAATCGAGTTACATGGTAGGCCCCCTGGCGAGTTCATTTGCTTTGTAGTTTCCCGGAGAGTCTCAAAAAAGTTTAATTTTAAACAGTTCTACCATCTCCCTAAAAGACGATCGATAGTCGCGGGTGGTTACAGATTTTGTAGAAACATTACCAATTGATTTAAGTGCTACTTGACTATCCAAGATGCGGATATTTGTCGATAATATCACGTTTTCTCTGAGCCACTTTAGGACCTCTTTGACCGGCAGGATTTCCGCTTGGAACACGTTACAATAGTTTGGGAGTCTGAATGATAGACTGATATTTAGTTCTTTTGTGTACATTTCACCATCAATTCCGTCCTCGGTTTTCGAGCCGTCTCGTCTGTGTGAAAATGAACTGAATCATCTTTTTAGAAATCTGTATCATCCCATATGGTTTGCTGTGAGATGGTGACTTGGAAGTTCTTATCGAAAAAGAGTTGATGGTTGGTGTAGGTGGAGTGATGGTGGCTTTGAGACAAATTGCAGTATTTGCAGCCGATTTTTTGCTATAAATGTCGAGGGGTAAGTATGTAGAAGTACGGTTAAATCATCATAAGGTTCTGAGCGTAGAGCTCCGTTGATATATATGCTGGCTGATCTTTGAAATTTGCTAAGTCTCTCACAATAAATTGTATTTTCCAAAGCTTTCCACCATACTGTTACCCCGCATGTAAGTATTCGTCTGACGACCGCTGTGTATAACCAGTGGATGATCCGTGGAGATATTCACCATTTTTCCCTGTAAAGACGACAAGTTCAGCTTTTCATAAGAGTTCGTTGACAACAATGATCCAAAGAAGAGGGGACAGAACTTCACCTTGGGGTGTAGCTCTACTAACAGTTTTTTTTTTTGGTACAGAAGCCTCTTAGGGTTGAATTGATTAGCCTGCTATTTACAGGGCAATTAGTTCGATTAGAGAGCAGTCTACTTTAAGATCTATCAGTGCCGTTGTAGTTGCAGAGAGCTCCTTCGATGTCGATGTCGAGCAACTAGAGTGTACTTTTTGTGATGAAGGGAGTATTCGACAGTAAGTACCAACAAATTTAAGGCAGTATCTACCGACTTTCCTTTGCAGTTATATACTATACTATAACGTTTCTCAAATGGATATCAATGAGTCTTTCTAGTGATTTAAAAACGAATGATGTTAGACTAATCGGTCTTAGGTCTTTTGGATTAATGTAGGAGCATTATCGGCATCAATAGCCATTTCGTTTCAAAAAAACGGTCATAAGCAATGCCCAGTTTTTGTGCGCCAAAAAGACCAGCTCCAAAAATGTATTGCCAATATTTTTTATTATTATTATTGAGGTTCTAGATACGCTTGTTTCCAGCGACATCGAAAACTGGTGCAGTTGCCACTCTTTTTCGGTTCATCTGAAAGATTTACTAAAGTTCACTCTTTTACTGGAGTATTAAGCAAAAGGATATACCTACAAATTAATGAAAAAATGCAAAATTCTAAACGTCTTTTTACTCCAAAATTTGAATTTTCGGCAGTTTTTTCAACATTTTGGACCACGACAAATTGTTTATTTACAAGCTAGCTTTCAAACTTTAGGTATTCCCTTTTCGATAATATTACTGAAAGTAACCTTCCAAAATTTCTTCTAAATCGGTAGCTAACTTTTTGAGCTACAACACGAGCAGTTTTTGAAAAAGTAGTTACGATATAATTGCGTTTAAAGTTTCATTACGAAAAAATTATTAATTGCAGTAACTTGCGGATTAATCGGCGGTTCCAGGCGCCTACAATAGGCCTTCGACTTCCTTCCCCGAAACAGCTGCCTGACCATACAAAAAGTCAACAGTAGAGGGTATTGTGAAGCGAAGGTCACTCCTCCTCTAACGGCCCGAGCTACCTAACTCGTCACCCGACTACATGTTGTTTTCGCGTTCTAAATGCGATAACTCTTCGTCTATTCAATATTTTTAGTTTTCTTTTGGTCATAACATTCTTTTGATATCATACTTTCGAAATAGGTAATAAAAAAAATGGGCGCGACTGGGTCGCACGAACTTGCGATTGTGTTCTAAATACGATATCAAAATCTAAAGGCTGAGTTAAAGGTTTTGGTATTAGCTCTTCATAATATATTTTGTGGTACAGGGTTGCCAACTACACATTAGTTATGAAAATTGAATTAAATCACGCAAAATAATGAAAAAATTAAATTAAATATTCCAAAGGTTTCAAGCAAAAATCTAAGAACGCCATTCTTTTGCAATCGCTAAAAGATATGAATGATGAAAACTTAATCAAAATCGTTGGAACAGTTTTTCCAAAAAATGGTTTTTTATTTTTCACTTTTTTTGAAAAAGTGATTTTTAAAAGTTGAGTATGCAAAGTTGTAGATCTTAATAAGAGTTATTTTGGAAAAAAATTTGAAAAAAATCAAAGCTATAGTTTCGAAGTTATTTTCAAAAATCAAATTTTTTTTTTAAAAATTTGAAAAAATTTCTAAAACTAAGTTTTTTTTGATATGCAGTCTTTCATTCACAGTTTACGACTTCTTAAATCCAAAGTTTCGCCAAGATCGTGTCAGCCATTAACGAGAAAGTCGGTTTTGAAAAAAAAAAACGGTACTATGGGAGGTACCGTTTTTACCTTTTTCTAAAACTTTTTTTTACATCATAAGAAAGACAATCCGAAATAAATCCTTCACACAAAATTTTATCGAAATCGTTGGAACCGTTTTCGAGAAAAATTAGTATTATCATTATCGGTTGTATGGCAGGTACCGTTATTTCAAGACCTAGAGACTAAATTCCAAAAACCCCTTCGTAGGCTGCCCTACAGACCCTAACTGCAAATTTTGAAGGAAATCGGTCCAGCGAGCGGTTCGGGCTGTAGAATCATATACAGACAGACAGACAGACAGAATTGCAGGCCCCACTTTTTTCGAATTCTCTAACATCGTAATGTCATGTTTAATTGTTATCTCAAAATTTTTTTTCTGCACGATTGCAAGACTTGCCTTATAGTACCTATAATCGCAAGTAAAAATAGATTTTTTGAATATTTTAAAGTGGTCTACCCCCTTAATTCAGTAAACATTCCACCATTATTAATTTAACAGTATACACTTTTAATAATCACGTCTGCACACTATGGTGTTTTCGTTAGAGACCTTTTTGAATGTCCGGAGGACTTGTGGTGACTGTTTTATTAAAATTAACGCATTGGGCTAGTACGTCCTTAAGTATATCTCGAGGAATATATCCCATTAGTGATTGATAAGCTGTCTTACCAGTGGTTTAGTTCAGTATATTACTGATTCCTCACTCCACGAATTGTACCCTCTGGTCCCATCGGTTTTTATCTTCAACAGTTGCAAACAAAGTCCTGCGTAATTGCATCGCACGTACTCATCGCGCTAGACTTAATGCGTGCAGTATGATGCGATTTTACCTTTCCAATGAGGTTTGAGATCAGAAAAGTTTTTTAACTTCGTGATGAGAGCCTATGTATCGTGATAGTAAAATAAATAATAAAACATGAATTCCAAAACAAACAATTAAAATTTTATTTTCTAGATTGGTTAGGTTCTATACCAATAGAAGTCATTTGCCATGGAACTGATAACTCCGTCATAAATTGATGCTTGTACCACTGCCGTACTTCTTCCCCAGTACGGCCGTAATTATTCGAAGAATACAAGCGGCTTACAGGAAACATCAAATTTGGTACACTTCTCCACACTCCAGGAGATACAACCCCAGTGTTTAAATCTTCATCGTCCACAGACCCGGAAGGAAAGTATGTTCTAACAGAATTCTGTCGCAACCAGTTGTGTAGAGCGCAAGCTGTCTTCACTAAAATTTCAATAGTGTCTACATTGAGGGGTATAGGCGTATTGAAAACCCGAAACCTGCTTGCTAATATACCAAACGCATTCTCAACAACGCGTCTGGCTCTAGATAGGCGATAATTGAAAACTCTCTCTTCAATTGTTAACCCTCTGTGCGAGAACGGTTTCAGACAGTATGGTGTCAGACAAAAAGCATCATCTCCAATACAGAGTCCCCTTTTGGCCAATTGAGGAGGTTTTTCTCGAGGGCTATTTTCAAAGTGGAGTTCTTGAATACAGTGCTGTCATTGGCTCTCCCATCTTGTCCAACATCTTTATATCGGAAACAATAGTCTGCATCTACCATAGCAAATAAAACGATACTATATGTTCCCTTGTAGTTGAAAAACATCGACGTTGAATTTGAAGGCCGTTTAATACGAATATGTTTTCCATCTAGAGCACCGCAACAGTTGGGAAAATTCCATTTGGATTCGAATCCTTTCTGGATCTCTTTCCAGTGGTTTGTTTCGTCGGGTACCTAAAAATACAATAAAATGCTATTACTAAGTATTAGGTGATCATTCAAATCAGCTCAGCAGTTTTATAGCCTATTCAAAAAAAAACAAACAAAAAAGCTTTCCTTTTTATAATAACGTATAGGTAAGAAAGAGCAAAATATTATTGATAACACTTTTCTAATTTTTTAATAGTGCTATATGTGCACTAATAAAAAAAAAAACATAATATATACATATAGTGCATACAAGTACGACTTAGTTTAACTTCTGTGTGCTTTTTTCAGGACATACCGCCGCCTGAATACGAAGAATCAAATGATGCTGAAGGTGATATTGGAATTGAAGCAACGCAAATACCATCGCAATCTGCATGCACACAAAGGAACAGCAGGAAAAGCTCAGTTTTACCACCACAAGGAACAAAACGTAGGAAGCAGCCCCCTACTAGATTTCAAAACACAGTTGAACAACTACAACAGATAGCAGAGCTAGCTACTCAGGAAGACGATCAGTATGACCAGTTTGGTAAGCATGTTCTTCCCAATTGCGAGAGCTTCCTCTGCCTAGGTTTATTGTGCTGCAGAGCGAAATCCAAAACCTAATCACAAAAGAAAGACTTGATTGCCTTAACGCAAATTACAGTAATGATTCGCACTTACAAGAGAATGTTGAACGGAGTAGAAACAACTCTCCTTTGTTCCAAAATTACGAAGCTCTGGAAACTGAAAGTATATTGTCAGAGTTGGATCATTACTAATACCCCTATTATGGATGACAACTCAACTATTATTGGGTTGTCTTCTCATATATATAACACGGGCACACAACCCAGTTTTCAGTTGGGTTGTCATCTGTAATAGGGGTGTTAGGTTGAAATTCACTTTAAACTTGCAAATAATTCAAAACAATGATCAGTAGAACAAAAAAAAAAACAGCACAACAAAATCGAATTCGCCGTACATTACTCTAAGACGAAAACTGTATTATTTTTTCCAAGCAGAAATTGCAGTAAGACGAAAATTTTCGTCTTACTTTTTTCAATAAGAGAACGTGTATTGAAAAGGGAGGCACCGGGGTGGAAGTATATCGTAGGAAAGACAGGGACAAACACAGAATATGTTCTGCGCGGCGATTTTCAATGCTTTGTGTTTTGTGTATGCTTTGTGTATTGTGTGTGTATCTCGCAAATTTAAAAGTGCTTGAAGAACATTGTATGTATGGGCAAAGATAGGCTGTTGACTGCTTTGTAGACTTGTTGTAGACTTATGTTGCTGGTTTTTTCTACGAACAAGGGACACATTTTAAAAGGTAAGACGATAGGAATCGTGTTATATGGACGCCACGCCACTGGTGTCTACTTTATTCGATTTCAACTCTACCAATAATCACATTAACTCAACATTATCACTCTATAATCAAAACTGACTTCTGGTTGCCTCGGGCGGCCTATTTATATCGAATGACATTTCATCTAGACCTCTCCAGTAATTTCCACATGGTATCCACTCTCTACTCCTGTCTAACATTTTCTCTCCTGGTATATTTCTACACTATACACTTACACTAGTGTTTCCGCTTGTGTTTCCGGTTGATGGTTTTCGATTAGGAAATTGGTATTAAATGTTGGGCTCGCGTTACAATAATGTATAAATAAAATCAATAGGTTATAACCTCACCGGCAAACTGAACAACATTCTTTTTATTGTTGCACCAAGTGCCACTGTTTATAACCAGTCAGAAGCTGTTGGTAACGATTTGTACCAACACTAGCTGAATTAGGTAATTCTTTTGAGGAGGAGAGTGACAATTAAGAAAACCAAAGAACTGCTTCTGTACTTTCTAATTCTTTAGAAAGTAAGAGTTTGCAATTATTTATCAATATTCTGCCAATTATAAAGAAAAAGAGAGAAGCGCAAGCTTTTTAACATTTGCCGAACTTTCTTTTTCTAGAAAATTATTTATTAGCTTTATTCACTGTTTCCAACAGGTTTTTTGTTTGAAACTATTTGAAGAATTGCTAAAAAAAACTATTTTTTTTGTCGATCGATTCTTATTTTATTTTCCTCACCCATATATCCATTCCATATTATAGGTAGGTATGTTTATTTAGCCTTAATTATTTTCAGTTGAATTTAAATTTCACTTGGCAGATCTAAACGAAATAAACATATACACTTACTTATACATACGAATGTGAACTGAGTAAAAACTTGTAAAACTACTTTTTTTAGGCTGGGGGGCTTCATTCAGCTTTCCCGCCCCGGGCCTCTGACGAGCCTAGTCTGCCACTGCCAGTAGGGTCTGAAGATCTGTGGGGAGAATAAACAAAGCCAAAAATCGATCAGATTCCCTTTCACTCCCGACGTCCTAATTTCCAATTCCATAACATCCTACACTCCCTTTCTTTCCCAGGGCTGGAACACAGTGTTGTACGACCCGTGCTTATGATCGACCAGGCTGAGGGCTCTTAAATAGCTCAGTCGGTAAAGGAGTATCCGGATACCAAGTAACCTCCCGATTATCTAGCGTTATTGGAACACACGGATCACTGTGTTAGCGCCCCTTCCCTTTATGGCATATTCGTAGTTCCGTATTATGTTAAAAATTACAAAATAAAAACAAAAACAAATCCAAAACAAAAGAAACCAAAAAATTGAGACCCGTTCTCTCCTTAAACCGGACAACTGCGCAACTGCGCAGCCTGTGTAAAGCCAAAAGCCGAAAAAGTAGGCCAGTATCGTGAAAGATAAGACTGCTCCCAAAAACAAATCGGCTAAGACAAAGACCAAACCTGAGTGTCCTTCCAACAAAAGGTATAGGTTGCGTCGGAATGCACTAATGATTTTGAAAAATTTTGGAGATATTCTTGAATGTAACAGAACCAGGGTGCTCGAAAGCCAACTCAAGTAGGATAGGAAATTCCTCGCAAAGTTTTCCTAGACTCCTTTGTAAGATATCTTCCAGCGCCTTGTGAAGGAGTCACAGCCAACAACCTCTTAATTAATTGCTCTAAAACTATAAACAGGTTGTCAACCCTCGGCTGTGCCTCGATATCCGATCCTCTCACATTCAGTTGCATTGCATAGAAATGCATAACACCTGACTTGCTTGTGTATCCATAGAGTGCATTGTACTCAGAACAATATGATTCCCAACGGCAGGCCACTGCCAGCCGACAGAAGTAATAAGGGATCATATTGCTTTGACTGCATGCGCGCTGCTTATGTCACAGCAATAGTCTTTGGGTATGAGCATTTGTTTATGATATAGGTCATTGGCGCTCATCCAAAAGAATGTGATGATGAAGCGTTTTAATCGGATTTCGAAGTGTGGTCGACTGTTCGATAACCAGAATTAGAGCGTAATAACTTTGTATAAATAGGGTATGAATCTGAGAATAAAATATCAATAGAGATCGTGGACTCGATCGAACATACGCTCTGGTTTTTGTTAATATAAGGCATTGAGCCGACGACAATTCCTGGGTAGTTCTAAGTGTTTCCACTACCATACCTCAATTTTGCAGTTAGTGCGAAGAGGTTTGAGCTACAGCAGTGGATGCTTGGCGAGTTGGTAGTTTGGGAACCAAGGAACATTACAGCCTAAACGGAAAAGAAAGTTGGAAGGCTCACAATCCACGTTAATGCCTAAAAAGCAGAAAGTCACTGCAGCTCCAGTTCTGGCTGTTAGGCCAAAATCAAATGATAGCATCATGCTTAAAGATGGAGTGGATCTTGCGATAGCAAGATACCGACTCACATGGTGAACAGATTTTTGGAACTGATGGCAGAAAATCCTGGTCTACCTCCAACAATTCGTGAGGCTGGATGGCACCAAGCCGAACAAAGATCATTGCAATTACTAATCCCTTGCGGTTCGAGAGCTTGCACAAGAGTTCCTCTAGGTATTATGAGCGTGGACGATATTCTCCGCATCATAAGAATGAGCCACCCTGGAAGATAACTGGAAGAACCCAAAGGGCTCCTTGTGAATGACCTTTTGGTACTCAACAAAGAGTCACTTGCTCGTCTGGTTGAAAGAGAAGGTGTGATAAATTACGCCTTCAAAGCGATTACAATCCAAGTGTAGAAGAAGGATGAACTTGCAAGAGTATAGTTTTTGAACGTTGCTCCCCTTTCCTCTCGAGAGACTACAGACATGGTCACTGAACAAGTCGAAGATATTGATATGGAAGACAAGGGGTGCCTAAATAACAACCGAGGTGGAAGTGTCTGGTTGTAGCAAAGATGCTGTAGTTGCTATAATAAGTATATACAGGGTGTCCCGTAATTCGTTTTACATACTTTGGGATATGATTCTTGGTCATATTCTAAGAAAAAAATTGTTCTACAGTAAAGTCCGTTTCTCAAGTTTGACATCACTTTTTGACAATTTAAAAAAAGGCTAACTTTGGTGTACCCTGACCTGTGTTGAATTCGATATCTCTGTCAATACTGATGATAGAGACCTAATCTTAGACTAAATTTTTTTGTAGAAATAACAACCTTTAAGACTGTATTTAAGTTAGGCTTCCATAGGTTTAGGGTTGCCAGATTTTCAATTTTAAGTGGTGTTCAAATTTTCTTCCCAAAACAAAGTTTTGACTTTGAGGTCATTTTTTTGGAGAAAAGGCCTGATAAACATAGAGTTTCTTTATTTTTTACAGACTAAGAAAAATACGAAATGGGAAAAATTTAAAAAAAAATAAAAAAAAGTTCTTGCTTTGAGGTTTGTTTGAATAAAACAATAATATGATCACTTTTAGTAGTTTTTTTTATGTATTTAATACAAATACAATTATAACAAGTGCTCAAAGCCCTATCCTTCGTTTTGAATCCATGCCAGAGCCCGTTTTTGGATTTCATTGTGGGTGTTTGCTGTCGATAGCTCTTGTCTTACTTGTAGTCTTGTAATCTTTGAAACTGTATTTAAATTTGACTCCTATAGGCTAAGGGTTGCCAGATTTTCAGTTAGTATAAAGTTCCTGGTATCCTTTGTTGTGCTTTTCTTCAATTTCCATTTAAAAACTCATATAAGAAAAAAAATGTCTGCGTATTCTTCTCTCGTAAATGAAAGCATTTCAAAAAACTCTCTGATCAAACTGCAATCGTGACTTAATTTGACAAACTAATGAACAAATTCGTTTTCTTATTCTTTTATACGACTTATCTACCTATTGAACATTCATACCCCAAATTTAAAGCAAACATCCACAATGAAATCCAAAAACGGGCTCTGGCATGGATTCAAAACGAAGGAGGGCGCTTTGAGCACTTGTTATAATTGTATTTGTATTAAATACATAAAAAAACTACTAAAAGTGATCATATTATTGTTTTATTCAAACAAACCTCAAAGCAAAAACTTTTTTTTATTTTTTTTTTAATTTTTCCCATTTTGTATTTTTCTTAGTATCATAAAATGTATGGGTTTTTGAGCTAACTTAATGCTGAGTTTTTTCTTTATTATTGTTTTGTTCATCTGTAAAAAATAAAGAAACTCTATGTTTATCAGGCCTTTTCTCCAAAAAAATGACCTCAAAGTCAAAACTTTGTTTTGGGAAGAAAATTTGAACACCACTTAAAATTGAAAATCTGGCAACCCTAAACCTATGGAAGCCTAATTTAAATACAGTCTTAAAGGTAGTTATTTCTGCAAAAAATTGAGTCTAAGATTAGGTTCCTATCATCAGTTTCGACAGAGATATCAAATTTAACAAAGGTCAGGGAACACCAAAGTTAGCCTTTTTTTAAATTGTCAAAAAGTGATGTCAAACTTGAGAAACGGACTTTACTGTAGAACAATTTTTTTCTTAGAATATGACCAAGAATCATATCCTAAAGTATGTAAAACGAATTACGGGACACCCTGTATAGTATGAGCTTCTCCAGCGAAAGTCATTTTCTAATATTTCTTTTTAGCAGTGATAAAATAATTTGATTGCTTTTAAACTTTAACACAACTTAATTTAATATTTTAAGAATACAATTTTTTTTATTTTTCAGTCAAAAATGGCGGCTTAGTATGAGTTCTTATAGGCTGTCTCCGACATGAGGTCCCAAACTGATCCAGTTGTCACTCATTTACCGTTGATCTGAAACACAAAAATTTAATTTTATTTTCTTAGGACATATAAACGGAAAGGATGAACCTATAGAAAAAAAAAGTTTCAATTCAATATAAAATGAGCCTTTAAAAAAAGTCATAATTTTAGGCTATTTTTTGGACATTTTTGGCCCACAAAAAGCTTTTTATCAACGCGAAATATATAAATGTAAGGAAAGGCTTCAAAAATTTTCAGCCAAGTCAGTCAATAATTTTTTTTAGCAACGACATCCGACATGAGCATTTTTTAAAAGTGTTGTTTCAAGATAATCACTGTCAAAGGTGAAGTACTGGAAAATGACCAGTTTTATTGACTAATTGATTACTTACCGATTAATCTGCAACTCCTTCTTCCTCCTCGAAGAGCAGATTTTTTGTTCTTTTTCTTTTACATTGAAATCTACTCAACTTCACTATAAAATCATAATAATGACATGGAAGACTGTTATTCTTTTATAAAATTAATTTTAATGTATAAGCTGTAATTTTTTAATCTTTTTTCGTCTCGTTAGTACAAGCTCAACAGAGCGTACTTTCAAAATATCGGGGAAAAAATCGATTTTTTTGAAAATGACTTCCCCTTTAAAAGAAGGAGAGGAAATGGTTCTAATCCTACATCCGTGGATTGCAAACAACAAGGTTTGTGGTTTCAAGACTAAAAACTACCAAATACTCTATAACGAAAGCACAGGTAACCCAAGATCTTGCAATTATACCTACCAAATTTCAGGGATCGTGATATTACCGCTGCCAAACTCGAAACTGCTACAGGTAGTTATTGGCTGGCCTCGGTATATATGGGCCATGAAATCTAACGTCCTCTCTCTCTGGTGAGTTACTGGAGAGAATGATCCAGGAAGCAGAAAAACAAAACGTGGACCTCATGATTAGGTGCGATGTAAATGCGCACCATACAGTTTGGGGTAGCAAAGACACAAACATACGAGGTGAGTCACATTTTGAATGCATATTAAGCACTAACCTCATTGTTAGCAACATAGGTATTGAACCCGGCGCAGGGACATAACTCCACGGGACATAAGTCCATTATGGACTTGTGTCCCACTTTAGTGGGACATTAGTCCAAAACTGGATTATGGATCTATGTCCCACCGCGGTGGGGCATAAGTCCATAAAAGAAATGTTTGGACTTATGTCCCATTTTACATGTTGTGTTTGAGGGAAATACAAAACCTTTGGCGAGATGAACCTTTTCCAAAAAATTGGCAATCAAAAGATATTTGGACTACATTAAAAACGTGTTTAACGGGCTTTTTCTTTGCTAGTTACTAGGCAAGGCTACCATTATGTCAAGAAGTCAGCGTAATGTCTTATAGTTAGAAAACCAAAGGTTGTTAGAATACCGCCGCTCGCTCTTCGAATTTATAAGCTAAAAACTGAAGAAAAAATAAAATGTAACAGGGAAAGGAAAAAGAAAAAAGTGAAACAAAATCATTCTGCTTTCTTTTGTTTTCCTCAAACAGAAAAACATTGAATAAAATTAGAAAAAAACAATAGAAAGCGGAATAAGATTTTGTTTCTGAGAACTAAGAAAAATAAAAGTTAAAATTCGCAAAGTAGAGATATGGTTTTCCGGAATTTGAAGATAATACATATTTTATTTTTAGAAGTTAGTAGAGTTCCTTTGTTTAAAAAAGAAATTTAAAAAATTAAAATTTTTTAAATTTCTTTTTTAAACAAAGGAACTCTACTAACTTCTAAAAATAAAATATGTATTATCTTCAAATTCCGGAAAACCATATCTCTACTTTGCGAATTTTAACTTTATTTTTCTTAGTTCTCAGAACACAATCTTATTCCGCTTTCTATTGTTTTTTTTCTAATTTTATTCAATGTTTTTCTGTTGAGGAAAACAAAAGAAAGCAGAATGATTTAAATTTCTTTTTTAAACAAAGGAACTCTACTAACTTCTAAAAATAAAATATGTATTATCTTCAAATTCCGGAAAACCATATCTCTACTTTGCGAATTTTAACTTTTATTTTTCTTAGTTCTCAGAACAAAATCTTATTCCGCTTTCTATTGTTTTTTTCTAATTTTATTCAATGTTTTTCTGTTTGAGGAAAACAAAAGAAAGCAGAATGATTTTGTTTCACTTCAAGAGAAAAACAATACATAACTTTGTTGCAAAATTACCCAAGTCATTGTATTCAATTATAATAATGCAATATCAGGCATACCATGCAAGGAGTTTTTTTTTAGAAATTTTACTGAACGAAAATTTGATTTTTCAGGGGGTTAAATAAGTTTTAATAAAATAAAGAAATTTTATATAAAAAGTTACTTTTTACATATCAATTCATCTTATAATATTTTTTTTAAAATACTAAAATTTTTAAATAGTTTTTGGCTTATAAACTTGGAGAGAGGCGGTATTCTAACAACCTTTGGTTTTCTAGTTGTATTTCACAAGGCTTTTATTTACTATTATTTATCGAAAAATTGAGATTCTATGCAAATTGTGAACTTATGTCTCACCTAAAATAAAAAAAAGTGTGGACTTATGTCCCATATTGGTGGGATATAAGTCCATAATCTACTTTTTATCCAGTTTTGGACTTATGTCCCACTGAAGTGGGATACAAGTCCATAATGGACTTATGACCCGAGGAGTTATGTCCCTGCGCCATTGAACCCACATTCGCTACAAAAATCAACGAGAAGTATTAGATAATATGACTCGCATCTCTTAAACTAACCTCAAAAATTCTGAACTGGAAGGTCTCTGATCAACATAGTATTTCAGATCATCGATACATCCAGTTTAGCATCGATAACAAAGTTCACTCAACAAAAATTTTCGGAAACCTCAGTAAAACGAGCTGGTCCTACACTGATCTTTCAGTCAATCCGGCCAACACTGTAAAACTTGATCGTTAGGTTGAAATATTCACCTCTGCATTTTATTCAAGCAATATAATCTGCTGTCCCTTAATAATTCCAAGATGCAAGAAGAAACCACTCAGGTGGACCCCCGATCCAGGTATTCTAAGAAATAAAAGTAGAAAACTCTTTAATGAAGAGAAGTCCTAAGAGATCAGAAACACTGGGACTCCTACAAAGAATCCCTGCATACCTGCAAGAAGGAAATCAGGAAAGCTAAAAGTTTGCCCTGGAAGAACTTTAGCACCACTATCACAGATACATCCGATGCTTCCAGACTAAGGGAGTTCCTCTCAAAAAATCGAACGGTACCAAATTTTCTGAGAAAAAGAAGACGGTACCTGGGGCCCTACTATGTAACTCGATTCTACTTTCGAATCATTCGAAAGTTATTATATTATAAAGGGCATTCGAACGTTTTTATTGTAGAATCGAGTTACATGGTAGGCCCATGCTGGCTGGCTCAATTTGCTGCTGGATACACACTTTCCACGCAGCTCAACCAATACTGCCGGACATAGCATAGTTAAACACAACAACAAAAAAATAGTATGGGCTCTTGGGATCTGATAATATAACACCTGTTGAGCTTTAGAGATCCCTTAATATAATTTTACCAACTTTGGAAAATCTATTAAGGAGCTGCTTAAGACTGGCTAACATTAGCGCTACTTGGAGGGAAGTGAATGTAGTGTTTGTACCAAGAGCTGGAAAATAGACCCAAAATAAACGCAAAGATCGTCGACCTGTCAGTATATGTATAATACCTTCTTTCGTGATTGAAACACTAGATAAGTTGATTGTTATCCACTTTAAGTGTAGACTTGGAATAAATCCTCACAAGACTGAACTGCTACTTTACTCCACGAAATACAAAATTCAGCATTTCATTAACGACAAACAACTAACATTCTCCAATGAGGCTAAGCTCTTGGTTCTTGTTTTATATAGAAAGCTAGGTTGGAAGCCAAATATATAAGAAAGAGTGAAGAAAGCTACCGTGGCTCTCTCTTCATGCAAAGAAGCCATAGGAAACAAGTGGGGTCTTCAACCAAGTTTCACACATTGGCTTTACATTTTGATCATCAGACCTATCCTCACTTATGGCGTTATAGTATGGTGAACAGTTCAAAAACAAAAGAAGAGGTATCTATTCAGACGAAATGAAATTAAACATCTTACTTCGTCTTCCAGATCATTGTAGCGTGTTCCAAGCGGAGGTGATGGCAATCAGCAGAGTTCTATCTTGGTCCAGAGAAAACATTATATCCAAAAGGGATACAAGTATCTTCTCAGACGTCAAACGAACATCAAATCCCTGGCAAATTCCTTCAAACTCTATTCAAGCCCTTAACCTAACAGGGAGATGTCAGAGCAGTTTAACGATCACCTGTGCTAGGAGCCAGGGCATAGAGACATTCCAGGAAACTGCAAAGCACATGAACTCGCCAGAAACGGAACACTTCTGCCCTATTATTTCTTACCGATTACAGAGGGTATCGGCATACCAATCGCTACAAGCAAACTTTTGCTCAAGCTGGACGCATACAAGAAAATTAATCTGAGATGTTCAAGCAGTTTAAGTTCAGCGCAACGAAACAAATCTTGCCCAAACTAGATCCTAAGCGGTTGAACGGCTTGATCTCTCTTATTAGAAAACACATTACTGAGAAGTTAGGTGTCAAAACAGGACACTGTCTTACTGGAAGAAATGCCACTATGAGTCACCTCAAACAATTTTTGCAAAAGCTGTATAGATGAAGAGGAGGAGGAGACTATTCCCCACCATCTCTGTTCATGCCCCGCCTTAACTCACCAACTTAGGATACACCTACACCTAAGCTCGTGTTTCTTTAATCACCCTAGCTTGGGGGTTCTTGCAACCACAGCTCTGAACGGTGTTAAGAAATCATGCCATTTTTCTTAAGTTTTACTCGTAGAAAGGCCGAATTGACTCCCTGAGGGGTATGAAAAACCTAAAACTCATAGTCGGAAACGGAATGAGTTTTAATGTAAGTGTTCCAAGCTTTATTTCTTTTATTTCTTAAGATTTTTAACTCTTTAGTTTGCCATGGATGGTTGAAGGCAGAATTTTTAAACATTTTTTTAGGAATAAATTTTTCTACACATCTAAAGAGAATCAAATAAAAGCTGCTAACAGCTTCGTCAATATTGGTAAAAACTGATATGTTTTCGATACCTTCTTCTTCTTTTTCTTTTCATTTCCGGCGTTACGAGTTGTGATCTTGAAGCGATCACAACTCTCCCACTTTTCTGCTTCACACTAGTGATCCGCCTGTGGGGTACGCCGCCGCCCGGTTATGTTTTCGATACCAGACGTAATTAATTCACCACAGAGCAAATCGAAATCAGCTTTGCGATAGTCAAACACATAGGAACAATCATGAGAGTTACTATTAGTGTGGATTTCACCACTGAAGTCAAGAAAAATATTCAGAGGTTGGTGGTAGCCATCTAAGTTAGTATAGTTCATCGGTAGTCTCATTTTCGGTAATACAGAAACTAGATTCAATAACAACGGTACTAACAGAGTCTGAAGAGAAGACCAAATCAAGAACTCGATTTTTAGAGTGTTTGATACAGCTTACTTGCCGTAAGTCGGTTGATGTTAAATTATCCAACAACATTAATTCCTGTTGAGGTGAAGTCAAAGATGGCTTAAAATAGGTTTCATCTGAAGATGGTAACCATTGAATATAAGGTAAATTAAAGTCACCTAAGAACAATACATGATTTTCAACGCACAGCAATTCATTAATAATATCTAAAACTAACGTTAATTTTTTATAAGATGAAGCAGAGCTCTTTGGTGGAATATAATGTATTTATGATATAAACCATTTTTGATTTGATTGAGACTTTGACACATAATACATTTACAGTTTAATCAAATGGAAAGGTTATAAGAGAGGCATAGCTGGGCATTAACTCGTTAATCCGTTAATCGTTAATTAACGAAGTTAACATTTTGATTAACGGATTAACTTTTAAGTTAACTTTTAAAAATGTTAACGGACACGTTAACTTCCGTTAATGTGCAGAAGTCCGTTAATCGTTAATCCAATGCCTACTATTCACCGCACGAAACCGCGGCGCGGCGCGAAAAACAGGTTCAGACAAGTATGAAATGACAAGTGCCGGGCGGCGCGTGGCAGCGCGTGAAACAAAAACAAAACTAGATATATTTGGCCGGCGCGTGCGAGTGAGAAAACTGCGAAGAATTTTTTTTCGTTTGATCATTTCATTACTTAGAGCCGGTGCTTACAGTGACGAGTGTTTTGTTTGCGAGTGTAATTTAGTTAAAAATAGTATATTGTGCAGTTTAGTAATTAAAACCGTATCATGGAAGATATGGAATTGAATTCCAGCAATGCTGAGTCTCGTTAAAATGTGGCTGGACATGAAATCAAAAGACTCGTTCAACGATGCTGCATTCCTCGGGGAACAAATATTCATAAATCTATTTATTAAATACAATACTGCTATACCCTCAAGCGCTGCAGTTGAACGTTTATTTTCCACGGGTAAAGACATTTTGACACCAAAAAGAGCCTCGCTTTCAGACGAGAACTTCAACATGTTAATGTTCATGAAGGGGAATATGCACCTTGGTGCGGGTGCATAACTTCACAGGTCATAACTTCACATGGGTCATAATTTCACCTATAGTGGGTTATAATTTCACTTTTTTCGGGTGAAGTTATGTCCCACCTTAGGTGAGCAACAATTTCACCTGAAATTTGTGTGAAATTATTTCCCACCTACATTGTAAAAAATCTTTAGAAATCCAATCAGTCAAAAGCCAACAAAAATTATAAATTGTAGTCACGAAACTCAAACAAATTTCTGTCCACAAATTGGAACAAATGAACATATAGCTCTTCAGTTTTATGGCTTGCCAAGACGTACAAAAATGGATAAACCTATGATAGAGATATTGATATTTGAAGCTGTTTTTTCGTAGTATACACAGTTTGAATTTGAAAATGTGTTCAAATATAGTGTAGCTTTCATAAATCAATTATTGAAATTACGAACTTCGACATCATATATTTTCAAAAGCAGATCTCTCGTTTTAGTAAATTATATTATATTATATTAGTTTCCTGACTTTTGAAGAATGCGCCAAAGTCTTGAATGGAGATTATGGCTGGAAGTTGCTATTACAATTTGCTTTCCATGCCAGGAATTATAGGAACACTTATTTGAACATGTTTTGAACCGGAAAAAAAATATTATCCTCGCTATGTTTTAGCTCAACAGAAAGCCCACCTAATTTTTGTTGTTTCGAACTTATCGATAATTTTTGTTTTAGCTAAACTAAAAGCCCAAAAAAAAAAAAAAAAAAAAAAAAAAAAAAAAAAAAAAAAAAAAAAAAAAAAAAAAAAAAAAAAAAAAAAAAAAAATTGCAGTTTTTCACCTGTCTTTCCTCAATATTACAACATAATTTTTGTTTTAGCTAAACTAAAAGCCCACCCTGTTTTTGTATTCTTTATAACCTATTGTCTGAATACTTTACTACTTTACTACTTCTCATGATTTTCTACTAATTCATACGCTAATACGCTACTATTTTGCGAAAAAAAAAAAACATATTAAAAAAAAAATTATTTAAAAAAAAAAAAAAAAAATTATTTAAAAAAAATTGAAAACAAAGTTAATTTAATTTTTGTAATCATTTAAACCTAGGATCTTCTCTTGTAAAAAAAAAAATATATATATATATATAATATTTAAATAGAAATTGTATAATCTCTTATATTTATATGTTTTGTTAATATCCGGCAGACGGCTTTAAAAGCCATGCTTGTAATTCTTTATAGAAAATATGTTATGCTACCCTTTAAGAAAACGAAAATAAAGAAAAATCTAAATCTAAATCTAAATCTAATTATTGCGCAATTTTTTTTTCGGTCGCTTTACTACTTATCGCCAACAACGCTTGTTTATTCACACTATTTCTATATAATATAATTTACTAAAACGAGAGATCTGCTTTTGAAAATATATGATGTCGAAGTTCGTAATTTCAATAATTGATTTATGAAAGCTACACTATATTTGAACACATTTTCAAATTCAAACTGTGTATACTACGAAAAAACAGCTTCAAATATCAATATTTCTATCATAGGTTTATCCATTTTTGTACGTCTTGGCAAGCCATAAAACTGAAGAGCTATATGTTCATTTGTTCCAATTTGTGGACAGAAATTTGTTTGAGTTTCGTCCATTTTCATTTATGACGGACTTTGAAGCTGCAATGAGAAATGGTCTTAAAAAAGTGAAAATATGTCCCACCTAGTGTGGGAAATAACTTCACACAGAAGTGAAATTCTGGCCCACAAAAAAGTGAAGCTAATTCCCACCTAAGGTGGCACATAACTTCACCCGAAAAAAGTGAAATTATAACCCACTAGAGGTGAAATTATGACCCATGTGAAGTTATGACCTGTGAAGTTATGCACCCGCACCATGCACCTTATGCCCGACGATTAAGTTACACATTTGAATTATACAAGTATTTTGTTTTATTCATAACCTTTCTTTTAAGTTCACTAACGCAACGATATAAAAATGTAATTTTACACATATTAACGGATTAAAGATTAACGTTAACTTGCGTTAATTCTTCCGAAATGTAACGCTTTAACGTTTAACGAAGCTAACTTTTTTTTGTAGCTGATTAACGATTAACGAAGTTAAATATTTGATTAGCGGTGCCCAGCTTTGAAGAGAGGACATATACTTGCTACGAACAGCAGTAAGTACGCCACCTCCAACTTCCGAGGGTCTATTGTAGGTACGATCTTTTCTATACGCTAAGTACTCATGGTCAAACAATTCAGTATCTAAACAGGCAGAGTTAAGCCAAGTTTCTGTCAGAGCAAAAATGTCATGAGAGAATGCTTGGGAGTTGTTTTAGAGATTAGCAATTTTACTGCGAAGCCCTCTTACATTTTGGTAGAAGAGGGAGATACTTCAATTCAAGTTCTAGATTGAATGATTGATCAAGTTTTTTGGTCCCTTATTGACGTTACTTTTACTATGACGAGCTGAAAATTCTTTAATAAGAGTATCAGCCGGCCACTGAGGGTTGCAAATAGGGTCAAAAAAATAATCTTAAAATAAGCCACATAGTTGTTAGGCTTACTTATTTTATTACACCTAAGCAACGATTCGTTTGTGATGCATTTATTAGTTTTAAGGTGGAAAATTACGTCTTCTGGAGTAGTGTCTGATTTGAGACGAGATATAACTGATTCAACAAACCGAGGGGTCTATCATGATCAGATATTACACTAGCCTCATTGTTCGAAGTCATATGGGCGAGAGATTCGACTGGATTAGGTGAGTTGCTGCAGTACCAAAAAGCAATTTTCGATGCAGTAACTTTTTCAATAAATGTACTAGCAGAACCAACGCATTTTGCATGGAAGGCCTTGCCACATGGGCCAAGGCAGGCAAAAAGTGGGTTGTTGTTGGAGCTATCAATGCAATCAATGCAATGCAATGCTGCGCAATTCATTTTCTAACTCAAAATTTTTTGAACAGATCAAAATGAAAACAGCAAAAAAAAAAAAAGAAAAAAAAATTTTTTTTAAGGGAAGTACCGGGTTTTATCCTGCGTTAGTCAGATTCAATGTCGAAGCTCCAGCACATGCGCTAAAAAATATCTTGAAATTGAACGTGCAAAATTGTGATAAAAAAAATTAAAATTTATTGAATAAAGGTGGTAGTTTTTTTTTTTTAATTTTAAATTCATTTTTATTGTGTATAAATTATAACTACTTACATGCTAACAAAAATGTTTAAACTAGCTTACATAATAACTTAATTAACTTACTGACCCTAGGCGGGTACTCTAAATTACACAATAACTTATTAGAATAATAGGAGGTAAACGTGTAGGTAAATTGTGGACCACAGATAAAATTAATAAAGAGAAAAACACTCAAGAGCAATTTTTTTTTTTTTTTTAGTTAGTGGATAACACTCAGATTAGTGGTAACCTACGATCTAAGAGAGATTGGAGTATGAAAATGTAGGTATGTAGGAAAGTTTATGACACATACAATGGCTTACCAAGAATAATTTAACAAATAACTTCACGAAAGCATAAATGCTAAATAGACACAACACTATACAATGAATTATTAGTAAGACTTTACAGGCTGTTATTAAAGAAAATACTGATAATGATAAGGAACACAATTAAATAAAAGGTTAACTATCAAAAAAAAAATAAAAAATAATCGGAGCAAATTTACACGTAAACCAACACAAAAAAACCATTGATGCCAGTGATTTTGTTGTTGTTGTTTTTTTTATTTTTATAATTAGCACACACATCAAGGGGTTATGACTACTGTTTGATAATTAGACTTTTTTCTTCCGATCAATAAAACGAATAATATCGAGAATGCGAGGAACGAATATTTATTTGATCTGACCTGGTTGATGTGCAAAAACGAAGTCAAGTTACAATACAAAGCTTTTACATAGAAAGTACATGAGGCAAATAACAGAAAAAATATTAAAGGATAAGATCGAAACAAGCAAAAAACGAAACAGGTTATTACAAGAGTAATAATGAGAACTTGAGATATGTAACGTTAAAGGAAGGGTAGATGAGTATAAGTAAAGCAATTAAAGATTTTAATGAAATTGGTATGGACTTAAATTAAGATATAATTAACTTTTAACAATGATTCTTAAAAAACTACCCTTATAATGTTATAGAACACAGTGCGAGCACTTAGGAAAATAGTAGAGGATTTGAAAGGAGACACCGATGCACGTTGCTTTTGAAACTCTGTGAATCGTAGTGAAGGGGAAAAACAGGGTCAGATAGAGCATTCCACATCCGGGTGGTGCGATGAAATAAGAACCACTATACTTGACTATACGTCCAAAGTTGGGCTCAAGGTAAGACTGATGATCATTCCTAGCGCGGCGGGTGGCAGCTAAATTGTTTCAGGGGATGAATGCAACTGGCTATTTCACTAGAGCACTGTTTGTGAAAAAAGCGATAAAAGAGAGAGAGACAGTTGACGTTTGGACGATGTTCAAGAGAATCAGTCGATTCTACGATTGAACTATCACCTATCAATTTTAACGCTCTATTTTGTACACTATCAAGTAGGCGCAATGATGTTTGAGAAGCACCTGACCAGATATGGGAGTTATACTCCAGTTTTGGGCGGATAAAGGCCTTAAGGCCCCAGCCCCTAGAACGCGTCGCGCGCGGTAGGAGCGGTGCGGCAACTGATGCGGTGGGTTTTGCCGGACACAACGGATAGGGGTGACCCATAGAATCCGTTGCGGTGTTTTGACAGATAAATTTAATCAAAATTTGTTTTGACAGATAGATTTAAAAATTTAAAGTGAACTCGTGTTAGAAGCAAGAAGTTGGAAAAAGTTGTGGTCTCTTTTAAAGTATATAGTTATTTATTGAAAACTTTTTTTTAAGCAATAGTAAAAATGGACTGCTTTCAGAGGCCGAAGAGTGCCTAAGTATTATGAGAAATCAAAGTCGTCGTTTTTGGGTGCGTCCCTTGTACAAAGACCGCGATGAGCACGGATTTTTCAGTCTTAATTTTGAAAAAATGTACAACAACGATCCGGAACAATTCAGGCTTGCTGTTCGGATGAACAAGGATGTGTTCGATCTGCTTTTCAATTTGGTGAAGGAGGATTTGACAAAGCACTCTAATAGGCCAGTCATATCAGCAAAGTGCAGGCTTTTTATGACCTTAGTGTAAGTTTTACTTTTTTGCAACTTGGAAAGTCCTAAAACCAAATGATTTCATAAATCTTTGCAGTTATTTGGCTCATGGTGGTTCCAAGCAAATGTTTTCAATGGCATTTAAAATGGGACTGACAAGTGTGAAAAGAATTGTTAACGAAACTTGTGATGTGCTTTGGAATTCACTTGGTCACATTTATTTGTCAGTCCCAAGCGAATCTGAATAGAATTGTATATCCCGGGATTTTGATACCATGTGGAACTTACCAAATTTTTTGGGAGCCATTGACGGAAAGCACATTAACATAACGTGCCCGCCGAATTCTGGATCGTAGTTCTTCAATTATAAGGGAACCTACTCTATCGTTTTGTTGGGAATTTGCGATGCCAACTACACCTTCACTGGCATTGACCTTGGAGCGTATGGGTCACAAAGTGATGGTGGAGTTCTCTGACATTCAGATTTTGGCCAAAAATTGTTTAATGGAAATTTGGAAGTACCAGAGGATGATATTCTTCCAAACTCGAACGTTAAGTTCCTACACTACTTCGTTGGAGATGCAGCTTTCCCGTTAAAACCATTCCTGATGCGCCCCTATCCAGGTAACATTTGACTATTATCAATATTAATTGAACTATTATCAATATCCCTCCATTTTAATAGGAGATCACCTACCGTTTGATCGGGAGAATTTCAACAAGCGCCTTTCAAAAGCCAGGCGAGTAATTGAAAATGCATTTGGGATTCTGGTGTCTCGGTGGCGTATTCTACTAAATCCTCTGCAAATGAGCCCAACATCTGCTGAAAAAGTTATTAAAGCAGCTGTATTGCTGCACAATTTTGTAAAAATGCACGATGGTAGCTATATACCAAAAGAGTTTGTTGATAGTTACCAAGGCGAAGATGTCATAAATGTCCTGTGGCGAAAAGAAGCTTCTCCACTTCAAAGGCCAAAAAGAATTTTTTCAAACAATTCATCGAAAGATGCATTTAAATTTAGAGACCAATTAAAAGATTATCTTCTTAATTATTAATTTTGTTTTTGTTCTTTCCAATCAATTACCTAAGTCAATAAAGAACGTTTAATAAAATAGTTGTTCAAAATTTTTTGTTCCATCCTTCAACAGGTATCAGACAGATTCTACGCGAAACAAAACGAAAAACATACCAAAACACTCCTTTGTATGTTTACCTAGCACCTATATAAACATATTCACATGTTTGTTTGTTTGCTATGGAAGGATGTTGGTTGAGGCCCAGGTTCATCCCGAACTTTAATGTAGGTAGGTAACTGTATGACCTTCACATACTAATACAAAACAACCTACAAAATTCAGAACAGAAGGTATATACCAGAGATCAAAATGAGTTCAAACACACCCAAATTTTTCTTCCTTGATCATTTTCCACCCCTATTCAGGCTATTAACTAAGCGTATTTCTTACCTACTCTGTTAAGAATATGTTGACAGGTTCCAAGGCGATAAGTTGATAAAGGGTTTACACAAACAACCACTTTCTCCTTTTTTCTTTACGAATATGCAATACCTATTCTATTAAGCATACGTACATATCGCAACCTTAATGAAAGTGACCTAACTCCTGAAAAAGAAAATTGACTTGATACCAAACATGGTAAGTATGAAAAGAAAAAAATTGAAAAAGAAAACATTTATTTGAAATAAAAAACATTAACAAAAAATAACACAGCGAACGTGAAACAATAAGAAAACAGTAATGAACATAACAAACGTGAAACAATAACTAAGCAGTAATGAACATAACAAACGTGAAACAATAACTAAGCAGTAATGAACATAACAAACGTGAAACAATAACTAAGCAGTAATGAACATAACAAACTCGAAACAATACAAAACAGTTATGAACACAAACAAAACACAACTAAAAATTTGCGCATTCCTCATTAACAGCTGCAAGGAATCTCATTTTTAAATCGTCCTGTTTCCATTCAGGAAGCTTCAGCAGGTAGCTGTCCAAAACATCGAAATAAGAAGCATTTCGACTCTTTGTCTCTGTCGTTTTTACCTCGATTAGGTTCTGAACAGCACCTACTAACACCTAAATGAAATTAAATTTGTTAAATTAATTAAATTTCACTATAAAAATACTTACTACATACATCAAACCTTTGAGAGGCTTCATCAAATTTCGGCCTTTTGGTACGCGGCGTCGCCGTCAATGTGCTCTCAAGCGACGCCGACGCGACGTCTCATTTAGAAAACCTTCTAAAAGGCTGTTATCGGGTAACATCTCTGAATATGGGGTATCGGGTAACATCGCTGTATTTGGGGTATCGTTTCTTGGGCAGCTATCGTCTGCACTAAAGGAGGTAAAATCATTTGCCTCCTCCGCAAAACTTTTATTTATTGTTCTGTAACAAAAACCAAATTCATTAGTTTAACCGTTTAACGTGAATCTACAACTAACAACTCCTTACCTTCTCGGAGCAACATATTTCTTTAAAAATAACATGAGCTCAAAGTATTTCCAATTTGAACAGTCGTCAGCTGCACTGCCTGATTTGGGTTTCTTTAGCTCCTTAACAAAGCGGTCCCGCAAAGACTTCCACTTCGTCTGGCAGATATCCTCTAAACAACAATTGTAAAATGCAAACATATTTCAATAATAAGTTTGTTTTTCTTACCTGCAAGACCAACAGAAGCGGCAACATCCATCCATGCCTTTTCTTTGGCCAATTTGTTTTTGTAAAGGCCGTTGCTTTTATCGTAAAGGCATGGATGGATTTCAATTTTCTCAATCAAAATTTCTTCCGACATTGTTTCTGCAAATAAACTGTAATTAATATCATACATTTAGTTAATGTAACAAAACTTACCTTTAAGTATATTTCCCTCGATTGTTGTTTGCTTCTTGGTGGTTCTTGCCGGCTTTGTGTTTACTAAAATTATTTTGAAATAGGCAACACAAACGTCAAACGAACTAGGGATGAGTCGATGAATCACTTAAAACTAGAGGTGAGTGAGATTTTCACTGGTACGTGTATTATATTTTCATAAATGTTTCAAATACCTCAATTCCACTTAAGATTGAATCACATTTCAGATCGAATTAGTGTCAGGTTATACCTTTTAATGACACGTTAAAACAAAACAAACATTTTTTCCTAACAACGATTCGCAATTTTCCGATTCGAAAAAATTGTTCGTTGAAACTTTGAATGTAGGTGGCGATACGACCATTTTTCATACTCTTTTTTCAACTCGAATACTGGATTAAAAAAAATCACAACTTAAGAATTGTACTGACTTTATTTATCACAGGAAAAACAGGAACTTTTTTACTTTGAATAGATAGTGTGTGGTGTTGAAAACAGTTACAGTTTTTTTTATTAACGAAGTGTTTGAAATGTTGAAATGAAGATGGAGCCACTGTTGATTGTTGTCTGTGATACACGTATTAAAGTGAAGAAAACTGGATCAGTGAATTTACTAACACGACTTTATTTTCGGATTTCAAACTGGTTTTGAAAGCTGAAAATAAAGTGATGTTTATGAATTCAGTTTGAGGGCAGATGCCATGGTGTGTGTGTGGTTCTACACTTCACTTTTGTTCCGATACAAAAGAGCGGTTCTTTAATCGAGCAGGTAGATGGCTATAGCATCGGGAGTTTTCGTGGTTTTACAATAAAATTTATATACAATGGGCCGTCACATTACATAAATTGTGCATGAAGTGAAGAGAGAACGTACGAGTTCAGCACCCAAAATAACTTCTATCCCGTACAAAAACCACTCGTTTTCCAAAAGGTTTTATCGAAAACAACTTGAAAGCTTCTCGTTTATGAAAAAATTTAGTTTTTGAAAAATGTATGGGAAAACTTTTTAGGTTTTGTGAAACTGCGAAAATGAAGTGTTTTCGCCTAATAAGTGCATATAGCAGTTCTTGAACTAATTGTATGTAGAAAAACATTGTATTTTGTTGATATTTTACTAAATTATATGTATAGCTATGAAGATAAATATATTTTTTTGAAAATAATAACCCATAAACATTTTAAATTGTGAATGAATTTTGAACATTTTTTTTTGCTGTAGTCAAACTTTAAAATGCTTATGTTTTATTATTTAAAAAAATATATATATCTTCAAAGCTTAAGTACCACCTTTTTTTTACAGAATAAAACTGTCTTTTTCAACTTTTAAAATAGTTTGAAAACAAATTCCGAATAAAAATGCTACTTAAACTGTTATTTTAGCAGCAGTAGCAACCATAGTTGAGTCACATCTCTGAGGTAGCAGTTTGTCCTATCTCATCACTAGCAACAAGAGAAAACTTCAAATTGTGTTTGACAGCAAATGTCACCGCGTGAGAGCCGCGGCAAAGTAGAAAGTTGGGCTACTCGGCGCGTTCGGCGCGTTGCGCGCGGTGCTTATGGGCCGCCTCTCATAAGATCGTGTGTATTTAATCGAGCTGTCAGTTGGAAGCGGTGCCGCACGCGCGAGTTACGTACTTTGGTTGTACTTCAACATTAACTAGAACTCACAAGTATAGGCGATTTCTATCTAAACAATAATAGTGCTCATCATTCAATCGACCATCAAATGCTATTTGCATACGAGCCAGATGTTTTGCACAAGTCTCGTTATCACAAACCAGTGCAGGTGTTTGGCACTGAGACCAGAGATAATCCAGTTGGTTGTCCTTGAATTGCGATGGTGGGATAGATAAAACTAAGTTAAGAAGGTTTGATGTAATGATATTTGAAAAAGAAAATCAGTCTTAGTTTTATGTTCAAAGAATAAAAAGACAAAGTCATTCAAAAGTAAATGTGTTTTTTTGGATAATTGATTGGGACTCGTAACTGGCGCAGTCGGTAGTTGGGAATTTATTAAGTGAATATCTAGTAGCTTTGGAAATAAATTAAAACAATATCCCAGATAACAAGTGAAAATTAAGTAGCTTTACGAAAAAAGCGGAAAAACAAACTCCAGTGTTTACAGCGAACATTAAGTAGCTTATAAAAAAGGAAAAAGTGTCGGAAGCTTCAAGCTATCCAAAAAATTGCCAAAAGAGCAAAAAAAGAAACACTTTGTAATTGTATTGCCGTGACTTTAAAATTGTTTCAAAATTAAACAGCCAAAGAGATCCGAATTTATAAATGAACATTAAGTAGTAACAAATACTTAAGCCTATTGAAATAAACTGTAAAAACGTATAACGGAATCATATAAGATAAAACAAATGCATAGTCTATAATCCACATGGTGACAACTTAAGAGGAAATTAAAGAAGACGCCATACCACGATATTTGGAGAGATATAATCTTATTGGAGCTGGTGAAATTAAAATTAAAATCATTTTGATTTGAGGAAATCCACATATGTATTTTTTTTCGGTCTAAGTTCTTTTTGTAGTTTTAAGATTATTTCTAGTTTAAATTCAGTTAGGTAGCATATTGAAATTTCTTAGAAGAAAATTAAGGAAATTTAATAGAAATACTATAAGCAAATAAAGAAATAAGTAAGTATATAGTTAAGTCCGTTAAGAAATTCGTACAAATTATTCATAAATCTACTCTGTTGGGTAAGTCGTAAGAAAAAAAAAAAATATAAATATTCTTATTGGGTTTATTTGAATACATATATGCCTCCATACAATAAAAAGTCAAAATTACTGCAGTTAAGATCTGGTTCACTTTTTAATACCAGTTTTAGTAAAAGTAAAAAATTTAAAATTAATCTTGAAGCCTTACAAAGCCATAATTTACTTGTTGTTAGCTCTTCAATCACTTTCAATTCCAACGCAATTATCATGAATCAAAGTGTAGCCGTAAGCGTGTTTGACGCACTCCGTATTCCGGATGCAGTCAAAGACATACCAAAATTTGATGGCAACCCGCGAGTTCTTTTTGATTTTTTAAACAATGCAGAAGAAATTTCCAGATACATACAATCAGTAGCAGGAACAAGCTATAGCCAAATCATTCTACGAGCTATACGAAACAAGATTGTTGGCCAGGCTAACGAAGTCTTAAATTTGTATGGTACTTCAACAAATTGGGAAGAAATAAAAAACAACCTGATTATTCACTATGCAGACAAGAGAAACGAGACAAGTCTCATTCGTGACTTACACCGATTAAGGCAAGATTTTGATAATGTTGAAAGTTTCTACTCAAAAATAGTTCACATATTATCAACTATAATGAACCATGTCAGGGTTCACGAAAGGAATCAATCTGTTATCGAGTCAAAAAGATTACTCTACGAGGAAATGTGTCTAAATGCGTTCCTGTCCGGTTTAAAGGAACCCTTAGGTTCAACAATTAGAGCAATGAGGCCAGCCAAGTTAACAGAAGCACTCAATTTCTGCTTGGAGGAACAAAATAGGTTTTATTTCCGAAATCCTTACAGTGTCCAAAAAATCTCTCAAACTAGGCCCCCAAACATTAGATCATCTCAAGGAAATCTTTCGTATACTGGAAACCCGCAGCCTCAATATTACGATCAGTCTTTCTCTAAAAATTTTTATCCACCTCCTAGACCATATCCGTTTCAAAATCCTATATCAACATTTTCTCATCAAACTCAGTTACCCACTAGACAACAACACCCTCCTCATCATTTAAATAACTCTTCAAATAAACAAAATTATAGCAACTTCGGATATAACAGGTACCCTCCACCTAGACCATTCCAACCACAAGCTGAACCCATGGATGTCGCAAGCGGAACTACAAACACACTTTCCAAAAATAGATCCTCTACCCAGAGACAGCAGCAATTGTATAATATAGAGTCGGATTATTACAATAACTATTCTAATGAAGAGCAACAGGAGCTTCCTAGTCCTCAAACAGTTTATTCTTCTGAGGACTACTACCAGTGCTTGGATAGTTCAAACACCTATGAACATGAACAGCCTGAGGTAGACGATAGGGATTTTCGGCTACCAGCCTCGGAGAATCAATAGGGTATTTGGATATTAATAATTTTAATTCCACTGTTTTACCTTACATAAACATCTACAGTTTAGGAAATACAAAATTAAAATTTTTGATTGACACTGGAAGTAATAGATCATTTATAAGTCCAAACATAATTAAATACTCAAAGCCAATGACAATACAACCGGTCGAAATTAAAACCCTTTTCACTACACAAACCGTTGACCACCAAACTGTTTTGCGAGGCCTTCCTGAACTTAATTCAAGGCAGGATTTACCGTTTTTAAATTTTCGTTTTCATAACTACTTTGATGGTCTTATCGGTACTGATATTATCAAACAACTTGGAATTGTAATTGACATCAAAAATTCTCATTTGATATGCGGCAACATTAGGATTCCCCTAAGCTTCAAGCCAAATATTATGTCCAAAACGTATGAGATCCCAGGTTTAAGTAAACTTGTATGCCACCTACCAGTGGATGTTGAAAATGGTAGCATTTACATTAAGCCAATAAGCTTAAAGCCAGATTTATTAATTCCGGAAGGACTTTATAATGCAAAAAATTGGTATTCTTTCATTGAAGTCATTAATAAATCTGATGTCCCGAAAACATTTACAATTGAACACCCAATAAAAGCAGAGTCAAGTGATATATATAAAGAACTTCATAGTTTTTTAATAGAAACCCTTTCTAACTCACAAGCTCCTTTTGAAGAGATTTTAAGAACTGATCATTTGAATAACGAGGAAAAATCATTACTATTTAAAACATGTCAAGAGTATAAGGATATATTCTTTCAAGAGGGCGAAAAGTTAACTTTTTCTAACACTGTTAAACACGAAATCAAAACTAATGATGACGTTCCTGTATACTGCAAGTCGTACAGATATCCATATGTTCACAAGGAAGAGGTTCAAAAGCAAATTGATGAACTCCTTAGTCAGAACATAATTCGTCCTAGTTATTCTCCTTGGTCCGCTCCAGTTTGGATTGTGCCGAAGAAACCCGACTCAAATGGAAAAGCTAGGTGGCGATTGGTAATTGATTACCGAAAGCTGAACGAAAAAACCATTGGTGATCGGTATCCTATTCCGAATATTAATGAAATTTTGGACAAGTTGGGGAGGTCTGTATATTTTAGCACCATTGACCTTGCTTCTGGGTTTCATCAAATTGAAATCAAAACGCAAGATATCCCAAAAACGGCTTTCTCCGTAGAAAATGGACACTTCGAGTTCGTCCGTATGCCATTCGGCTTAAAGAATGCTCCATCCACATTCCAGCGGGTAATGGATAATGTGTTAAGGGACGTCCAGGGAAAAATATGTCTGGTTTACATGGATGACATAATTGTATTCTCAACTTCTTTGAAGGAGCATCTAGGAAGTCTGAAAGCAGTTTTCCAAAAACTGAGAGAGTCCAATTTAAAAATACAATTGAATAAATGTGAATTTCTTCGAAAGGAAGTTTCATTTCTGGGCCATCTCATAACATCTGAGGGCATTAGGCCAAATCCTGACAAGATAAGAGCTGTTAAGAATTTTCCAATTCCTAGAACTCAAAGGCAGATAAAATCTTTCCTGGGTTTACTGGGCTATTACAGGAAATTTATTAAAGATTTTTCAAATCTTACGAAACCTTTCACTGAGTGTTTGCGGAAGGGAAATACTATAAAAATAGACTCGCAATATGTAAAATGTTTCGATCACTGTAAGACTGTTTTATGCAATGATCCTATACTTCAATATCCGGATTTCTCTAAACCTTTCATCGTTACTTCCGACGCAAGTAATGTTGCCTTAGGTGCAATTCTCTCTCAAGGTCCTCTGAGCTCTGATAAGCCAATTTGTTATGCAAGTCGGACTCTATCAAAAACAGAACAGAATTACAGCACCATTGAGAAGGAGCTATTAGGAATTGTTTGGGCAACGAAATACTTTCGGCCTTACATCTATGGTCGTAAGTTCACAATTGTCACCGATCATAAGCCTCTTATATGGCTTTTCTCTTTAAAAGAACCGAATTCCAAACTCATTCGTTGGAGGCTTAAGCTAGAGGAGTTTGCTTATGACGTCGTTCATAAAAAAGGAAAATTGAACTCCAACGCTGATGCACTTTCTCGTGTTGAAATTAATATGAATGATACACATCTTCCCAGTCTTGACACAACGAGCTTTAATAGTGCATCTTTGCAAAACAATGTCGATTTATCTGAAAATATATCGACTATACACTCGGCGCAAGAGGACATGAGCGACGGTATTCCTATATCGGAACGACCAGTTAATGAATTCTCAAGCCAAATAATTATTGAACAAAACAGTTCTACGGCTAATATTGCCAATAAGCTACAAATTTTTTTTAAAAGAAAGAAAAGATATACGATTGAACATAAAGATCCAAGCAATGAAACTGTAATGATCTCAATTTTTAAAAATTATCTAAACTCTAAAAGACTTACCGCTATTTTAACAGATGATGTAACTTTTCAAACAGTACAATCTGTGTATTCAAAGTACTTCAACCACTCCCGTATAAAGTTAGTGCGATCAAATGTTATCTTAAGAGATATCACTGAAAGAGACGATCAGGAGAAAATAGTTAGGGAATACCATGAGAAGTGGCATCATAGGGGTATAACGGAGTCCTTAGAACATCTTAAACGAGATGTGTACTTTCCAAATATGAAGCACATCATTACAGAAGTAATAAACAAATGCGATATTTTAGTCCGGGAGAAGTTATTTACGAATTAGATGACAGACGCGATAAACTAGCACCTAGGTTCAACAGCCACACAGTCCAGAAAAATAATAAAATTACAGTAGAGACTCCTAAGCGAAAAATACACAAACAAAAAATCAAAAAGAGAAAAAAAACAAGTTAATATAACAATTGCAGAGCTAACAATATCCATCGTAATAGAAAGGAAAAAGAGAGGCCTAAGCCCAATAGGATTATTTTTGTTCGAATGACTTCAATCACATTTATGTAAAACGTAATAAAAATAATTTGAAACTTGTAAGCTTTAAGTACAAAATATCTTCATCATTTTATAAATTTATTGTATGATATCCTTATACCACATTGTTGTTAATATACTTAAGAGTTGTATTTATCTTTATTTCTTTTTGTGAACTTCATATTTTCTGTTCACCCTTTTTGAGGGGGACGAGTTACGTACTTTGGTTGTACTTCAACATTAACTAGAACTCACAAGTATAGGCGATTTCTATCTAAGCAATAATAGTGCTCATCATTCAATCGACCATCAAATGCTATTTGCATACGAGCCAGATGTTTTGCACAAGTCTCGTTATCACAAACCAGTGCAGGTGTTTGGCACTGAGACCAGAGATAATCCAGTTGGTTGTCCTTGAATTGCGATGGTGGGATAGATAAAACTAAGTTAAGAAGGTTTGATGTAATGATATTTGAAAAAGAAAATCAGTCTTAGTTTTATGTTCAAAGAATAAAAAGACAAAGTCATTCAAAAGTAAATGTGTTTTTTTGGATAATTGATTGGGACTCGTAACTCGCGCAACGCGTTCTATGGGCTGGGGCCTTTATAAATTGCAGCCAGATCAGAAGGGGTGAATAACTTCCTGCATCGTCTCAAGAAGCCTAAGCATTTAGCAGCGTTTTCGGCGACATGAAAAATGTGGTCATTCCAACGAAGATCATCGTTTACACACATACCTAGTACTGACAGCTTTTCGGTTTCTTGGATGCAGGTACCATTCATTGATAATGGCAATGGGGAAATGTTAAGCTTTAACGACAAGAGACAGCATTGAAATTTCGAAGCATTGAATTCTACTCGGTTTTTATGACCCCATGTTACAATGCTGTCAAGGTCAGAATTCAATGAGCTTATCATACGCAACCGTTACATTTCCTCAATCGAAGAGCAGGGACGTGAATTTGGAAACGAATATGAAAAGCTGAGGGTCGAGTCGTCAGCAAAACATTTAAGAGGATTAGAAGTTTCAGACAAGAGATCATTTAAGAAAATGAGGAAGAGAGTCTGAGACAAAACGGAGCCCTGGGGCACACCAGCATTTATGAAGTGAGTATCAGACTTGAAACCATCCAATACAACTTGTATTGAACGGTCGGAAAGGTAGTTTCTAATCCAACGAAGAAGAGACTCATCGATACCAAAAGCACGCATTTTCGATAAAAGAGCCTGATGACAAACTCTGTCGCGGTAAAATGTACCGATACGAAAAATATCCTTCGGATCCTTTCACGTATCCCTACCTCTTCTTCGTTTTTGGGTGCGGCTGCATAATTCTGGGAGAGTTAGGGGCAACCAAGGTTCCATCAGCCTATGACTTACTCACCCAGCATTCTGCAAAAACATCCCACGTAGGGTGATGATGCAAAACTGGTCGAGGCTAGACCGACAAAGGGACAGGTGATCCCCAACGATGATCAAGAAGCGTGCAGACGGGCGGTCTCACGCAAGACAATGAAAATGTCCCGTATGAACACACACGAGATGACACAACACCACCAATGGTAGATGATAAATGCCTACCCAACGATTTACGTCACTTTGACAACAGTAGTATGGCCTTCTGCCCAACCTAATTTTAATATAGAACCCAAAGGTTGAAAGGTTAAAGTTCTTCCCTCCACCCCCCAAATCTGCAAAAGAGGCCACCAGTGTAGGATAGGGATTTTCGGTTACTTGAAATTTCATCCTCCTATAGTTCTCCCAAAAGAAAATGTTGGAAATGTTTATTAGGAATAATTGGTTGAATGTTGTTTGCTTACTCGATTCACTCTCCACGCGAGTAAACGTAACTGAGAGAATGCTCAGCGATAACTTATTTTCAATTTCAGCGTAGTTCAACTTTTTTCACGAAGGTTGTGAGATTGGGTGTTCTTGGGGTCTGGACTCATCCATCAAGATCGGCAAGTGTTGGATGACACCAACCACTTGTCGAACTTTCGAACTGGGAGAATGACGAGAGAGAGGGCAAGTTTTGGACGACACCAACAACTTGTCGAACTCTATGTGTGTAGTGGTTGAGCATGCGCACTCTCGTTGGAATTCGACAGCGATGGCACAGCACACCAACGGTGGCTGATGTCGTGATACTGAATCCACGAAAGTGATTGGTTGAACGCTTGAATGTGTGTGTGCCTGAGAGCGGGGTTGAGGCCAGACAAAGAGCTAGGCTTGAGTTGGTGGACACTTCTTGGTTAGCTATCAAGGTGTTCATACGGAGAGAGTGAAAAATTGTCGAGAAAGGAAATTGAAAATAAATTTTTGATTTAGATCGAGAAATTTTATGCAGGAAAAATTTTAGTGAATTTGAGTTCTTTTTTTAGTTTTCATTGGAAAGAAACATAGAGAGTGAATCGAGGAAGGATTCGGAGCAAAGAAAGATATAGATAGATTTGCAGGAGAATAAATCGAGCAGGGAGTTGTAGGAGGAGAAAATCTGAATAAAGCTAAGTATAGTGAGCTTATTTTTCTATTTGTGAAACGTAATTTTTTTTACTGGTGAAAATATTGTGTTGAAATACTGTGTGGCCCCTTTTAGTTTGTAAATTATCCAGGAAATTGCCTGGCGCGTGACCATTTTTAATTTTCGACCCACCTTGGAAATTTTCGGGAAATACCTTTAACCGTTCAACCTTCGGTACCCTTTATACTTTTCCTCATTGCAACGGTCCACCTGACCTTCTTGCTAATTTATACTACTTCATTTTACTTTGCTATACTCGATTACCAACTTTTATACTTTCTTTTACATCGAAAAGACTTGGGTTTTTAATCCCATCTTAGACATTTCCCAACACAATAAAATCATTTCAACTTCCCTTTGGGAATTCAAATACATTGATTCTTTTATTTACTCGTCGTTGTTCTTCTTTTCCGGTCAATATTTCTCTTTATTACTTTTCAGCATCAAGGTTTGGAAATTTAACCCTTTTTAAAAAATGTTCTGGCGCCCACAATTACGAGGACACCCTGTCCATCAATCTGATTATATATCCCAAATTTATTACATCTCAATTCAGCCACCTTCGATTACATTAATTGTTTTTACCTGACCTACCTTACCCAATTATTAATTGAACCGTCGAACACACCCAACTGAGCTAGTCGCGGTGGCAGCATATATTCGTTGCTGGATGCACTTTTGCTTTCTTCTCAACGCTTCCTTTCAATTAATTAACATCTGTCATTTAACCTTCTTTTCGCACGCCGGCCGGCGCCGGCGTGGCGGTGCAAATTATTTAACTTCATTTACTTTTATTGTACGCGGTATTTAAGTTTCGTGATCGACCTAACGTTAGTTTGTTTTGTTATTAAAATACAAAATAGTTAATACCCTTAAGAAAGAAAGCAGTGACGGAAGAAAAAGGTGCAACAAATTTGTGCGCAACGTGGGGCTTGTGAAGTTTTTTTTTTTTTTTTCATTGCAATCTGTGTTGTATCGTTCTGATTCTGTGGTGATTTTGTATGAGATTTACTAGTTTTGTGAACAATTCATTCGTGCGTTTTTCTTTTCCTACAGGTTTCAACAAAGAACAACATATTCGTATCAGCTGGCTGTAACCTTTGAAGTGTTTTTTTTCTGTGGAAAGTGCTTGTGGCAAAAGTATACATACATTCAGTTGTATACCACCAAGTAAGGTTTCTTTTGCTTTTGATTTTATTCTTATTGTTTTACTTTTATTTACATTACATTATTTATTTAATTAAATCCATATTCATTCGCCCTTTTTATATTTATATATATAATATATATTGACATAATTATCGTGCGTAAGAAATTAAGAAATATTTTCATTTAACTTCGCGTATAACTACATACATACCTCTACCTACATACCTTGTGTTGTGCATGAATTGTGTACAGCGTACCGGCGTTAGTTTTTTTTTTGTATCCAGTACATTTGTGGTACACATAATTTTCATTTGATATTCCTTCTGGTGTTTTTTTATTAAACCTAGATTATTTAGATTCGTTCGGGCATACATATTTACATTCGTACTTACATAGAGTTAGTGTTTTTGATTTTAATATTGCCGGCTACTTGGCCTTCGGTTTTGTTTTTTTTCTTGTCTGCCTTACTTTGTGTATGCCAGTACCCAAATATACAGTGTTACATTACTTTAACTTGTTGTGTGTGCAAAATCCAGTGTCTCTCAAACTTTTGTGTGGAGTTGAATTGATTTTTTTTAATTTAAATAATTTTGTGGGGTACATTTTAATACTTTTGAATTTTAGGAGTCAGAGTTTGCTTGTTTTCGAGTAGTGAGTTGTGGCGTGAATTTCCTTTTGTAAAAGTCTTTGGGTGTTTTTTTTTTCTAAGTGGATATTTGTGGTAGTTAAGTTAACTTTTTTAGGCCATTTTTACTTCTGGTCTAGTAATTTTATTGCCGAGGTTTTTAACAGAGTTTTTTTTATTTTTGTTTGGCAATCGCCTATTTATTGAATTTGCGCATAGGTTGTAAAAATATCGAAGAGTTAGTTCTTAGTTAGTTCTGAGTGGATATCGGTTTGATTCAAGTTGTGTGTTGTGATTGCAATACCTGAAGAGTTGTAATCATTAAAGAGTGTTTGATTGATTTTTTTTTTTTGTTTCTGTCAAAAACAGAGTGTTTGTTTTTTTTTTTTGGTTTGTGAGACTGTGATTTGGAATTTTTTTTGGAGGTGTTATATTGGTTGTTTCCAATAAAACTTAATAGTTTTGCGAGCATTAGTTAAATCGTGTTAAAGTTTTGGAAGTTTTTTCAGGAGAAGAGATTTAGATTAGTACTGTTGTATTTCCAAAGTGTTGTTTTTTTTTTTTTTTTTTTAAATGAATATTGGTCGGTTGGCTCAAGATGAGCTTGCATATGAGATGCAAATTCGGGGGTTGAAGGTTAGTACGGTTGAGGTTATGAGGAAAGACCTCAGATCCTCAAGAGTACTTGAATCGCGGGGTGCGCTGGAAAATTCAAAGGCTTACCCATTTAGTTTCGAAGAAGACAGTGAGGCCGTGAAGTTGAAAATAGAAGATATCAGGATTTTATTGAAGGATCCCTCGAAAGATCCGAAATCTTCTGAATGTGTGAAGATTATAACAAAGATTGAGTGGGCGTTAGGTCGTATTGACAGGGCAGTGTGTGAGAGTGATGATGATGAAGAGGTACAGAGTGAGTTGAAGAATGAGTTGTTGTTGTTGTTAGGAGTGCTTTTAGGTGATAGTGGGGACAGTGATTTGGAGGATGTATCCCCAAAGAAGAATGTTAGATCAGGAGTTTCAGGTGGCCGCTCGGTGAGCGTAAGCCCATTGCAAGTTGCCGGTTGTTGGAATGTGAGAAATTCAAGGGCAAGGGAACAGGGAACCGAAACTAATTCGGTTAGTGAGAGAATGGTTGCTATGCGTGTGAATGAGCAAAGAACTGTTGAAAGTGCGAGTGAATTGAGAATTAAGGAATTGGAAAGAGAGCTAGAGCGAGAACGAAGAACGAGTGAAGAGAGAATGGCCAGAGAAAACAGAATTGAGCGAGAACATAGAATGGATAGGGAAGATAGATTAGAAAAGGAGGATAGAAAGGTAGGGAATCATACATGTACGAAAGTATGAGAGAAGAGTGGAACGTGTGGGAAAGTGGAATGTGAAATTTACGGGAGAGTCGGATGGTTCGTCTGTGAATGCATTTTTAGAACGGGTCGAAGAATTGCGTGTAGCGAACGATGTGTCTGAGGCACATTTGTTTAAGTCAGCGACGGAGTTATTGAGTGGAAAAGCCTTCTTATGGTATAGGACCGTAAGGAGTGAGCTGAGGAACTGGCAGGAGCTAGTTCAGGAAATTAAGGCGGAGTTCCTTCCTGCGAACTACGATGATCTTCTTTTGGAAGAGATTAATCGTAGATCCCAAGGGAAGGACGAAACCTTCGGCGCATACCTCGCCGTGATGAGAACGTTGTTTAGGAGGTTAGGTGAGCAATGTGTGAGAGTAGAATGCTTGGAATCTCGAAGAAGAATGTCGATCCATTGTTCCAAAAGCAAATCGATAGCGCTAAGCCGACCACGGTGAAGGAGCTTGCGGTGCTTGGAAGAGAGATGGACACATTGAAGGTGAATGTGGATTCCTTTACCCCTCCTCCTCGTGGGAAAAATTTGTTGGAACCGGAGTGTGGTTATCAACCTAGTGCGGCAGGTCAACACCGAGTGGCGGCTGTTGAGTCAGCACAAGATAACCCATTCCGAAGGGTCTTTAGGTGTTCCAATGGTAAAAGGGAAGGTCATTTTTCGAATTCGTGTCCTGTTGCTAAAAAGTGTTTTGGTTGTGGTGCGGTGACTGTGTATCGGAGGGATTGCAAGAACTGTTCAGGTTCAGGTTCGGGAAATGGGCAACGGACTCTCGGGTCAGCAGGACGAGAGCTCCGTCGCAATTAGTTAGGTCGTCTGCTGACGATCAGCTGGTTGGCAGGGTTAAGTTAGGGTATACACTCGCGGCAAATGGTAGGGATAGTCGACCTTATTTGAAGGTCAACATTTTTGGCGTTAGGTTTTTAGGTCTTCTAGATTCTGGTGCTTTTCGCACAATAGTAGGTAGGGATGGGCGGAGAATTTTGAAGGGTTTAGGCTTAACATTAGGGAAATGTAGTATAGGTTCAGTTGCGCTAGCGGATTGAGCGGCAGTAGGAGTAGTTGCATCATTGTCGCTTCCAATGGAGGTGGAGGGCAAATTCATACTACTAGAATGTTTAGTTATACATAACCTCCCACATTTATTGATCCTTGGCGCAGACTTTTGGGCGCTATCGGGAATAGTCCCAGATTTGAGATCAGGTGTGTGGAGTTTTTCAGAACAGGAAGCAGTTGCCTCTATAACAGATGTAGGGTCCGTTAGGGAAAAATCAGATTTAGGTAGTGAGGATAGGGAAAAGTTAGATAGTTGTTTAGAACAGTTGTTTCAGGAAATGACTGAGGGGTTAGGCTGTACCAATTTAGTTGAGCATAGGACTAGGACGACTGCAGAACCGATTAAGCAGCGGTACTACCCTGTGTCCCCCGCAATCCAGAAGAGTATTGACAAGGAGCTTCAGCAGATGTTAGATGCTGTAGTTATCCAGAAGTCTACGAGCCCTTGGGCATCTCCGAATTTGCTCGTCAGGAAAAGGGATGGAAGCTTTCGGTTTTGCGTCGATTATAGGAAGCTTAACGCTGTAACAAATAGGGACGCTTATCCACTTCCGTTCATCTCAGTGATTTTGGATAAGCTTAGGAACGCAAAGTTTTTCTCATCTCTTGACATTAAGTCTGCTTACTGACAGATACCCATGGATGAGGAATCGCGGAAGTACACAGCCTTTACAGCACCTGGCCGAGGTCTTTTTGAGTTTTTGAGGATGCCGTTTGGTCTCCATAACTCCCCGGCAACGTGGCAAAGGTTTATAGACGACGTTTTGGGTCCCGACCTAGAACCTTACGTCTTTGTGTACTTGGTCGACATCATCATCGTCACCGATTCATTCGACAAACACTTAGACATTTTGCAGGAGGTTTTTAAGAGATTAGTAGGAGCGGGATTAAAAGTAGGTAGGGAAAAATGTAATTTTTGTAGGTCTTCTTTAAAATTTTTAGGGTATGTTGTTGATAGAAACGGACTCCATGTGGACCCAGTAAAGGTCGAAACATGTTGAAGATTCCGGCCCCTAAAAATATCAAAGAAGTTAGAAGTTTTATAGGGACTATTTCTTGGTACAGGAGGTTTGTTCCAAATTTCGCAATTTTAGTTAGGCCTCTTACGGATCTTCTTAAGAAAAGTAAGAAATTTTACTGGACCCTAGAGTGTGAGGAAAGTTTTAGGAAAGCCAAGGAGTGCTTGGTCACGGCACCGATTCTTACGTGCCCAGATTTTTCTCGACCGTTTGTTGTACAAACAGATGCGTCTGATTACGGGATCGGAGCCGTGCTCAAGAGTTTGAGGAAGGAGAGAAGGCAATCTGCTACATTAGTAGGTCTCTCAACAGAAGTGAGAGAAATTATTCAACGACAGAAAAAGAATGTTTGGCCGTTTTGTGGGCAGTCGAGAAGTTGCGACCATATATCGAAGGTGTTCGGTTCACGGTCGTAACGGATCATTACTCGCTCGTTTGGCTAAACAATCTTAAAGATTCGCAAGGTAGATTGGCTAGATGGGCCATCCGCCTACAGCAATTCAACTTCAAGATCATCCACAGGAAGGGGAAGGAACATGTTGTTCCAGACGTGTTGTCGCAGGGAGTTCCAGTAGTGGCTGGTATTTCGGATGCGGATACTGACCCTTGGGTGGAGAAAATAATGTCTTAGTCGAAAAGCAACCGTTAGTTTATCCATCTTGGAGATAAGAGAATAGGAGACTATACAGGGTGATTCGCATAAGGTGTGACAAAAAGATAGGGTGTGTAGGTTGGACCTAGACAAGCAAAAAATCGTATGGAAGGGGGGGGGGGGTCCATTTTCCCCCGTTTAGGCGGGAGGGGCCATTTAAGAAAAAAATCACTAAAAATGGAAAAAATATTATTTAAAAATAACGGTAATACCTACAGAGTCGAGCTATAGCATTTTGAAAAGCCAAAAACCAATACATTCAATAAAATTTAAAAATAAGTTGTTCATTTGAATAGTTTTTGAAATATTAATTTTCAAAGTCAAAATTTTGAAAAAAAAACATAATTTTTTTTCTTCAAACCATTTTTTTTCAAAATTTTACGTAATTAAGTAGTATTTTTCTGGCTAATTTTCAATGCTCTTACTTATTTTTAATCAAACACAAAAAACCGGATGCCAAAATAACCTGTAGTTTTTGAGAAAACCAAAAATTACAAAAACGACTTTTAAAAAAAATTTTTTTTTTAAAGTTTTTTTTTCGTTATTGGATTCTTAAGTGAATTTAAGAAATAAAGGATGAATTTTCTCTTTACTTTTTTTCACTTAAGAATCACCTAAACGGGGGAAAATGGACCCCCCCTCCCATACGATTTTTTGCTTGTCTAGGTCCAACCTACACACCCTATCTTTTTGTCACACCTTATGCGAATCACCCTGTATAAACATGGGAAAGCTAAACATGTAGTCTATGAGAATAGTGAAGAATGGAAGTTAGTAGTAGGGAAAAAGGATAGGTTAGATATTTTGAATCAGTGTCATGATAGTCCACTAGGGGGACACATGGGGGTTAGGAAAACTTATGCTAGGGTTTTAGAAAAATATTATTGGCCAAAAATGAGGGTAGATATAACGCGTTATGCGAAAAACTGTAAAATTTGCCAAACAGTGAAACCGATCAACGAGAAACCAGCTGGTCTTATGACTGAAATGGAAGGTACCTCCAAACCGTATGAAATGGTATGTGTGGACTTGGTGGGTCCACTACCAAAATCATCGAGGGGTTACATCTACATTCTCACCGTGGTTGACTATTTTACAAAATTCCCCCTCTTGTTCTGTCTTCGTTCTGCAACTGCGAAAGCAGTGTGCGTAGAGTTGGAAGATAATATCTTTCTACTTTTCGGCGTAGCCAAGTGGATCGTTTGTGACAACGGTCCCCAGTTCCGTAGCAAGGAACTGAAAGCTCTTACCGCAACCTACGGGTCACAGCTTCGTTTCACCGCGCACTACCACCCGCAAGCAAGTCCCGCAGAGCGCATTAATCAAATCATAAAAACTACCCTTCGAGCATACGTGTCGGAAAATCATCTAACCTGGGACTGGCAAAGGTGGCCTGTGCGAATAGGACATCCCAGCATGAGGTTTTAGGAGTTTCGCCATATTTCGCTAACTTTGGCAGGAACATGGTCACATGTGGCCGTGATATAGGATATAGGGATAGCGATAGGGACCGAACAGGAATAGTAGATAGAGAAAAACAGTTTAGGAAGCTACGGAAAGAGATAGCTAAAAAGATAGGCGCGGCTACAAAGAAGTCCGCGCAAACATATAACCTTCGCAGGCGTGATGTTAAATATCAGCCTGGCGATTTGGTTTGGCGAAGAAATTTCGCACTTTCAGATGCCGCAAACTATATTGCATCTAAATTAGCTCCTAAATTTGTTAGGCCCTACCGCATATCGAAGCGGACGTCACCTTGGACGTATAGCCTAACCGATGAGAATGGCAAAGATCACAAAAGGATTTAAAACATTATTGCGATGTTTCTGACACTTAGTCTAAAATCAAAACCCCACAAAAACATAAGTATCTTTACCATCGTTTTTTTAACGTTACCTTTTTACGAAGTCCATTCTTCTTCTTTTATAAATCGTAATTTTAAAATTCCATTGCCTTTTTAACTTTTTACTTTTATTAAACTTCTGCTTTACTTTTAACTTTCAATTCTTACTCTACCTTTAGTTTAACTTTAGTTCTTAACTTTCATAATGTCAAATTGATGGAAAATCGTTAGTGTTGTGTTGTCTTCCTATTCTTCGTTCCTTTTACCTAGTTTCACCTTAGGAAATAGTTTATATTTCTTATTTATGTAAGCACATTTCCTGGGAGGTAAGGGTGGGATTTGTCGCGATAAAATTTACTGCTACAAAAAGTATCCTTCGGATCTTTTCACGTATCCCCACCTCTTCTTCCAAGGTCCATCAGCCTATGGTTTACTCACCCAGCATTCTGCAAAAGCATCCCACGTAGGGTGATGATGCAAAACTGGTCAAGGCTAGACCGACAAAGGGACAGGCGATCCTCAACGATGATCAAGAAGCGTGCAGACGGGCGGTCTCACGCAAGACAATGAAAATGTCCGGTATGAACACACACGAGATGACACAATACCACCAATGGTAGATGATAAATGCCTACCCAACGATTTACGTCACTTTGACAACAGTAGTATGGCCTTCTGCCCAACCTAATTTTAATATGGTACCCAAAGGTTGAAAGGATAAAGTTCTTCCCTCCTTCCCCCAAATCTGCAAAAGAGAGGATAGGGATTTTCGGTTACTTGAAATTTCATCCTCCTATAGTTCTCCCAAAAGAAAATGTTGGAAATGTTTATTAGGAATAATTGGTTGAATGTTGTTTGCTTACTCGATTCACTCTCCACGCGAGTAAACGTAACTGAGAGAATGCTCAGCGATAACTTATTTTCAATTTCAACGTAGTTCGACTTTTTTCACGAAGGTTGTGAGATTGGGTGTTCTTGGGGTCTGGACTCACCCACCAAGATCGGCAAGTGTTGGATGACACCAACCACTTGGCGAACTTTCGAACTGGGAGAATGACGAGAGAGAGGGCAAGGTTTGGACGACACCAACAACTTGTCGAACTCTATGTGTGTAGTGGTTGAGCATGCGCACTCTCGTTGGAATTCGACAGCGATGGCACAGCACACCAACGGTGGCTGATGTCGTGATACTGAATCCACGAAAGTGATTGGTTGAACGCTTGAATGTGTGTGTGCCTGAGAGCGGGGTTGAGGCCAGACAAAGAGCTAGGCTTGAGGTGGTGGACACTTCTTGGTTAGCTATCAAGGTGTTCATACGGAGAGAGTGAAAAATTGTCGAGAAAGGAAATTGAAAATAAGTTTTTGATTTAGATCGAGAAATTTTATGCAGGAAAAATTTTAGTGAATTTGATTTCTTTTTTTAGTTTTCATTGGAAAGAAACATAGAGAGTGAATCGAGGAAGGATTCGGAGCAAAGGAGAATAAATCGAGCAGGGAGTTTGTCACGGTAAAATTTACCGTTACGAAAAACACTCTTGGATCCTTTCCTTATCCTTACCCCTTTTTGTCGTCGTTGGTAGAAGGAAAATTCCTACCCAACGTTACACATCCTCCTGACGAAATGGAATTAGCATGGCCTCTGGCCCATCCTACATTAATAAAAGGTATAAAGGTTGGAACGATAAGTGTTCTTCCCTTCTCCCCCCAATCTGCAAAGAGGGTCCACCAATTCCAGAGTTAGGGATTTACGCGATTTGAATTTCCTCCTTCTACGTTATTTCTCGAGGTAATTTATATTTCGGTCTAGACTTACTCGACTCACCTTCCGTGCGTTTAAATGTAACTGGGAAAATGCCCAGCAAGAACTTCGTTTCGCTTGAGGAGTTTTTAGAATTTTTCTCAAAAAGATGTAAAATAGTTAGTTAGGGGTCTGGACTCACCCATCGAGTTTGGCAAGCTTTGGAAGACACCAACAGCTTGTCGACTCCTTGAATGTTGGATGTCTGAACTCACTCATTGAGATCATCAAGTTTTGGACGACACCAACAACTTGACGAACTCTTTGATGTGAGAGAGCGCATGCGCACTTTCGTCGGATTCAACAGCGATGGCGCAACACACCCATGGTGGTTGACGTCGAGATACCGAATCGACGTTGGTGGTTGTTGGATTGTGTGGATGTATGCGTGTAAGAGCGTGTGGTTGAGGACAGACAAAGAGCTAGCCGAAAAGTGAACGACACTTCTTGGTCAGCTAGCAAGCAGCTAAGGTGTTTTTGAGTAGAGAGAGAGAAAATCTGAGAAAGCTAAAAGCGAAGCGAGTTCAGTTGATTATTTTACCAGAGGGAAAAAAAAGTGTTGAAAAAAATTTAGGAAGTGAGTCGAGGAAGCTAGGACAGGAGCACAAAGAAGGGTTCAGAAGGGAACCAGAGAAAAGTATTCGAGAGGAAACATAGAGGAAGGAAATTAGAAAACAGGAAAAAGATAAGTACATATAGATTTATACATATACATATAGCGTTGCGTGTGAACTTTGAAAACAGTTTTTTTCGACGGTGAATTTGAGTGGCCCCCTTTTTAATTGATAATATCGCGTACCAAATTCCAGGATTTGGCCTGGTTCGTATTAGAGAAAACCCCCCTTCTTAATTTACGTCCATTTGGAAACTTTCGGGTAGGACAATATCGGTCCAACCTACTATACCTTTACTTTGTTTTACCACTAATTTACTGTAACGGTCTTACTGACCCGCTATCTATCTAAATTATATTTTAACTTCAATAGAAATTTTCGGAAAAGATTGGGTTTTTAATCCAGACTGTGTCACGGTTTTCCCACAATAAAGATAAAATTATTTTACAAACCCAATTTGGGAATACAACTAAATCTTCTTTTTTTTATCGCCGTCGTATCTGCATCTGGTTGTCTTTTTTTTCGTGTCCCTATATTTTCATATTTTTTTTTCAGGTTAATAAGTTTGGAAATTTCCTTTGAAAAATTTCCTGGCGCCCATCAAGATTTGTTTTAATACCCTATTATAAACATTTCAATCATAAATAATTAATTTACTTAATCGCATTTTCAACTTTCAACAAAAGAAAAATAAGTTTCCTTTTGATGCACTGAACCCAACCCAGCTGAGCAGTCGAGGTCGGCAGCAGACTACCTGTTGCTGGATGCACTTTATTTTCGTACAATCAAGGCCAACTTCACCTTGGTACCTTGAATTGGTAGCCATTGTGATTTGAATTGTGAATTGGGAGGAACGTGGTCGCGTGGTTTAATTTTTATTTAAGTTAATATAGTCGTCGGAAATATAAAAAAAACAAATAAATTGTTTAGGAAAAAAAAGGAAGAAAACGTCCTCAGAAGGAAAAGAAGTAGACTAGGATACCAAAAAGGAAATAACAACGAAGAATTCAAGGTGAGTTGGTATAGTGCATATATTTGCGAAAATTATTTTTGCATCAGTGGCGCCCAACGTGGGGCAAATCAAGGAGTTTGTTTTAGGTTGAACGTGCAAGGGTATAGTGAGTAGAATAAATAACATATATTTTTGATTGAATACTATTCTTGTTAGTTAGCACGTTTTAATTTTCTCTAGGGACCTTTACAATCAAGAACATTACAATCAAGAACATTACAATCAAGATCATTACAATCAAGAACATTACCTTAGTACACAAGTACTGCAGCAGAAAGCAGATTTCAAGCACCAGACCACATAACTTTACCATTTGAAGAGAAACTTCGTAAGCAAAGAATTACATATTTACATTTTTCTTCAAATCCTTTTGTTTTTCATTCTCCATTTCATTTTATACATACATTGCATTCATTTCCATTGCATTACATACATAAATTACTTTCATTTCATTTCATTTCACTACATAAATTTTCTAAGTTCATTTTTTTTTTGTTGTGTGTTTGCGATTGTTAAGTTTGGGAGCAATAGGGAGGAAGCCAAACTTTTATTTTTAGTGTAATTTCTGTGTGGTTTGTGTCTCAGAGAGATAACAACCAAGTTTAGCTAAGACACTTTTTTGTGCCAAGGTTGAGTTTTATTTTGGGTGTAGGTACTAAGCGGAGACAAATAGATATCGTTACACTTATTTTAAATTTGAATTTGGATAGTATATTTCGTTAGTCTAAGGCAAACTATTTTGTTTTTAGAATTTTTTTTTAAAGTTAAGAACATACTTTTCGAAAGCGTTTGAGCTTTTGAAAATAAAAACATTAACATAATTCGAACGTTTAGCAGTGGTCGGATTGGGAATAAGGTTTTGTTTTCATTTGGTTTTTTTCGGAATTGAGTTGAATAAATTGATCGTTTAGTAGTGTTTGAGTGAGAATCATTTTCTGTTTCAGCCGGTGTTTTTCAGAATTAAGTTGAATATTTCGAACGTGTAACAGTGGTCGGATTGAGAATAAGGTTTTGTTTTCAATTGGGTTTTTTTTTGGAATTGAGTTGAATAATTTGATCGTTTAGTAGTGTTTGAGTGAGAATCATTTTCTGTTTCAGTCGGTGGTTTTCAGAATTAAGTTGAATAATTCGAACGTTTAGCAGTTGTTGGATTGAGAACAAGGTTTTGTTTTTAGTTGTTGAGTCTAATATTTTGAACGTTTAGCAGGGGTTTGATTGAGAACAAGGTTGTGTTTTCAAGTGTTTTTTTGGAATTTAGTCGATTAATTTGAGTAGTTTGAAATGAATATTGGACGGTTATCAGCAGACGAACTCGCATATGAGATGCAGATTCGTGGTCTGAAAGTGGGTACAGTGGAAGTGATGAGGAAGGCCCTAAGATCTTCAAGAGTGTTAGAGTCTCGGGGGACGTTGGAAAACTCGAAGAGTTATCCGTTTAGTTTTGAGGACGATAGAGATGCGGTGAAAGCAAAGACGGAAGAGATTAGGGTTCTTTTGGAAGATCCTCCGAAAGATCCGAAATCTTCAGAATGCGTAAAGATAATTACCAAGATTGAGTGGGCATTAGGTCGTATTGGTAGGGCAGTTTGTGAAGATGAGAAGAATGAAGAGGAACAGAGTGAACTGAAGAATGAGTTGTTGATTTTGTTAGGTGTACTCATGGGTGATAGTGGAGATAGCGACTTAGAGGATGAAAGTCCGAAGAAGGTTGTAGCATCAGGAGTCGCAGGTGGCCGCTCGGTGAGCATAAGTCCATCACGAAGTAATGCAACGAATGCGAATTTGGGAAGATTTTGTGAGGAAGCAAGTGGTAATAGAACAGGGCGTATGAATGAAGGATTGAATGGTAGGTGTAATGTGTTGTCGAATGAGAGGTTGTCGGTTGGTCGTGTGAACGAGGAAACTCGACGTGAGAGCGAGAGTGAGGCGCGTATTAGAGAACTCGAAAGAGAAATTGAACTATTACGTTTGTTGAGAGAGAGTGAGAGGGAGACTGGAGTGAGCAGGGAACAATCAGGGAATTCAGTGGGGGATGCGATTGTTGAAAGAGTACCAGTAGAGAATGTGGATCGTAGGGTGATTTTTAGAGAGAAAGAACGCGTGGGAAAATGGGGAGTGAAGTTTACTGGTGAGTCGGATGGCTCATCAGTGAATTCATTCCTAGAACGGGTGGAAGAACTGCGTTTAGCGAATGATGTGTCGGAGGCACATTTATTCAAGTCTGCGACTGAATTGTTGTGTGGAAAAGCCCTCTTATGGTATAGGACTGTAAGGAGTGAGCTAAAGAACTGGCAAGAGCTGGTTCAAGAAATTAAGGCGGAGTTCCTTCCCGCGAACTATGATGATCTTCTCTTGGAGGAGATTAATCATAGATCCCAAGGGAAGGACGAAACCTTCGGCGCATACCTCGCCGTTATGAGAACCCTTTTTAGGCGGTTAACAGAACCATTGACTGAGGGAAGAAAACTAACAATCCTAAAGAAAAACGTCGACCCCTTCTATCAGCAACAAATTGCTTTCGCGAAACCGAGCTCAGTTAAGGAGCTAGCTGTTTTAGGTAGGGAACTAGACACGCTTAAGACCAATATGGAGAATTTCACCCCCCCTTCTAGATCAAAAAATCTTTTGGAACCAGAATGTGGGTATCGGCCAAGCAGTTCGACTCAACATCGTGTTGCGGTAGTTGAACCTGCTCCCGATAAACCACCACCTAGGGTCGTTAGGTGCTTTAATTGTAATAGGGAAGGGCACTTTGCTTCCGCTTGCTCTGTTCCTAAGAAATGTTTTGGTTGTGGTACAGTTGGTGTGTCTCGTAAAGATTGTCGTCGTTGTTCGGGAAATGGGCAGCGGACTCTCGCATCAGCAGGACGAGAGCTCCGACGGAAGTAGATAGGTCGCCTGCTGGCGATCAGCTGGTAAAGCAAATTCAGTTAGGTTTCACTTTAGCGGCAAACGATAGGGACTGTAGGCCATATTTAAGGGTTAACATTTATGGGATAAAATTTTTAGGGCTTTTAGATTCAGGGGCCTCACGCACCATCGTTGGTGGTGAGGGATGGAAGATTTTAAAAGGATTAGGGCTTAGTTTAGGGAAAAGTAACATCGGGTCAGTAGCGTTAGCAGATGGGGCGGGTGTAGGTGTGGAAGGCAGCTTATGCCTACCAATGGAAGTTGAGAGTAAGGCTGTTTTGTTAGAATGTCTGGTGATTCCGAAACTCCCACAAATCCTTATACTTGGTGCAGATTTCTGGGCACTGACGGGCATAGTTCCGGATTTAAGGTCAGGGATGTGGAGTTTCTCGAATCAAGAGAGCTGTGGATCTATAGTAGCTATTAGGGAACAATCCGATTTAGAAGAGTGTGAGAAACTTAAGTTGCAGAATGTTGTGAGTGAGCTTTTCAAGTCTATGTCTGAGGGTTTGGGATGTACGAATTTGGTTGAACACAAGATTAGGACCTCCGCGGAACCAATAAAGCAAAGGTACTACCCTGTATCCCCTGCGATACAAGGGCATATCGATAAGGAGTTGAAAGAGATGCTTGAAGCTGGTGTGATTGAGAAATCGAAGAGTGCCTGGGCATCGCCGATTTTACTAGTGAAGAAGAAAGATGGGTCTTTTCGGTTCTGTGTGGATTATCGAAAATTGAATGAGGTCACAGATAGAGATGCGTATCCCCTTCTCTTTATATCCGCAATTCTTGACAAACTTCGTAACGCAAAGTATTTGTCATCCTTAGATATCAAGTCTGCCTATTGGCAAATACCCATGGAGGAGGAGTCTAAAAAGTTTACAGCGTTCACGGTTCCGGGCAGAGGGCTCTACCAATTTTTGAGAATGCCTTTCGGCTTACACAACTCGCCGGCAACGTGGCAACGCTTCATTGACGATGTTCTGGGTCCCGACTTGGAACCATACGTCTTTGTATATCTCGACGACATTATTATAGCTACCGATTCCTTCGAGAAACATCTAGAAATATTAGAAGAAGTCTTTAAGCGGATTAGGGAGGCAGGTCTAAAAGTTAGTAGAGAGAAGTGCAACTTCTGTAGGCCTTCCTTGAAGTTTTTGGGCTACGTCGTCGACAGAAATGGTCTCCATGTCGACCCGGAAAAAGTGGAAAGTATGGTAAAGATTCCGGCGCCCAAAAATGTAAAGGAAGTTAGGAGCTTCGTAGGAACAGTTTCGTGGTACCGTAGATTTGTACCTAACTTTGCTATTCTGATTAGGCCCCTTACTGATTTATTAAAAAAAAAGTAAAAAGTTTGTATGGTCGGATGAATGTGAGGAATGTTTCAGAAAAGCAAAAGAATGTCTGGTGACGGCACCAATCCTGGCGTGCCCTGATTTTTCCAGGCCGTTTGTTGTCCAAACGGATGCGTCAGACTATGGGATTAGAGCGGTGTTGTCTCAAAGTTTTGAAGAGGGTGAAAAGGCGGTGTGTTATATCAGTAGGTCATTGAATAGGAGTGAGAGGAACTATTCCACAACCGAGAAGGAATGCCTAGCCGTACTTTGGGCGATTGAGAAGTTGCGACCATATCTTGAAGGAGTCAGGTTTACGGTCGTGACGGACCATTATTCATTGGTGTGGCTTAGTAACATCAAAGATCCACAGGGTAGATTAGCTCGTTGGGCCATTAGGCTTCAACAATTTGATTTTAAGATCATTCACCGAAAAGGGAAAGAGCACGTCATTCCTGATATGCTATCGCGGGGAGTTCCTGTAGTGGCTGGGATTTCAGAAGCGGAACCTGATCCTTGGGTGGTTAAAATGATCGAATGGGTAGAGAGAGATCCCTTAAAATATCCATCTTGGAGAGTTGAAGATGCGAAGCTGTTTAAGTTTGTGAAGTCTGCGCATGTGGTAGTTCATAATGATCAGGATGAATGGAAACTGGTGATTGGGAAGAAAGAAAGATTAGGGATTTTGAATGAATGTCACGATAAACCGTTAGCAGGTCATATGAGGGTACGTAAAACATTCGCTAGGGTTTCAGAAAAGTATTACTGGCCGAAAATGAGGGGGGATATAACTAGATACGTTCGTAATTGTAAAGTTTGCCAACAAGTAAAGCCGTTGAACGAAAAACCAGCTGGTCTTATGACGGAGAGAGTAGGGAATTCAAAACCTTGGGAAATGATTTGCGTAGATTTGGTAGGTCCTTTGCCCAAATCGTCGAAGGGTTTTATTTATATCTTAACAGTAGTCGACTATTTTACCAAGTTTCCACTGTTGTTTTCATTACGCTCTGCAACCGCAAAGGCGGTGTGCAAAGAATTAGAGGATAATGTCTTTTTACTCTTTGGGGTACCAAAGTATATTGTCTGTGATAACGGCCCACAATTTCGGAGTAGGGAACTCAAATCTCTTTGTGAAACGTATGATTCGCAACTCAGGTTCACCGCGTACTATCATCCACAGGCAAATCCTGCGGAGCGCATAAATCAGATCATCAAGACAACGTTACGTGCGTATGTCTCAGAGAATCAGCGCAGTTGGGATACGCAACTAGCAAAAGTGGCTTGTGCGATTCGAACTTCTCAACACGAAGTATTAGGAGTGTCACCATATTTCGCCAATTTTGGCCGGAACTTGGCCACATGTGGCCGAGAGATAGGTTTTCGAGATAGTGGTAGGGACCAAGAAAGGCCAGTAGATATTGATACCCAATTTAGGAAATTGAGAGAAGATATAGCCAGGAAACTAGGCGCTGCGACCAAGAAGTCAGCGCAAGCATACAATCTTCGCAGGCGGGATACCCAGTATCAACCTGGCGACTTAGTTTGGCGAAGGAACTTCGCTCTTTCCGATGCCGCAAACTACATCACGGCTAAATTGGCTACTAAATTCGTAGGGCCTTATCGCATCTCAAAGCGAACGTCATCTTGGACGTACTTACTGGTTGATGAGAATGGCAAAGATCGGGGAACATGGCACGCGAAAGATTTAAAGCCATTTTATGATAACTGTCCAGCGTAAAAGGACTAAGGCCCCACTTACAAATTATTATAATATTCAAATCGCTAAAGTCCATTCGCACTTAATTTTTAATAACTTTAGTAGCTTGCTTGATTTAACTTGATTATTCCATTTCATTTCATTTCATTCCATTTCTTCATTTCATCAACAAGCTTAGCTCTTTAATTACTTACTTTTTAATTTTTCTTTCATACTTAACTTTTAAATGTTCATTTCATCTATGCTTTCGATCTTGGATTGCTTCATAAATCTCTAGCTTTCACTTTAACTTTTCCGGTGCTTTGTTTTATTTACAACTTGTTCATGATGGATAATTGTGTGGTGTTTTCTTTCCATTATCCAATCCTATACCTAGTTCCGCCGTGGAAAATTTTTTACACTTCGTGCAAACGCATTTTCTTGGAGGAAAGGGTGGGATTTGTCACGGTAAAATTTACCGTTACGAAAAACACTCTTGGATCCTTTCCTTATCCTTACCCCTTTTTGTCGTCGTTGGTTGTGGCTGCACAATGCTGGAAGAGATGGGGGCAACCGAGGTCTCCATCAGCCTTTGGTCTTCTCGTCGAGCATTTTGCAAAAGCACCCCGCATAGGTATCGAGGTGGAACCGGTCGAAACCAGACCGTAAAGGGACAGGCGATCCCCAACGCGAATCCAAACTACGTGCAGACGGGCGGTCTCATGACAAGTGGAGTTGATCACCAAATTGATAAAGGTAGAAGGAAAATTCCTACCCAACGTTACACATCCTCCTGACGAAATGGAATTAGCATGGCCTCTGGCCCATCCTACATTAATAAAAGGTATAAAGGTTGGAACGATAAGTGTTCTTCCCTTCTCCCCCCAATCTGCAAAGAGGGTCCACCAATTCCAGAGTTAGGGATTTACGCGATTTGAATTTCCTCCTTCTACGTTATTTCTCGAGGTAATTTATATTTCGGTCTAGACTTACTCGACTCACCTTCCGTGCGTTTAAATGTAACTGGGAAAATGCCCAGCAAGAACTTCGTTTCGCTTGAGGAGTTTTTAGAATTTTTCTCAAAAAGATGTAAAATAGTTAGTTAGGGGTCTGGACTCACCCATCGAGTTTGGCAAGCTTTGGAAGACACCAACAGCTTGTCGACTCCTTGAATGTTGGATGTCTGAACTCACTCATTGAGATCATCAAGTTTTGGACGACACCAACAACTTGACGAACTCTTTGATGTGAGAGAGCGCATGCGCACTTTCGTCGGATTCAACAGCGATGGCGCAACACACCCATGGTGGTTGACGTCGAGATACCGAATCGACGTTGGTGGTTGTTGGATTGTGTGGATGTATGCGTGTAAGAGCGTGGGGTTGAGGACAGACAAAGAGCTAGCCGAAAAGTGAACGACACTTCTTGGTCAGCTAGCAAGCAGCTAAGGTGTTTTTGAGTAGAGAGAGAGAAAATCTGAGAAAGCTAAAAGCGAAGCGAGTTCAGTTGATTATTTTACCAGAGGGAAAAAAAAGTGTTGAAAAAAATTTAGGAAGTGAGTCGAGGAAGCTAGGACAGGAGCACAAAGAAGGGTTCAGAAGGGAACCAGAGAAAAGTATTCGAGAGGAAACATAGAGGAAGGAAATTAGAAAACAGGAAAAAGATAAGTACATATAGATTTATACATATACATATAGCGTTGCGTGTGAACTTTGAAAACAGTTTTTTTCGACGGTGAATTTGAGTGGCCCCCTTTTTAATTGATAATATCGCGTACCAAATTCCAGGATTTGGCCTGGTTCGTATTAGAGAAAACCCCCCTTCTTAATTTACGTCCATTTGGAAACTTTCGGGTAGGACAATATCGGTCCAACCTACTATACCTTTACTTTGTTTTACCACTAATTTACTGTAACGGTCTTACTGACCCGCTATCTATCTAAATTATATTTTAACTTCAATAGAAATTTTCGGAAAAGATTGGGTTTTTAATCCAGACTGTGTCACGGTTTTCAAACAATAAAGATAAAATTATTTTACAAACCCAATTTGGGAATACAACTAAATCTTCTTTTTTTTATCGCCGTCGTATCTGCATCTGGTTGTCTTTTTTTTTCGTGTCCCTATATTTTCATATTTTTTTTTCAGGTTAATAAGTTTGGAAATTTCCTTTGAAAAATTTCCTGGCGCCCATCAAGATTTGTTTTAATACCCTATTATAAACATTTCAATCATAAATAATTAATTTACTTAATCGCATTTTCAACTTTCAACAAAAGAAAAATAAGTTTCCTTTTGATGCACTGAACCCAACCCAGCTGAGCAGTCGAGGTCGGCAGCAGACTACCTGTTGCTGGATGCACTTTATTTTCGTACAATCAAGGCCAACTTCACCTTGGTACCTAGAATTGGTAGCCATTGTGATTTGAATTGTGAATTGGGAGGAACGTGGTCGCGTGGTTTAATTTTTATTTAAGTTAATATAGTCGTCGGAAATATAAAAAAAACAAATAAATTGTTTAGGAAAAAAAAGGAAGAAAACGTCCTCAGAAGGAAAAGAAGTAGACTAGGATACCAAAAAGGAAATAACAACGAAGAATTCAAGGTGAGTTGGTATAGTGCATATATTTGCGAAAATTATTTTTGCATCAAGTTGTAGGAGAAGAAAATCTGAATAAAGCTAAGTATAGTGAGCTTATTTTTCTATTTGTGAAACGTAATTTTTTTTACTGGTGAAAATATTGTGGTGAAATACTGTGTGGCCCCTTTTATTCTGCAAATTATCCAGGAAATTGCCTGGCGCGTGACAATTTTTAATTTTCGACCCACCTTGGAAATTTTCGGGAAATACCTTTAACCGTTCAACCTTCGGTACTTTTTATACTTTTCCTCATTGCAACGGTCCACCTGACCTTCTTGCTAATTTATACTACTTCATTTTACTTTGCTATACTCGATTACCAACTTTTATACTTTCTTTTACATCGAAAAGACTTGGGTTTTTAATCCCATCTTAGACATTTCCCAACACAATAAAATCATTTCAACTTCCCTTTGGGAATTCAAATACATTGATTCTTTTATTTACTCGTCGTTGTTCTTCTTTTCCGGTCGATATTTCTCTTTATTACTTTTCAGCATCAAGGTTTGGAAATTTAACCCTTTTTAAAAAATGTTCTGGCGCCCACAATTACGAGGACACCCTGTCCATCAATCTGATTATATATCCCAAATTTATTACATTTCAATTCAGCCACCTTCGATTAAATTGTCACAAATTGCCACCTTTGATAATTGTTTTTACCTGACCTACCTTACCCAATTATTAATTGAATCGTCGAACACACCCAACTGAGCTAGTCGCGGTGGCAGCATATATTCGTTGCTGGATGCACTTTTGCTTTCTGCTCAACGCTTCTGTCATTTTACCTTCTTTTCGCACGCCGGCCGCGCTGGCTGGTGGTGCAAATTATTTAACTTCATTTACTTCTATTGTACGCGGTATTTAAGTTTCGTGATCGACCTAACGTTAGTTTGTTTTGTTATTAAAATACAAAATAATTAATACCCTTAAGAAAGAAAGCAGTGACGGAAGAAAAAGGTGCAACAACTCTATCAAATGCTTTAGAAATATCAAGCGCAATAATCTTTCTTTCTCCAAAACTCTTTTCGGTGAGATAAGCCATCAAATCGCCAGTGGAACTTTTGCTACGAAAGCCGTACTGTCGGTCATTAAGGAGCTTTCCTTCTTCCTTCTTCATATTTCATGAGTTGACGGTTTACCAGCGTTTCCATGACCTTGGAAAGAAGGGATGTTAATGCAATTGGACGGTAATTGGAAGGGGAGGAAGATTCGCCTTTTTTTAGGGACGGGTATGACAAATGCTGTTTTTCTTCTGCTCGGAAAAATCCCAGCAGAATAGGAAAGATGGAAAAGTTTACGCAGTGGTTTTGCCAGCGTAGAAGAACACCTCTTGAGAATGATGGCAGGGATACCATCTGGACCAGCAGATTTATCTTTATTGAAATCTTTGAGGACTTTCGCAACCGATCGAGTTCGAAAAAATATCTGTTTCATCACAGAATTTGCAGAATCATGTTCAGGTGGAGCCAATATGCTATCAGGAAGTGTCGAGTTAGCAGCAAATTGAGCTGCTAGCAAATTAGCTTTATCCATGGAGTTTACAAAGGAGCAAATTGAGCTGCTAGCAAATTAGATTTATCGATGGAGTTGACAAAGGGTCGAGCTCATAATGTTCTTCACAAAAGACCAAAAGTTTTTGCTTCCTTTTGGACAAAGTAGAATTTTTGGCCTTACTTTTCAGTCATACAAAAACTAAGCCTTTTGTATTTGAGCATTACAGATATTTCTGGCCCGTTTGACCAAATTTCGGTTTTCTGCAGTAGGGTTGTCTTTAAATTTTCGAAAACTACTTTCTCGATCACTAATCGCCTCTTTACTTCTTAAATCAAACCATATGACATCTTTGGGATAATACTCTTTGTTTTGTAAGGAACAAAATTTCTCACGCCGTTGAGAATTACGTTAGATATCATATCAGCTGATGCATCAACGTTTCCGTCGAGAAAGCACAATGACCAATTAAGATTTCGAAAGAAATTGTTGTTGTTGTTGTTGTTGGTGTTGGTGTTGGTGTTGGTGTTGGTGTTGGTGTTGGTGTTGGTGTTGGTGTTGGTGTTGGTGTTGGTGTTGGTGTTGGTGTTTGTGTTTGTGTTGGTGTTGGTGTTGGTGTTGGTGTTGGTGTTGGTGTTGGTGTTGGTGTTGGTGTTGGTGTTGGTGTTGGTGTTGGTGTTGGTGTTGGTGTTGGTGTTGGTGTTGGTGTTGGTGTTGGTGTTGGTGTTGGTGTTGGTGTTGGTGTTGGTGTTGGTGTTGGTGTTGGTGTTGGTGTTGGTGTTGGTGTTGGTGTTGGTGTTGGTGTTGGTGTTGGTGTTGGTGTTGGTGTTGGTGTTGGTGTTGGTGTTGGTGTTGGTGTTGGTGTTGGTGTTGGTGTTGGTGTTGGTGTTGGTGTTGGTGTTGGTGTTGGTGTTGGTGTTGGTGTTGGTGTTGGTGTTGGTGTTGGTGTTGGTGTTGGTGTTGGTGTTGGTGTTGGTGTTGGTGTTGGTGTTGGTGTTGGTGTTGGTGTTGGTGTTGGTGTTGGTGTTGGTGTTGGTGTTGGTGTTGGTGTTGGTGTTGGTGTTGGTGTTGGTGTTGGTGTTGGTGTTGGTGTTGGTGTTGGTGTTGGTGTTGGTGTTGGTGTTGGTGTTGGTGTTGGTGTTGGTGTTGGTGTTGGTGTTGGTGTTGGTGTTGGTGTTGGTGTTGGTGTTGGTGTTGGTGTTGGTGTTGGTGTTGGTGTTGGTGTTGGTGTTGGTGTTGGTGTTGGTGTTGGTGTTGGTGTTGGTGTTGGTGTTGGTGTTGGTGTTGGTGTTGGTGTTGGTGTTGGTGTTGGTGTTGGTGTTGGTGTTGGTGTTGGTGTTGGTGTTGGTGTTGGTGTTGGTGTTGGTGTTGGTGTTGGTGTTGGTGTTGGTGTTGGTGTTGGTGTTGGTGTTGGTGTTGGTGTTGGTGTTGGTGTTGGTGTTGGTGTTGGTGTTGGTGTTGGTGTTGGTGTTGGTGTTGGTGTTGGTGTTGGTGTTGGTGTTGGTGTTGGTGTTGGTGTTGGTGTTGGTGTTGGTGTTGGTGTTGGTGTTGGTGTTGGTGTTGGTGTTGGTGTTGGTGTTGGTGTTGGTGTTGGTGTTGGTGTTGGTGTTGGTGTTGGTGTTGGTGTTGGTGTTGGTGTTGGTGTTGGTGTTGGTGTTGGTGTTGGTGTTGGTGTTGGTGTTGGTGTTGGTGTTGTAATGTTCCCTGGTTCCCAAAATACCAACTCGCCAAGCATCCACTGCTGTAGGCTCAAACCTCTTCGCACTAACTGCAAAGTTGAGGTATGGTAGTGGAAACACTTAGAACTATCCAGGAATTATTGTCGGCTCAATGCCTTATATTAACAAATGCCAGAGGTTTCGTTCAGATCGAGTCCACGATCACTATTGATCATTTATTCTCAGATTCATACCCTATTTATGCAACGTTGTTATGCTCCAATTCTGGTTATCGAACAATCGACCACACTTCGATATCCGATTAAAACGCTTCATCATCACATTCTTTTGGGTGAGCGCCAATGACCTATATCATAAACAAATGCTCATACCCAAAGACTATTGCAGTGACATAAACAGTGCGCATGCAGTCAAAGCAATATGATCCCTTATTACTTCTGTCGGCCCGAGTACTGTGACGTGTTTTTAGTTTTCCAGCCGAGGTATCGCTCACGGCTAGCCAAGGTCAGGTGAAGAAAAACACCAAACTTCACAAAGGTCAAAGAAATTCTCTTTTATTAGAACTTAATAGATTTTTTGTATATTATAATTGACAAAAGAGGATATATATATGTATATTTTGGGTATCGTTCGTTGCGGTGCCTTCGGTTTATGGAGCACCGTACTGGAATTTGGAATGTCCGGGATTTTCTCAGGCTCAGGGCAGATCCACGACTATCGGCTGGTGGCTTGTACTAGTCTCTGATATCTGCGGGGGAGAAAGGATTAATATGTATTGCGTTAGAGGGGATTACTGCCCCTAGCAGATCAATACCTCACGGCGCATTCGCCCTATAGGCAGCCGGAAGTGAGTCAGAGTTCGTAGGCGGCCAAAGACCCCGAGCGTCCGAAGACCCCGGTAGGTGAAACACGAGCGTCCGAAGACCTCGGTAGGTGAAACACAAGCGTCCGAAGACCTCGGTAGGTGAAACACAGGCGTCCGAAGACCCCGGTAAGTGAAACACGAGCGTCCGAAGACCTCGGTAGGTGAAACACAGGCGTCCGAAGACCCCGGTAGGTGAAACGCGAGCGTCCGGAGACCTCGGTAGGTGAAACACAGGCGTCCGAAGACCCCGGTAGGTGAAACACGAGCGTCCGAAGACCTCAGTAGGTGAAACACGAGCATCCGAAGACCTCGGTAGGTGAAACGCGAGCGTCCGGAGACCTCAGTAGGTGAAACACAGGCGTCCGAAGACCCCGGTAGGTGAAACACGAGCGTCCGAAGACCTCGGTAGGTGAAACACGAGCGTCCGAAGACCCCGGTAAGTGAAACACAGGCGTCCGAAGACCCCGGTAGGTGAAACACGAGCGTCCGAAGACCTCGGTAGGTGAAACACAGGCGTCCGAAGACCCCGGTAGGTGAAACGCGAGCGTCCGGAGACCTCGGTAGGTGAAACACAGGCGTCCGAAGACCCCGGTAGGTGAAACACAAGCGTCCGAAGACCTCGGTAGGTGAAACACAAGCGTCCGAAGACCTCGGTAGGTGAAACACAGGCGTCCGAAGACCCCGGTATGTGAAACACGAGCGTCCGAAGACCTCGGTAGGTGAAACACAGGCGTCCGAAGACTTCGGTAGGTGAAACACGAGCGCGTCCGAAGACCTCGGTACAGCTGTAGCTGTGGGATCGCCAAGTACTATTCTTTGCCCCTGGTGGCACAATACTTAATAAATATGATTAGGCAAAAAGAACTTACTACCATTCACCTTTGTATCTTACTCTAATTCCTGGATTCCTCTTGGTCGTAGATTTATTTAACTCGGGATCGCTTTCCTGGTTACTTGGGAGATGTGCGTCTCTTGGCCGACGCCGGCAAACTATATTTTTCCATGCACTGAGCCGCTCTATTTATACCCGCAGCTCAGTGTGGTGCCGTGTGCGCATCCCATATAACGTAATGGGGAAATGCCTTAAGGCCCCGGCCCATAGAACGCGTTGCGCGCGGTAGGAGCGGCGCGGCAACTGATGCGGTGGGTTTTGCCGCACGCAACTGATAGGGGTGACCCATAGAATCCGTTGCGGTGTTTTGACAGATAAATTTAGTCAAAATGGGGGCGTTCAAAAATCATATCCGGATAGCTTGTTGTTGTTGTTTACGTGTGGGAAATCGAAAAAAATAAGTTATAATCGTCTAGCAATGATATTTTGAATGTTTTTCTGTTTTCAAAAGTCGAATTTTAATATTTCACAGCTGTTGTCTGTTGTCGATCGTTCAAAAAGGTATCTAAGATACGGCTATCCGAGATAGGCTATCCGATAGGTTCTTGAACGCGCCCATTGTCACTTTTTCCATTATATCAAAATGGCAGCACTGGTTATCTCTGTGCATAGTTGTGTGTTTTCATAGCTCTGTTTTTAAACTAATTAAATTCTGTGTATTTCATACTTTAAAATTTAAACTGTGATCTGTTCAGTAATCTTTTTAGTTTGATTATCTACTTATGAGTTTATTTTGGTTCAAAGTGTTGTAAATAATAAAAATAGCAAAGTTGAATTAAATTAGATTCTGATTACGTTTTGTGTTATCTTTAGTTGTATTGGTAAGACATTATTTTCCGTTCTTATGTTGAGTGTGTTTTGAGTGATTTTTTTTTTATTATTGTTTTCTCCGTTTAACCACTAATTATCCCTCATACATCTCTTTCAACTACTAATTCCTTTCTTTTAGAACATACCATTTTAACTTAACAATTTTGCAACCTCTAAATTATCGTTAGTTTGGTTGAATTGGTAGGAGTCTATACCATTTTGAGAGTTTAATTTCGTCACTTAGGTTCAACTCCTACCCGTGCCTAAAAAAAAAAATATATATATTTTTTTTTTTTTTTTTTTCTTCTTTCTTATAAATAAATAATTTTTTTTTTTCTCTCTCTTTTTTAATATCTTTTAATATGGATTGTGCAGCGGGTAAATGCCTCGACAATTCGAACTCACCTCTGTTTGCTTGCTATGGGCCATGTGGAAATGTTTTTCATGCCAAATGTATTGGCTCCAACAATGCTTTATTGGATAAAATTAGTGCATCGAAAATCGCTTGTTGGTACTGTGAAAACTGTAAGAAGATTTCCCTATCCCATTTAGCTGTAAAAATGTCCAATTTTAAGTTAGAAATTGAGAAACTCTCTAAAGGCTTCGAAACGCTTCAAAAAGTTTTTAATGAATCGGTTTCAAACTTAGCGTCATTTTCTTCCCCTATTAGCTCTGTTGACATATCAACTTCAACAGATGACTTAAAGTTGCTGACTTCGGATAAACCCCAAGCTTTAAAGGATTTAAGTGAACAGTCCAGATCTTCAGTTAATTTGAACCCTGTCTCCGTTCTAAATAAGGGCTCCAAAAGAAGCAGTGATGGCATTGCTTCCACTAAGCAAAGTACTCCTTCAAAGCGAAAGAATCTGAGAAGCAATTCTAAAAAGGCGAACAGCGTTTCAGTCCCATTAGAACAAACTGATGTAGTTGATATGGTTGCAATTAGTTCACCATCAGTAAGTAACGATTTGGATGCTGTTCCCTTAGAATCTATTACTCGAATGGAAGCAGTCCCCAAACCTAGATCCATTTTTGTTTCTCGGCTGAGACCTGAGCTCATACCGAATGATGTTTTGCATTATTTAGTTACAAAGAAACTTATTCCTTGTGAAAACTTTATTAAATGTTCTAAAATAAGTAAAACTGATAGTTTTGTTTCGTCTTTTAAATTACTTGTCCCACCCTTATTGTTTGACTCTCTTTGTGACAGTAATATTTGGCCAGCTGGTACTCTTGTCAAAGAATTCTCAGGCTACAACAAAAAGAATAAAAATTTATTAAAGAGTATTCCAAAAAACTAAAAAGATTTTCCCTCTTCTACCAAAATGTTAGAGGGCTTCGCAGTAAAACTGCAGATTTATATGTGAATTCTCTCGTTTTCTCACACGATGTGTTTGCTTTGACGGAAACGTGGCTTAACCCAAGCCATTTGAATACCGAAATCCTCAGCCAAGAATTTTCTGTCTACCGTAAAGATCGGCATATAGACAAACCAGAAGCTGTTGGAGGTGGTGTTCTTATTGCGGTCAGGAACGCGTTTATGTCATCTCGTATACACTTTCCGTTTGATTTGTCTATTGATGTTGTTTGTGTGAAAGTTTGTACCTTGTCCAAAAATATTTTCATCATAAATGTTTATATTGTCCCTAAAAGCTTAGCACCAGTTTATGCTGAGCTATCTCTTATTTTGGATTATGTCTTCGAAATATCCGATCTTGAAAGCCAGATTCTATTACTGGGTGACTTTAATTTACCATACATTCAGTGGCTACCCTCTGATGATGGTTCCTTTCAAAAAGCTTCCCTGTCTTCACCACAACAGGAGCTTTCCTGTTTAGACAACATAATTTCTTCTGACTTACGGCAAGTAAGCTGTATTAGAAACTATCAAAGTCGTATGTTAGATTTAGTATTTTCTTCGGACGCTATTAAGACTGTTGTAATGCAATCAAATTCTGGTATCACAAGAATAGATGACTTACACCCACCTTTAGATATCTTTATTGAACTCAGCAATGTGATTGACGAAAGAAGTAGTCCATATGACTGTTCATATACCTTTGACTTTCGAAAAGCGAACTTCGATTTGCTTTCGGATGAATTAAGCAGGGCTGGTATTGAAAAAATATCAACTCTAGCAAATCTTGACGAAGCAGTCAGCTGTTTCTACTCTATTTTAAAGGATTGCATGAATAAAACAATTCCGCTAAAATTGATTAAAAAAGAAAATTATTGCCAGCCGTGGTTTACCAAAGAACTGAAAGTTCTGCGGAATAAAAGAAACAAGGCCTGGAAAACTTATTTGACCACTCTTTCTCTAACTGACCACCAAGTGTTCATAAGTCTTTTTGAAGACTTCAGAACGCTTTCTCAAAATCTTTATTCCAGCTATGTAACTCAAATGAGTTGCTCTCTTAAAAATGATCCAAAAAGCTTTTGGTCCTTTGTTAACTCCAAAAAGAAATCAGACGGCTATCCAGCAAATTTTATTTATAATAGCAATCTTTTGAAGGATACTCCTGACATATGCAATGCCTTTGCAAATCATTTTTGTGGCTCTTTTTGTAGTACACCTCTCAAAATTGCTGAAAACTATTTTAAGTATTTAACTCACTGTTCTCAAGTAAGTTTTAATAGCATCCCCATTTACAGTGATAGAATTATTCATTACCTTTCTTCTCTAAATGATGACGTTTCATCTGGCCCGGATATGATACCACCTATAGTTTTAAAAAAGTGTTCTTTACGCTTAGCCTTCGCTCTCGAATACCTTTTCAAGCTTTCTTTAAAGTCCGGAAAATTTCCTAGTTTGTGGAAAATGTCTTTTATTACCCCTGTTTTCAAGAAGGGTGAAAAAATAGATATAAAAAACTACAGGCCAATTGCAAAGCTTTCATGCATTCCTAAGCTGTTTGAACAAGTAGTCTGCGAAAGTTTATCATTCTTTGCAAGGAATATAATCTGTAATCAACAACACGGATTTATGCAAAGAAGATCAACGGCTACTAATCTTCTCTCGTTTTACCATAAATGCTCTAATACACTCGAAAAAGGGTATGAGTTAGACTGCATTTATACTGATTTCTCTAAGGCCTTCGACCAACTTTCTCATAATATTATATTATATAAACTAAAAGCATTTGGATTTCCACCAGTATTTATTGTTTGGATAAGTTCATACTTAAAAAATAGATCTTATCAAGTCAAATTTCGTAACGTCTTGTCAAATTCTTTCAATGGTCTGTCTGGTGTGCCACAAGGGAGTCACCTTGGTCCTTTGCTTTTCATTATTGCAATAAATGACGTCATTACTTGTATATCATACAGCGACATTCTAATTTTTGCTGACGACATGAAGATTTTCAAATCGATAGAATATTCGTCAGATCGCAATTTATTACAAAAAGATATCGACAGTTTTGTTACGTGGTGTTCTAAAAACGGTCTTAGTTTGAACCCTTCCAAGTGTCAAAGTATGACGTTCTCACGCAAAAGGATTCCCTCTGTCGCAAATTATTCAATATCTCAGCAATCATTATCTCAAGTCTCGAATTTCCGCGACCTTGGTGTAATTTTTAGTACTAACCTTGAATTCAATGAACACATCAATTCCATAACAAGTAAAGCAAATTCAATGCTTGGGTTCATAAAGAGATGGGCAAAAGAATTTAACGACCCCTATGTTACACTTTCCTTATACAACTGTCATGTTCGTCCCTATCTCGAGTATGCTTCTCAGGTTTGGTCACCTCTATATGAAGTTCATAAAACTCGTATTGAGGCAGTTCAACACAGATTTATACGTTTTGCTCTGAAAGGTCTTCCCTGGGAAGATCCTTTTAATCTCCCCCCTTATGAAAATCGTATTCGTCTTTTGAATCTTCAACCACTCTCACAAAGACGGACTAACAATGATTTGGTATTTTTCCATCAACTTATAACAGGTTCGATTGATGCTCCCGACTTGCTCTCCCACATAGGATTCAACTATCGTGGAGGATCTCACCAACTACGCAATTTAGAGTTTTTGCATTGTTACCACCACAGAACTAACTATGGCATGCATGAGCCGATAGCTCGCATGAGTAGGTTATACAACTCTAACCCTTTTACTTTAGATTTCAATCTTAGTAAAAGTAGTTTAAAATTAAAACTCAAAACCAGTGCTCCACAAGCATGATTTTTGTTTTGTATTTAATTTGTATTTAATTTGTATTTAATTATTAGTTACTGTAAATTATTTTAATTGTATTTTTTCTTCTTTTTTTATATACTTTCAATAATGTTTATAGTTTGATTTTGTTTTATCGATGTAGTAAAAGTTAATTATGTTAAATGTTATGTCCTTGTTCGAATACGTTCTTTTGTGCTTGTGTTGGCGTTTTTTACTAACCACTAACACTTGCATTAATGATGAAGAGCGTAGATAAGTGCGTACATATGAGCTTGCTCTAAGCTCAGTACCGCTTAAGACTCTGAGATGCAAAAAAAAAAAAAAAAAAACTTCAAATTGGTTGTGACTGCGCATGTCTCTCTTCTGTCACCGCGTGAGAGCCGCGGCAAAGTAGAAAGTTGGGCTACTCGTCGCGTTCGGCTCGTTACTCGCGGTGCTTATGGGTCACCTCTCATAAGAACGTGTGTATTTAATCGAGCTGTCAGTTGAAAGCGGTGCCGCACGCACGCACCGCGTTCTATAGGCCGGGGCCTTTACTCCCATATAATCTTCCCATCTGTTATGTTTTGTTTGCACATAAATGCTATTAATATCTGCTGTATAATGTATATTCATATGCTCGCGCTACATGATATTGCTGTGAAAACAAATACAACTCACCATCGAGCTCTGTCGACCGTCGTCGCATGCACTGCTTATGCATGGGGAGTTGGTTGTTGGGTGGTATTACCGCCTACCCAATATCCACCATCAATGGTGGTGAGGTTAGCTTTTTACCTCCGTTGTACAACTTGCATACTTTCCACCACCAGGTACTGTGTCTTGGCTATATAATTATCCCCCGGTTGGTGTATCGGATGAAGGGTGTCTTTCCATTTTAATGCGCTAGATGGCGGCACACAGGTGTTGAGGAGATGAATTCAAAGCATGTAACAAGGTTCTCAAATGCCTCGTTACATATCCTCCCCCTTTTGGAGACGAGGACCTCCTCGTCTTATCCTCATACGGTAGTAAAAAAAAGTATTGTATATATTTTTTTCAATTACTTTTTTTTTATAAATACAATGGTCATTTGCAAAAAAAAATTATTCTCATTTTTCTTCTTAGATATCTAAAAAAAAACCCAAAAAAAACTCCTCTTCTTCTTACGAACAAAAAAAATGTTCGACTCCTTTTTTTTGTTTGCATTCTACTGGTGGTAATAAATCTTTTGCTTCTGGCCGGTCGGTCTGTGGATTAAGATAGCCTCTCCTCTTTTAATGATGCGGCAGTCCACTAAGTCACTCTTTCGGACAAAGAAAAGGCGTTGGCGACGTCTCCCTGGTTGGTACTGGTCGTGCCGTCGAACGTCGATTCCCAGGAACGGGTCCTCCTTCTTCTTTGGTCGTGGCTGCGGCACATGGTTCGGCGGTTGACTGCCTTTTGCAGCTGCTAGCGTAGATTCTGGGTCCATCGTCTTCTTATCCCATGACCGTGGATCTGTGCGGTGTTGTTCGATTGACATGGTCACGTTCGGCTTCCTAAATCCAAATGTTTTCGGTGCGGTTGTGATGGGGTCGGTTCTTTTTTTCATTTGTCGTACTTGGCTTCTTAGCGGGTCTTGGTTCGGCGAGCTAGTTGTAGCGGTAACGTTGGCTGGTTTACGGGTAACGGTCGGGGTTCGTCTGGTGGTGGCCTTCTTATTGGCGGCGGCGGCGGTGGTTTGCTTGGTACGGGCCTCCACGGTAGTATTCTGGCTGGTACTGGCGAGGGGTGTTCTGGACCTGACGGTAGTTCGGCCGGCTACGGTGTGCGGAACTTGGGATACTCGTCTTTTAAGGTCGCTCCCTGTAGTCTGGATCATGATTGGCTCGGGCTGCGTGTTACTGTTAGTAGGCAGCTTTGGTAACGAAATGGTGGCACATGAGCAAGTAACCCTCCTAGGCATCTGATTGCTGGGACTGACTAACGACGGCGGTTTTAGAGCTGATATTCGAAATCCGGGATACTTAGCGGGGTTGAGCTCCACTTGTCTGGCACGTCGTCCCTTCCAATCATACACGGGGCTACACCGAATCAACAGCTCATTCGGGTTAAGTGGTATAGTGTCTCTTGGCTGCGTTGGTACAGGCGACGGCGGCGGTGTGCATGAAGCGATGAACTTATTGTACCTGGGACGTCGGTATTTAGGTCTACGGGTCTGGCTGTACATGATTGCAATCCTATGCGGATGACAATTACAATCCCTCGTCAATCGTCCATCTTCTCCGCAGTGAGAGCAAAACAGACGGAAGGGTCTTCGGCAGTTACTCCTAGTGTGACCGCGCTGTTTGCAGTTCCAGCAGTGAGTTCTCCGGTCGTACTGATAAGCGTGCGATAGCATCTGAATCTGGTCGGTACGGTTAAAATTCGGTAGCGGTGGCGGCAATACAGCGCGGCGGTCGGTTACTGGTCGGTCAGGAAAAATAGATCGGTTAGGTGTAGGAGCAGCACGGGGCGGTGCTTGGCGGGAGGTATGATCTTCCCTTCGTATGTACTCATACTTCTCTACCAGCTTCATGAGTTCGTCTAGCGTATTGAAGTCGCGTCTCTTAATATACAAAAGGTATTCAGGCCTCAAGCTATCATATATTCGGTCGATACTATCTTCGATATGTATACGCGGATGGCGGTAGATCAGGTATTGGGTGGCCTGTATGAAATCTTTCGCTTTTTCGCGAGGCTCTTGCTTTTTCCTCATTATTTCTTCCTCTAACTTGCAGAGGTATCTAGCCGGTAAATAATGGTCTAGGAAAGCAGTGTGGAATTGAGTCCATGTTTTTAGGCGCTCTTTATTTATGCGGAACCACTCTAAAGCAGTGCCGCGTAAGATCTCTGGCAAAGCTTTGATTATGTCGTCGGGGCGTATATCATAACAAGCGGTTAATTCCTCGAGCCGGTCTATGAATTCGATCGCGTTCCCTGATGAGTCGAACCTCAATCCCCACTTGCGGACGTTATTCATTAGCTCGGCCTCGTAACTGAGGATGAGCCGACCGGTTGGTCGGAAAGCAGGCCTTGCGACCGATGGGGCGACAGGGGGTGGGGTAGCGACTTCGTCGGGGAGCACGGCGCTTAACGACGCCGGATCCCTTGCCAGGTCATCTTCGGCGGGCGGTGCGGCGGTAGGCGGCAAATAAGATGGCACCTGGAAGGAGATCTCGGTGTACAGTGGCGACTTTGGTTCGGTTTCGTTTTCCTGGGTCGGTATTTGTTTGTACTCCCGCTCAGTTACAGCTCTCTCCAAATCTGCGCACAAATCTTGCGTGGATTTCCGGAGTCTAGCCTGTTTGATGTAACTGCTTAACCGGGCTCGTAGCGTAGTTAACGTGCCTTCGGCGTCTAGCCCTAATTGACTCATACGTGTCACCAGCTCGGGTTTGCTGAGCAAGTATATTGCCCCTATACTGGCGAACACGTCGAAGCCTTCTTCGGAGTCTGTCATGTCTGGATTTTTTTTTATTTTGTTTCTAGCTTGTTTTTATAGTTCTAAGAGAATTTCTTTTACAACGGTGGACCTTAATAGTCCCTGCTCGGGCGCCAAATTGTGACGTGTTTTTAGTTTTCCAGCCGAGGTATCGCTCACGGCTAGCCAAAGTCAGGTGAAGAAAAACACCAAACTTCACAAAGGTCAAAGAAATTCTCTTTTATTAGAACTTAATAGATTTTTTGTATATTATAATTGACAAAAGAGGATATATATATGTATATTTTGGGTATCGTTCGTTGCGGTGCCTTCGGTTTATGGAGCACCGTACTGGAATTTGGAATGTCCGGGATTTTCTCAGGCTGAGGGCAGATCCACGACTATCGGCTGGTGGCTTGTACTAGTCTCTGATATCTGCGGGGGAGAAAGGATTAATATGTATTGCGTTAGAGGGGATTACTGCCCCTAGCAGATCAATACCTCACGGCGCATTCGCCCTATAGGCCGCCGGAAGTGAGTCAGAGTTCGTAGGCGTCCAAAGACCCCGAGCGTCCGAAGACCCCGGTAGGTGAAACACGAGCGTCCGAAGACCTCGGTAGGTGAAACACAAGCGTCCGAAGACCTCGGTAGGTGAAACACAGGCGTCCGAAGACCCCAGTAAGTGAAACACGAGCGTCCGAAGACCTCGGTAGGTGAAACACAGGCGTTCGAAGACCCCGGTAGGTGAAACGCGAGCGTCCGGAGACCTCGGTAGGTGAAACACAGGCGTCCGAAGACCCCGGTAGGTGAAACACGAGCGTCCGAAGACCTCGGTAGGTGAAACACGAGCGTCGGAAGACCTCGGTAGGTGAAACGCGAGCGTCCGGAGACCTCAGTAGGTGAAACACAGGCGTCCGCAGACCCCGGTAGGTGAAACACGAGCGTCCGAAGACCTCGGTAGGTGAAACACGAGCGTCCGAAGACCCCGGTAAGTGAAACACAGGCGTCCGAAGACCCCGGTAGGTGAAACACGAGCGTCCGAAGACCTCGGTAGGTGAAACACAGGCGTCCGAAGACCCCGGTAGGTGAAACGCGAGCGTCCGGAGACCTCGGTAGGTGAAACACAGGCGTCCGAAGCCCCCGGTAGGTGAAACACAAGCGTCCGAAGACCTCGGTAGGTGAAACACAAGCGTCCGAAGACCTCGGTAGGTGAAACACAGGCGTCCGAAGACCCCGGTAGGTGAAACACGAGCGTCTGAAGACCTCGGTAGGTGAAACACAGGCGTCCGAAGACCCCGGTAGGTGAAACACAAGCGTCCGAAGACCTCGGTAGGTGAAACACAAGCGTCCGAAGACCTCGGTAGGTGAAACACAAGCGTCCGAAGACCTCGGTAGGTGAAACACAAGCGTCCGAAGACCTCGGTAGGTGAAACACAGGCGTCCGAAGACCCCGGTAGGTGAAACACGAGCGTCCGAAGACCTCGGTAGGTGAAACACAGGCGTCCGAAGACCCCGGTAGGTGAAACACGAGCGCGTCCGAAGACCTCGGTACAGCTGTAGCTGTGGGATCGCCAAGTATGTATATTATACATATATATAAAATGGTTTCAATCATTTTTTGTGAACAATCATTTTCTTATTTTCACATTTAATTTCGCAATTTACTCCTTCTTGTGATAAGACTTCATATGGTCCTATATATATTGGATCTAACTTCTTTCTGCTTTCGTTTCTTAACAAGACTAAACTACCTACGTTTTAATCATTATTTTTTTGCTTTTCTATCAGAATCGTACCTATCTTTCCCAGAAATTTTCTTTTGTATTAAAGTATCCCTAGCATCCTTATGAGCAATTTGTAGTCTGTGTTTTAAGTCTATCACATAGTCTTCGTAGTTGTTCACTGGTTCAACTTTCTTTGTAAGATTTGAAGGCAAATTACACTGTCTTCCAAATACTAATTCAAATGGGGTGAATCCAGTTTCTGAATGTACTGAAGTGTTGTAACAGAAAACATAGTATGGCAACCAGTTGTTCCAATCTGTATGTTTTTCTTCTACATAACTCTTAAGGTATGCTCCTAATACTTTATGAGAATTTTCTAGTGCTCCAATGCTTTCATGGTGATAAGCGGTGGATTGCAATTGTTCTATCTTTAATAACTTACATAGATCTTTGAAAACTCTATTTATAAATTCTGTACCTTGGTCAGATGCTATGGTAGCAGGGACTCCATACTTTAGGATAAAGCCTTCTACAAATCGTTTATCTACCGTATTAGCTTCTTTATTTGGTAAAGCAATGGCTTCTGTAAACTTCGTAAGTTCTTTTTTTTCGCTGACACATTGGGCAGTGCTTAACGTATGTCGTCACATCGTTTTGCATTCCTGTCCAAAAATATTTTTTCTTTATATTCCGCAACATGCGATTTATTCCGGCATGTCCACTTGTCGGTAACATGTGGTAATCGTTGAGTATAAGTTTTTGTTTTCCAGGGTCCGTTACTTTTATTTTATCTTCAATTATGTGCACTTTTATTTTATTTCCTTTGCTTTACGACGGCCGTCTGAGAGTTTACCTAACTCTTCTTTAGTTATATAAATATCTTTAATTGATAGAGGTCCGCAAATTGTACGCACGTCCCTCAACAACATTTTGTCAAATGATGCCGATCGAGCAATAGTGCTATTTTTGGATTCCTCTTCATTATTTAATAATGGTTCACCTTTATTTTGCACGTCCCTCTACAACATTTTGTCAAATGATGCCGATCGGTCAGTAGTGCTTTTTCTGGATTCCCTTTTATTATTTAAAAATGGTTCTTTGATAGTTTGCACGTCCCTCAACAACATTTTGTCAAATGATGCTGATCGGGTAATAGTGCTTATCTTTGACCTATTTAATATCAAACAATTATTCCCTGGAATGTACCCTACAATGAGGTTTGGACTTATAACTCTGGTACCTCTTTATAAACTGTTATCTTTGCCTTCATCTTTGAAGCTATTTAATATTTTCAACTCGACTATTTTTGGCCCCTTTTCTGGCGGTTTAAAAAGTTCACTTATAATTTTTTCTTTCTCTAATTTACTTGTTGTTGGGTTTTCTTCTTTTAAATTTGAATTTCTAGCTTGTGCTCTTGTTGTGACACACACAAATAAATTCTGTAGGTCCTCTGACTTTAGTTGTATTCTACTTAATGCATCCGCAGTGCAGTTGTCTTTGCCTGGTGAATACTCCACAGTAAAGTTATATTCCTCTAATATTAGCCTAAATTTTGTTAATCTCCTTGAAGGTTCTTTTAGTGAGAACAGATATACTAGTGGTCTATGGTCCGTTAGTATTTTGAAACGTCTTCCGAAAAGATAAGGTCTGAAATGTTTTACTACCAATACTATTGCGAGCAATTCTTTTTCTATAGTACTGTAATTCTTTTCGGCTTTATTTAATGATTTACTTGCGTATGCGATGGGTTTATCATCAAAATTTGATATAACAGCACCTAAGGCAAATCCAGAGGCGTCTGTTCGAAGTATGAATTCTTTTTCAAAATTTGGAAACTGTAAAATATTTGGGCTTATTAGGAATTCTTTTAGCAAATTAAATGATGTATTGCAATCCTCGGAAAATTTAAGTTCTACATTTTTTCTTAATAAACGGTTTAAGGGAATTGCTAGTGTTGCAAAATTTGGTATGAACTTTCTATAGTAGTTAGCAAATGCGACAAATCTCCTTACTTCGTCTGCATTTTGTGGGATTGGATAATTTTTCATTACTATGGATTTTGATGGATCTGGTATAATACCTTTGTCTGATATTATTATGACCTAGATATAAAACTTCTTTTCTAAGGAAAGCACATTTACTTGGATGTAGTTTTAGATTTACTTCTCTCAATCTTTCGAATACTTCAATTAAATTTTTATTGTGGTGTTCTAAATTTTAATTTTTTTTTTTTAATACTATAAGATCGTCAAGATGCACAAAGCATTTTGAATATGTTAGACCCGATATTGATAGAAACCTTGAAAACGTAATGTGTGACAATATATATATATATGTAATAGGTAATGGAAATTTTTCATCTTTGATAATTTTGCAATGTTTCTTGTGTTTTTCTTTTCGTTAACATAAAAAAAATTAACTATTTTCTAAAATAACTAATTTTAAATGTAGTAGTAGTAGTACTGTAGTACATAATTTAATCAATTTGGAGACAAATCCCCTTTTTCCTGTGGAACTCTTTGCGATTTAAGAAATGTAGTGTTCGGTAAAAATTTAGAACGTTGTTTGTGCTGCTTGTTTTGATTGCTCTCATGATGTTGTTTGGTTTTTGTAATTTGTGTTTAACTGTAGTCATCTTTGTTGGTGTGTTTTTTTTTATGTACGCGCCTTCTGTACTCTTGTATGTACAGAGGACACGGGCCAATAGTTTTGTCGTTGTTGTTTGTTCTAAGTTCTTGTTAAATTTATTAAGCGGAATTGTTTTATAATATATTTTTTAACGTAAATATGAGCCACCATCCGCCTGTTCTAGGTGAACTTCAATTGTGCTATCTTGTTCCATTTCCAGTGAATATGGTGTGTCGTTTTCTTGTATTATGAGTCCATTGAATTGAAACTTAACGGCATCCATAGGAAGACGTCTGCGCTTGCAATAAGCGATCATCAGCTTTTTTAGTATGGTGTACTTCTTCATTAAGAAGCCAACCATATTACCATGTCTCCTCGCCTTTAGGTATATGACTTCGAGTTCTTTAGACATTTTTACTATGGCGCGAAAAAACAATTTTTATGACTTTGCAAAAAAAAAATTGTACTTGGACGGAAAACTTTGACTTTGTCAAACAATCTCTCAGAACAAACTCCTGGCACTCTTTCGAACAACTCCTGGCAGGTTCGCCATGTAATGTTCCCAGGTTCCCAAACTACCAACTCACCAAGCATCCACTGCTGTAGGCTTAAACCTCTTCGCACTAACTGCAAAGTTGAGGTATGGTAGTGGAAACACTTAGAACTATCCAGGAATTGCTGTCGGCTCAATGCCTTATATTAACAAATGCCAGAGGTTTCGTTCAGATCGAGTCCACGATCACTATTGATCATTTATTCTCAGATTCATACCCTATTTATACAACGTTGTTATGCTCCAATTCTGGTTATCGAACAATCGACCACACTTCGATATCCGATTAAAACGCTTCATCATCACATTCTTTTGGGTGAGCGCCAATGACCTATATCATAAACAAATGCTCATACCCAAAGACTATTGCTGTGACATAAACAGTGCGCATGCAGTTAAAGCAATATGGTCCCTTATTACTTCTGTCGGCTGGCAGTGGCCTGCCGTTGGGAATCATATTGTTCCGAGTACAATGCACTCCATGGATACACAAGCAAGTCAAGTGTTATGTATTTCTATGCAATGTAACTGAATGTGAGAGGATCGGATATCGAGGCACAGCCGAGGGTTGACAACCTGTTAATAGTAATAAAAGAGCAATTAATTAAGAGGTCGTTGGCTGTGACTCCTTCACATGTTGTTGTTGCTGTTGCTGTTGCTGTTGCTGTTGCTGTTGCTGTTGCTGTTGCTGTTGCTGTTGCTGTTGCTGTTGCTGTTGCTGTTGCTGTTGCTGTTGCTGTTGCTGTTGCTGTTGCTGTTGCTGTTGCTGTTGCTGTTGCTGTTGCTGTTGCTGTTGCTGTTGCTGTTGCTGTTGCTGTTGCTGTTGCTGTTGCTGTTGCTGTTGCTGTTGCTGTTGCTGTTGCTGTTGCTGTTGCTGTTGCTGTTGCTGTTGCTGTTGCTGTTGCTGTTGCTGTTGCTGTTGCTGTTGCTGTTGCTGTTGCTGTTGCTGTTGCTGTTGCTGTTGCTGTTGCTGTTGCTGTTGCTGTTGCTGTTGCTGTTGCTGTTGCTGTTGCTGTTGCTGTTGCTGTTGCTGTTGCTGTTGCTGTTGCTGTTGCTGTTGCTGTTGCTGTTGCTATTGCTGTTGCTGTTGCTGAAAATATTCCGTGACCGAAAAAGAGTGCCTGGCAATACTATTTGGGATACGCAAAATGCGACCTTATCTCGAAGGTTACCATTTCACCGTCGTCACTGATCACCATTCCTTGAAATGGTTACACTCGCTTGATAATCCATCCGGCCGACATTCGCGATGGGCAATAGAGCTACAGCAGTATGATTTCGACATCAAATATCGCAAAGGCACCATGAATGTCGTGGCTGATGCTCTATCGAGAGACCCCTTGCGATTTAATCCAAGCGACCTGTCAATCATCTGTAGTATTACCGACAATTGGACTGAGCGACGTGCCAGACAAATAAAATGTAACCCTTCGCAATATCCCGAGTACCGAATCACCGACAATAAATTATACCGCAAATTTTCTGCTCATCCACTCTCAAGTCAAGAGGAAGATTGGAAACTATGCCTTCCATTCCCCGAACGAGGGAAAATAATGTTTGAAAATCACGACGCAACGACGCGACAGCTGGGCACCTCGGTACTGCTAAGACAGCAGATCGCATTATGAAAACATACTACTGGCCTTGGATGTATCGCAATATTGCGCGCTATGTTAAGAAAAGCTCAGTATGTCTAGCCTACAAGGTGCCGCAGCAAAAGCCTAGCGGACTTATGCATACCAACATACCCAACACTCCTTGGGATATAGTATGTGTAGATTTCGTTGGTCCCCTTCCACGTTCCATGAACGGTCATACCATGATGTTGGTAATGGTAGACAGCTTTACTAAATGGGTGGAGGCGGTGCCATTGAGATAGGCTACCAGTCAAGCGGTAGTCAAAGCACTGAGAAAGCGCATCATAAGACGTTTCGGAGTTCCCCGCATTTTACTCTCCGACAACGGCAGCCAGTTTACCAGCACCGTCCTTACCGAATTCCTATGCAACATGGGAATGCAACAACGTTTCACCGCTCCTTACTCTCCGCAAGAGAACCCGACCGAACGTGTCAACCGAGTGCTTAAGACGATGATAGCACAATACGTACACAACAACCACCGCACATGGGATGAGCATATACCTGAACTGACTTTCGCGATAAATACAAATAAACATGAGTCAACCGGTTTTTCTCTTGCTTTTCTCAATTTTGACAGAGAACTCACCGCCCCGCACCAGCCAAATGTTCCTACCACCGACAACGACGAGTCGCCCTCGATTAGACAAGAGAGGATGAAAATGCTTTACCAACTGGTAATAAGTAATTTACAAATGGCAGCGCAAAAGCAAACACGACACTACAATTTGAGGAGAAGGGCGTGGCGTCCCAGTATTGGTGATCAGGTAAAAAAGAGAGTTAGAGTACTCTCCTCTGCCACAAACTACTTCACCGACAAATTAGCACCGCGATATGAGGGGCCATTTGAAGTCGTTCGTTTCGTTTCTCCCGTCATCGTGGTGTTAAGGAGTGCGAGCGGCAAAGGGAATCTCACTCGCTCCCATGTGAGGTTTCACAACTGTCGACAAGGACAGTAGATTGGCAGAGGATCGTCTAAACTCTATTCAGTCGACGATCAGTAGCCAACGTGATAAGATGCATAAAGTCGAGAGTGAGGAAGCAACAATGAACGCATCCCAACCCTGGAAGCGTTTACCAACTAGACAGAGCAAAGTGCAGGCTTCTGGACGCACCACCATCCTGCTACCGCACCTACCGAGCGCCGCCGTTTCTGCCCCTCCGGTACCAAACTCCACCGCAACTACAAAGGGAAGCGGCAAGCAAAGGCAAACTCGAGTTCCCACTGCTACGATGAGGAATGCCGGTCCCAATGCTGGTGCTGGTCAGAAAATACGTCCAGGACCATCCAAACTAAGCACTGGTAGCCGACCACAACCTTTGAAACTCGAGCCCACACCCCGCCGAGCACGGTTACCTGCCGCGGGCTTAAGCCGTCCCACTATAACATCAACGGGCAGAGGCCAGGTGAGGGCACCACCGAAAAGTCAAGGGAAGCTAGCCGCGATAGGTATGCATAAGCCACATTCATCGACACCAAAAACCGACAAACCCCAGACTCAGACATCAGGGACGCATACGCCAGTGGCTATGGAGCTATCTCTTCCCGACTTGCTCCCGTCAACATCCGGAGGGAAGAACGTGCCATCTGCGATGTCAACGTTGAAGGAAAACAACCCATCGCAACCCCAGTCAACACCTCGAGCTAGAAAGGACAAGGACCCATTCAGGGGTATAGTCATACACCAGCACGCGCTCTACAACCCGGCAAGGCGTCGCCGTCGCCAGAACCATGTTTTTAAACGACGGAGTGGCGTAATGCTATGCCGCTTGGTGAAGCGAGGAAAGGCGATTCTTACCCACCGACAGACCGGTCAGACTAAGAAAATCCAATTTAAGCCCTAATAAAAAAAAAAACACCAAACATTACAACCTATAATTTTTTTTTACCAGAAGGTAGTTCGTTTGTTATTTTTTCGATACTTTGTTGATTACTTTGTTAATTTTTTATTTTGTTATTGAGTTTTTTTCTTTTTTTAATTAAATAGGGTGAAGGTGAAAATTACCTTTACAAGCACGTCGACCTGAAAGATCTTTTGTGCTGTTCCCTTAGGTTTGAAAACACGTACAGTCGTACTTATAAAATTTGCTTAGAACATCCTAAGACAACTGTCCAGCTAGACGTTGTCTAAATAGTTGGACAAGCCTTAGCCAATTTCGTATTTATAAACACATTCCAACAGTTGTCTAAATAACCCCTCAAACTGTCTACTTTGAACGAGAAACTAAATGGTGGCGTTCATGAAGTATCCGTGCAATACCATTGCTTGTGTTTTGGTATACGACTACAACAACTAAAAGGCTCTGAAAGAGTGTGGCATAGGACTTGAACTTGACCGAAAAAACAGCTGATTTGACTTTGTGTTTCAACTTTTCCAAGTCTCATAAAATGATCAAATTGGTGCAATTTATAAATGGAATTGTTGAAAGTAGTATTTTTGCACCTCAAACTACTTAATTTTTTCGATCTTAACACTCTCAACAGTGTTTTATAACATGTTCAACAAAATTGTTTTTTGCTGTATCAATGGTCACTTTAGCCATAGTTTAGACAGCCAATTTCGGTGTCTAAAGTTAGACATTTCTTAGACAGTGATGAAAGTGTTTATAAATACGATTTGGACTTGGACACTGTTCTAAGAGCTGTCCAAAGTTAGACATACTTTGGAATGGGATTATAAATACGACTGGTAGTGTATAGGTTTGTTCATTCGAAGCTGAGGTCATGTAAGAACCTAAGAATCTTCGAGGAAGAGGTGTTTCTGATATCAAGGGGACAGGGGAACCCTTTATTGAATATTTTAAGCCTGGATCTAGCTAAGGCAGGGCATTCGCATAAGATGTGTTCAGCTGATTCTATGTCTTCAAGACAGAGACGACAGGTGTCATCTTGGCTGATGCCCATGTTTTTAAGATGATACTTGAGAAAGCAGTGTCCAGTGAAGAAGTCCGTAAGTAACTTTGCGTCACGTTTGCTCATGTCAAGAATTTCTTTCATACGTTTGTGGGATAAGTCAATGAATAGTTTTGACTGACGATGGCCATTTGAATTGTTCCAGGTGCTGATCATGTTCTGTCGTTCCCAGGTAGTTAATTCGTTTTTAAGGCTACTGATTGGGAGACCACAGTAGGGTTCAGGGCCTTCGAATTGGGACTGAGAGCCAAGCCTAGCAAGGCGGTCAGCCTCTTCGTTACCCGGTACACCTTCATGACCAGGCACCCATGAAAGAGTTATTTTATTGTGAGTAGCTAATTGAAATAAACATGTCAGGCAGTTCCAAACTAGTTTGGATTCGATTTTTGTCGAGGACAGAGCCTTTAGTGCTGCCTGACTGTCAGAGCAGATTAGTATGCTTGATCTTCGGAGGTTTCTTCTAATGCATTCCCTAATACAGAATTCTATAGCCATTACCTCTGCCTGAAAGATAGTAGTTGTGTTACCAAGGGATGTAGATGATTTAAAGTTGGGACCATAAATCCCTGCACCTACACCGATGTTTGTTTTTGAACCTTCAGTATACCAGATGTATTGGAAGTTATTAGTAAGAGTTACAGGGTTCTTCCATGCTGAGCGGTTTGGAAAGATTACTTCAAAGGGGTGGTGTAACAGCATGCGTTTAGGCATAAAGTCCGAGGAGTGGGCTGCAGGCGATTCCAGTATTGGGAGCACCTGCAGAATACTCATATGTCCTTGTAAGTTTTCCTTTCTCGAGTGGTTAGTGAGAAGAAGCCTTAGTCCGCTTAGTGCAGCAGTCTTCTTTACTCTTTGATGTAGCGGAGGAAAATTTAATAAACTTTCTAACGCTAAAGTTGGGCAGGTGCGCATTGCGACTGTGATACCTACACAGGTTAGTCTTTGTAACTTTTGCAAAGATTTGCGGGCATAAACTTGCTCTGTTTTTTGCCACCAGATCAGCGAAGCATAGGTTATGATGGGTGTGATAATAGTGAGATAAGTCCAGTAAATCATTTTTGGCCTAAGTCCCCACTTTTTACCAAAGAGTCTAGAACAGGCCCAGAAAGCATTTGTTGCTTTTGCTATGGTTTTGTCTAGATGTGGTCTCCAATTGAGTTTATTATCCAGGGTTACTCCTAGATATTTGACCTCTTTGGAAAAATTAATTTGAACACTATTTAGGGATAGTGTTTGGAGATCGATTTTACGTCTCCTGGTGAATGGAATGATGACTGTTTTGGTGGGGTTGACCTTAAGCCCTTCTTTATTGCACCAGTCATTAACTTTGTTCAGGGCACTTTGCATACGGTTTGTGACCTGTGCTTCTTGATTTCCTTGAATAGAGATGACTAGGTCATCAGCGTAGACTTGTGTATCAAGGCCCAGCTTATTGAGGTCGTCCAAGAGCTGATCTATTACAATTGACCAGAGTAGGGGAGATAAAACACCCCCTTGGGGACAGCCTTTTACAGCATTAACTGTTATTGATGTTTGACCTAGTGTGGTGGAGATGATTCTGCCACTTAACATAGAGTCAATCCATTTAATGGTTGGTGTGTCAATTCCTTTGACAGTTGCAGCGGTTTGAATTGACAAGTACGTAGTATTGTCAAAGGCGCCAGAAATATCAAGAAAAGAGCAGAGTATGATGTCTTTCTTAGCAAACGCATTCTCAATTTTGCTGACCAGCTGATGGAGAGCTGTAACTGTGGACTTACCAGTTCGGTAAGCGAATTGGTTAGCATTGAGAGGATTTGCTATTAAGGCCGTACTGCGAATGTGTATATTACTTTTTCCATGACCTTTAGGAAGAAGGATGTGAGACTGATTGGTCTGAAGGATTTTGGGTCTGAGTTTGATCTATTGCCAGCTTTTGGTATGAATACTACTCTCACCTTTCTCCAAGTTTGAGGAATGTAGCTTAATTCAAAACTAGATGTATAGATAAGTGTGACTGAGCAGATTATGGTATCAATTCCATACTGCAAGAGAGCAGGAAAGATACCATCCTCCCCGGGCGCCTTGAAAGGCTGTTGGGAGGATATTGCCCATTTGATGGAGTCTTCGTTATTGAGTTAATGGTTCATAAAAAAAAAAAAAAAAAAATATACAGGGTGGTTTGCGTAAGGTGTGACAAAAAGATAGGGTGTGTAGGTTGGACCTAGACACACAAAAAATGGGATGTCAAAATAAACTGTAGTTTTTGGGAAAACCAAAAATTACAAAAACGACTTCTTAAATCTTTTTTTTTTTTAAAGTTTTTTTTCGTTATTGGAATCTTATGTGATTCTAAAGTGAAAATAAGTAAAGAGAAAAGTCATCCTTTATTTCGTAAATTCACTTAAGAATCCAATAACGAAAAAAAAACTTTCCAAAAAAAAAAATTTAAAAAGTCGTTTTTGTAATTTTTGGTTTTCTCAAAAACTACAGGTTATTTTGACATCCGGTTTTTTGTGTTTGATCAAAAATAAATAAGAGCATTGAAAATAAGCCAGAAAAATACTACTTATTTAGGTAAAATTTTGAAAAAAAAAATGGTTTGAAATAAAAAAGTTATGTTTTTGTTTTTTCAAAATTTTGACTTTGAAAACTAATATTTCATAAACTATTCATTTGAACAACTAATTTTTAAATTAAAATTAATGTATAGGTTTTTGCTTTTTAAAATGCTATAGCATGACTCTGCTGGTATTACCGTTATTTTCAAATAATTTTTTTTCCGTTTTTAGTGATTTTTTTCTTAAATAGCCCCTCCCGCCTAAACGGGGGGAAAATGGACCCCCCTCCCATACGATTTTTTGCTTGTCTAGGTTCAACCTACACACATTATCTTTTTGTCACATCTTATGCAAATCATCCTGTATACAGGGTGTCCCGTAATTCGTTTTACATACTTTGGGATATGATTCTTGGTCATATTCTAAGAAAAAAATTGTTTAAAGTCCGTTTCTCTAGTTTGACATCACTTTTTGACAATTTAAAAAAAGGCTAACTTTGGTGTACCCTGACCTGTGTTAAACTCGATATCTCTGTCAATACTGATGATAGAGACCTAATCTTAGACTCAATTTTTTGTAGAAATAACAACCTTTAAGACTGCATTTAAATTAGGCTTCCATAGGTTAAGGGTTGCCAGATTTTCAATTTTAAGTGGTGTTCAAATTTTCTTCCCAAAACAAAGTTTTGACTTTGAGGTAATTTTTTTGGAGAAAAAGCCTGATAAACATAGAGTTTCTTTATTTTTTACAGATGAACAAAACAATAATAAAGAAAAAACTCAGCATTAAGTTAGCTCAAAAACCCATACATTTTATGATACTTGGAAAAATACAAAATAAGAAAAATTTAAAAAAAAATAAAAAAAAGTTTTTGCTTTGAGATTTGTTTGAATAAAACAATAATATGATCACTTTTAGTAGTTTTTTTATGTATTTAATACAAATACAACTATAACAAGTGCTCAAAGTGCCCTCCTTCGTTTTGAATCCATGCCAGAGCCCGTTTTTGGATTTCATTGTGGATGTTTGCTTTAAATTTGGGGTATGAATGTTCAATAGGTAAATAAGTCGTATAAAAGAATAACAAAACAAATTTGTTCATTAGTTTGTCAAATTAAGTCACGATTGCAGTTTGATCAGAGAGTTTTTTGAAATGCTTTCATTTACGAGAGAAGAATACGCAGACATTTTTTTTCTTATATGAGTTTTTAAATGGAAATTGAAGAAAAGCACAACAAAGGATACCAGGAACTTTATACTAACTGAAAATCTGGCAACCCTTAGCCTATAGGAGTCAAATTTAAATACAGTTTCAAAGATTACAAGACTTCAAGTAAGACAAGAGTTATCGACAGCAAACACCCACAATGAAATCCAAAAACGGGCTCTGGCATGGATTCAAAACGAAGGATGGGGCTTTGAGCACTTGTTATGATGGTATTTGTATTAAATACATAAAAAACCACTTAAAGTGATCATATTATTGTTTTATTCAAACAAACCTCAAAGCAAGAACTTTTTTTTATTTTTTTTTTTTATTTTTCCCATTTCGTATTTTTCTTAGTATCATAAAATGTATGGGTTTTTGAGCTTACTTAATGCTGAGTTTTTTCTTTAATATTGTTTTTTTCATCTGTAAAAAATAAAGAAACTCTATGTTTATCAGGTCTTTTCTCCAAAAAAATGACCTCAAAGTCAAAACTTTGTTTTGGGAAGAAAATTTGAACACCACTTAAAATTGAAAATCTGGCAACCCTAAACCTATGGAAGCCTAAATTAAATACAGTCTTAAAGGTTGTTATTTCTACAAAAAATTGAGTCTAAGATTAGGTCTCTATCATCAGTATTGACAGAGATATCGAAGGGTACACCAAAGTTAGCCTTTTTTTAAATTGTCAAAAAGTGATGTCAAACTTGAGAAACGGACTTTACTGTATAACAATTTTTTTCTTAGAATATGACCAAAAATCATATCCCAAAGTATGTAAAACGAATTACGGGACACCCTGTATACATACTTTGCGTACCGTTTACATGGAGACTTGAAAATAGAAGCGACCGGGTGACTAACTCTTTTCGGGGCCAGGCTGCAGACGAGGAGGACCTCGTCTTCCAAAAGGGGGATGCTATGTAACGAAGCATTAGTAAAAGTTCGTTACATGCTTTAAATCCATCTCCCCAACACGTCATCTAGCGGCTGGAGGAAGAGACTCGCTTACCCAATGCACGAACCGGAAACTATTCCCGTGCTTAAATTAGATTAGATTAGATTTGGGGGACGGGTAGAGCTTGGTCTGCTCTGGGCACTGCGGTGTCTGAATGAAATCTATTGTGCCAGCCCATGTGAGGTTTCAGGGCAGTTCTCCTGCTCCTGAATTGAACCAGAAGTTAGCAATCTTTTGTGGGTAAATGAGTTTGAGTTTATCTAAGGGGATGATCTCATAGTCAAGAATTTGCTTTCTAAGGCGGAAAAGTGCTGGACATTCTGTAATAATGTTCAGAGATGTTTGGTTGGTGTGTCAATTCCTTTGACAGTTGCAGCGGTTTGAATTGACAAGTACGTCAAAGGCGCCAGAAATATCAAAAAAAGAGCAGAGTATGATGTCTTTCTTAGCAAACGCATTCTCAATTTTGCTGACCAGCTGATGGAGAGCTGTAACTGTGGACTTACCAGTTTGGTAAGCGAATTGGTTAGCATTGAGAGGATTTGCTATTAAGGCCGTACTGCGAATGTGTAAGTCAATTACTTTTTCCATGACCTTTAGGAAGAAGGATGTGAGACTGATTGGTCTGAAGGATTTTGGGTCTGAGTTTGATCTATTGCCAGCTTTTGGTATGAATACTACTCTCACCTTTCTCCAAGTTTGAGGAATGTAGCTTAATTCAAAACTAGATGTATAGATAAGTGTGACTGAGCAGATTATGGTATCAATTCCATACTGCAAGAGAGCAGGAAAGATACCATCCTCCCCGGGCGCCTTGAAAGGCTGTTGGGAGGATATTGCCCATTTGATGGAGTCTTCGTTATTGAGTTAATGGTTCATCAAAAAAAAAAAATCATCCTTTATTTCGTAAATTCACTTAAGAATCCAATAACGAAAAAAAAACTTTCAAAAAAAAAAAATTTTAAAAGTCGTTTTTGTAATTTTTGGTTTGTGCTGAAAGTGCTGGACATTCTGTAATAATGTTCAGAGATGTTTCTTCATTTTCGAGGCATAGTCTACAGATGGGGTCCGCTACCAGCCTCATTTGGTGAAGATGTTTCTTCAAAGAACAGTGACCGGTTAGTAGTCCTGTGCAAATTTTTAGGGTTTTCCTATTGAGGTTCAGTAGGAATTTTTATGTTTTTTCAGTATATTCTGACAAAAAGAGTTTTGAACAGATTTGACCAGATGAGTTACTCCAAGCTTTATTTGATTCCTCCAGTAGGATGTTCTTGGCAGTATGTTTGAAGGTGCTTTTATTCACACCGCAGAAGGGTTCAGGACCGACGAATGGTTTAGATGCGCCGTCTTTAGCTAAAATGTCTGCCTTCTCGTTACCATCATAGCCTTTGTGTGCTGGGATCCAGTGGAGGATTACAGTGTTTTTCCTTGCTAGTTCAAAGAGCGACATGACTGTCTCTTGGACTAGTTTGGATCTTATGACAGGTGAGCTGAACGCCTTTAGTGCAGCTTGGCTGTCTGAAAAAATGAATATTGTTTTGTTTTTCGTGTACGATGAACATATTATTCTCGAACATTCGTTAATGGCAAAGACTTCAGCTTGGAAAATGGACGAGTGACTGCCCATACTTACTGAGAAGTTCGTTCGGGAACAGTCGCTGAAAATGCCGGAATCTGTTCCAGTTTCCATTTTTGAGCCGTCCGTATACCAGACCATATCCTGCCTTGAATGATGAGGTTTTGTGTTCTCCCAGTCTTCCCTAGGGGGGATGACAATGGAGAAGTTGAGTTTGAAGTTGTACAGGGGAATAGTAGCATCCAAGCACATACTAAAGGTATTAAGTTTTTCTAAACTTTCCATAATCGACAGATGTCCTTTCGGGTATGGATGTGAGTTTATGTGTCCTTGATGGAAAGACGGTGTGTCGCCAGTCTTGCTTCCATTTTCATGAAAAGGTGGATTGGAGGTAGTCCTGTAATGACGTTTAGAGCGTATGTTGGTGTTGTACGCATGCATCCCGTAATGCATGTAGCTGACAGTCTTTGAATCTTTTCTAGTTTTTGGATTGCTGCTACTTCTTTCGTTTTTGTCCACCATACAACAGCTGCGTACGTTATAATTGTTGGTCTGACTACCAGCGTATATAGGTCGTACACCATTTTTGGTTTTAGACCCCAGTTTTTCCCGCATATGCTTCGACAAGTCCATAGAGACTTGGTTGGTCTGCTGGAAATGCGTTCTATTTGAGGGCTCCATGACATTTTGCTGTCTAGGATGATCCCAAGGTATTTTGATTCCTTGGAGAATGGTATTGTTTAACCATAGAGAATGGGGGGTATTAGAAGATTTAGTTTTCTTCTTTTTGTAAATGGGACAGTAACTGTCTTACGAGGATTGACAGACAGGCCTTCATCTGAGCACCAGCTTTGTACTGTGTTCAGAGCTGTCTGAAGTCTTCTTGATACTAGTGTTTCTGATGAGCCTTGTATGGCAATTGCTATATCATCTGCAAAGCCCACTGCATAAATGCCCTGGGTTGCAAGTAATCTTAGTAGGCTGTGTACAACTATTGACCAGATGAGTGGTGAGAGGACTCCACCTTGTGGGCAGCCTCTTGTTCTTAGTGCTGATATTTCCACTTCTTCGATATTGCTGTGGATAATTCTGCTGTTTAGCATGGACATTATCCAATTGCAAATCACTTGTGGAACGTTGTGGTGCCTTAGAGCACGGTCTGTAGACACAAAGGAAGTGTTGTTGAAGGCTCCTTCTATGTCGAGAAATGCCACTACGCAGATTTCCTTTTTATCGATAGAAAGTTCGATCCTAGTTACTAGGTCATTCAACGCGGTTTCCGTTGATTTCCCTGGTTGATATGCGTATTGTGATGTGGATAGTGGGTGGGTAGCTAATTGCTTATCCCGGATGAGTCTATCAATGACCTTCTCCATACATTTAAGGATGAATGACATTAGATTGATTGGCCGAAAGGATTTAGGGCTTGGATCCAGATTCCTTCCCGGTTTTGGCAAGTAGATAACTGTTACTCTTCTCCAGCTTTCTGGTATGTGACCAAAAGCAAGGCTGCAAGTGAACAGTTTTGATAAAATGGGAGCAATTATGGCAGCCCCGTGCCTATCCAATACGCTAACCGGAATTAGTTATACAGCGAAGGCACCCAAAGCTAATAATGTGGGGAAAGCTTATGCTACCAGAGATCGTATTCTACGTAGGGAAAGTCTACCCCAGTACTATTAATGGTAAACAACGAGAAATATAATACGCACCGTCCAAATACCGAACTCCCCATGCACAAGCAGTGAGCAGCATGACCATCAGCAGAGCTCGATAGTAGATTTCGGGTATGATAGAGCTATGGCGTATAGCCAAACATAATGGATAGATGATAAATACAGTGTGTGGTATGGCTATGGCGTATAGCCAAATATAATGGTAAGGTACAGGTCGACCATAAGAAGATATATTAATTACATGGGAGTGGGGATATCCCATTGTTCGGATGGATTCCCATATGATTCCATGGTGAGCTGCGAGTATAAAAGGAGCAGCTCGACACAGGAAGAATCAGTTCGCCGGCACCGGCCAAAAGGTGCAGTTCCCAAGAAGGAAATAACGAGTAAGTGGTTTGAGTAAGTTTTATGAATTATATTTAAACAAATACTAAATTTCTTAAGTATTGTGCCACCAGGGGCAAAGACTAGTGCCTGTGTATCCCCCAGAGTTATTGCCTGTTGAGCCTTACCTACCAGGAGTTTCGAGCGCCTGTATTTCTGCCTACCGGGGGTTTCGGCCGCCCGTTTTTCTGCCTACCAGGGGCTTCGGCCGCCTTTGTTTCTGCCTACCAGGGGTTTCGACCGCCTGTGTTTCTGCCTACCGGGGGTTTCGGCCGCCCGTGTTTCTGCCTACCAGGGGTTTCAGCCACCTGTGTTTCTGCCTACCTGGGGTTTCGACTGCCCGTGTTTCTGCCTACCAGGGGCTTCGGCCGCCTGTGTTTCTGTCTACCGGGGGTTCCAGCCGCCCGTGTTTCTGCCTACCGGGGGTCTTGACCGCCCGTGTTTCTGCCTACCAGGAGTTTCGACCGCCTGTGTTTCTGCCTACCGGGGGTCTCGGCCGCCCGTGTTTCTGCCTACCAGGGGTCTCGGCCACCCGTGTTTCTGCCTACCAGTGGTTTCGGCCGCCTGTGTTTCTGCCTACCGGGGGTTTCGGCCACCTGTGTTTCTGCCTACCGGGGGTTTCGGCCGCCCGTGTTTCTGCCTACGGGTGGCCGAAACCCCTGGTAGGCAGAAACACGGGCGGCTGAAACCCCCGGTAGGCAGAAACACAGGCGGTCGAAACCCCTGGTAGGTAAGGCTCAACAGGCAATAACTCTGGGGGATATTAAGAATTGTTTCCCTTTATCCTCACACTGAAATCGCAATTGCGGGCGATTTCAATGTACACAATTCAGGTTGGCTTCGACATTCTGGCCAGACAACACCCGAAGGAAAATATGTTGAGATCTTCGCTGAGTTTAACGAATTAACTCAACTTGTTGATGAGCCCACTCGGGTTCCAGATATTGAAGGCCATGCGGCCAACACTCTTGACTTATTTCTCACTTCTCATCCCGAAAAATATAGGGTTATAGTATCATCTCCTTTAGGCACATCGGATCATTGTGTCATATCGGTAGATTTTTCGTCTTCCGTCGCGGTAAAAAAAGATAAAGTCCCGAAAAGAACTGTGTGGCAATATGAGAAAGCCAATTGGGACGGACTGAATAATTTCTTTCGAAATTTTAATTGGTCATTGTGCTTTCTCGACGGAAACGTTGATGCATCAGCTGATATGATATCTAACGTAATTCTCAACGGCATGAGAAATTTTGTTCCTCACAGAACAAAAAGTAAAAGTAGTTTTCGAAAATTTAAAGACAACCCGACTGTAGAAAACCGAAATTTGTTCAAAAGGGCTAGAAATATCTGTAATGCTCAAATACAAAGGACTAAGTTTTTACATGACCAAAAAGTAAGGCAAAAAATACTATTGTGTCCAAAAGGAAGTAAAAACTTTTGGTCTTTTGTCAAGAACATTAAGAACTCGACCACGTCATCGGTCCCAACGCTCGTCTTCAATGACTCTCCGTATGTCAGTTCCATCGACAAAGCCAATTTGCTAGCAGCTCAATTTGCTGCCAACTCGACACTTCCTCATAGCATATTGGCTCCGCCTGAGCTCGATTCTGCAAATTCTTTGATGAAGCAGATATTTTTTCGAACTAGCTCGGTTGCGAGAGTCCTCAAAGATCTCAACATACATAAATCCGCTGGTCCAGATGGTATCCCCGCCGTTATTCTGAAGAGGTGTTCTTCTACGCTGGCAAAACCTCTGCGTAAAGTTTTCCATCTTTCCTATTCTGCTGGGATTTTTCCGAGCAGATGGAAAACTGCATTTGTCCAGCCCGTCCCTAAAAAAGGCGAATCTTCCTCCCCTTCCAATTACCGTCCAATTGCACTAACGTCCCTTCTTTCCAAGGTCATGGAAACGTTGATAAACCGTCAACTTATGAAATATCTTGAAGAACGAAAGCTTCTTAATGACCGTCAGTACGGCTTTCGTAGCAAACGGTCCACTGGTGATTTGATGGCTTATCTCACCGAAAAGTGGAACCAATCTTTACATTGTTTTGGAGAAAGTAAGATTATTGCGCTTGATATTTCTAAAGCATTTGATTGAGTTTGGCATCAGGCTCTTTTATCGAAAATGCGTGCTTTTGGTATCGATGAGTCTCTTCTTCGTTGGATTAGAAACTACCTTTCCGACCGTTCAATACAAGTTGTGTTGGATGGCTTCAAGTCTGATACCCACTTAATAAATGCTGGTGTGCCCCAGGGCTCCGTTTTGTCTCCGACTCTCTTCCTCATTTTCATTAATGATCTCTTGTCTGAAACTTCTAATCCGCTTAACTGTTTTGCTGATGACTCGACCCTCAGCTTTTCATATTCGTTTCCAAATTCACGTCCTTGCTCTTCGGATGTGGAACTGGAACGGTTGCGTATGATAAGCTCATTGAATTCTGACCTTGACAGCATTGTTGCATGGGGTCTTATGAACCGAGTAGAATTCAATGCTTCGAAAACTCAATGCTGTCTCTTGTCGTTGAAGCTTAACATTCCCCCATTGCCATTATCCATGAATGGTACCTGCATCGAAGAAACCGAAAAGCTGTCAGTACTTGGTATGTGTGTAAACGATGATCTTCGTTGGAATGACCACATATTTGAAGTCGCCAAAAACGCTGCTAAATGCTTAGGCTTCTTGAGACGATGCAGGAAATTTTTCACCCCTTCTGATCTGGCTACAATTTATAAGGCCTTCATCCGCCCAAAACTGGAGTATAACTCCCATATCTGGTCAGGTGCTTCTCAAACATCCTTGCGCCTACTTGATAGGGTACAAAATAGAGCGTTAAAATTGATAGGTGATAGTTCAATTGTAGAATCGATTGATTCTCTTGAACATCGTCGAAACGTTGCCTGTCTCACTCTCTTTTATCGCTTTTTCTACAAACAGTGCTCTAGTGAAATAGCCAGTTGCATTCCTCCCCTGAAACAATTTAGCCGCAACACTCGCCTCGCTAGGAATGCTCATCAGTTCTACCTTGAGCCCAACTTCGGGCGTACAGTCAAGTATAGAGATTCGTATTTCAGCCGCACCACCCGAATGTGGAATGCTTTACCTGACTCTGTATTTCCCCTGCATTACGATTCACAAAGATTCAAAAGCAATGTGCATCGGTGTCTCCTATTAAATCCTCTCCTATTTTCCTAAATGCTCGCACTGTGTTCTACAACATTATAAGGGTATTCATAACCCTTGATGTGCGCGCAAATTATAAAAAAAAAAAAAAAAAAAAAATACACAGGCACTAGTCTTTGCCCCTGATGGCACAATACTTAAGAAATTTAATATTTGTTTAAATATAATTCATAAAACTTACTCAAACCACTTACTCGTTATTTCCTTCTTGGGAACTGCACCTTTTGGCCGGTGCCGGCGAACTGATTCTTCCTGTGTCGAGCTGCTCCTTTTATACTCGCAGCTCACCATGGAATCATATGGAAATCCATCCGAACAATGGGATATCCCTACTCCCATGTAATTAATATATCTTCTTATGGTCGAATATCTTTTAAATGTTTAGAGTAATCGATTAACAACAAAAGATCTTTTTTGTAGAACGTTCAATTTTCTATTGAAATAATTGATGCTCATTTGATAATAACTATTTTTTAGTGAGTTACACAATTCAAAACAAAAAAGTTATTTTCTTTAAAATGCTTCAATTTTTAACCTTGAATGTATAAGAGACCATTTTTGTAGACCGTTCAATTTCCTATAAAAACTGTTTTTGCGACTGGTTGAACAATCTATTTTTAAAAGGATATGACCATTTTTATATGATACTAAACTGAAAATGGAAAACTACGATGAGCATCATCTTCCCGTTAATATTAAAAGCTCAAATTTTGTAAGTACTTTCTAAAGGTACCAAAGAACAAGTTTTCGTGTGTCGGATCAAAAAAAAAAATTTGATTTTTTTGACCCACCCTAATAAACACAGATATTATGTTACTAAGCAATGAAGTAGAAAAACTTCAGGACAATGTAGTCTTTGCCAATTTAGGAATATTAGGTAGGAATATGCTAATATAATAATAAACACTATACCATTACCTAATCTTAATGGAAATCAAGTAGATGTTAACCATTATAATTACATTATTAATAATAAAATATTGTATAACGAAAATAAGAACAAAAACTATATTCATTATCTTAAAAGAAGGTCACAATGTATCCAAAATTTATATAAAAATTCATACGAAGAATGTAAAATAATTATAAACAATGAAAGAGAAATTATTGAACTATATGAAGGTCTTATATTAACAAAAATTTTATATACTAGTAGTTTAAGCAGCAATTGTAATACTTTTAAATATAAAATACAAAAAAAGCAGTTGAATTCATTCTAATAATTTTAAAATTAAAATTAATGAAGCGTTCTTTAATAATGAAGGAATAAACATAACACAAAACATGTTAATACCATTATACAACATGCCAATTATCTTTTGTTTTGAAGAGATAAACTGACTGTGTCGTATTTTGTAATCCCATCAGTTTATCTCTCCTTAGTTAGTCTTGAGTTTGTGCCCGTACAATGAAGATCACTTAGCATACTCCTTTTAATTTTTTTAAAAAACCCTTCTGAGTCATCCCAGAACGTAACTGCGCTATTACGATATTTTTTCCTCCTCAAAATTACTTTTGGAACTTTTTAGCTAGCCTTGGTCCCTGCTGCTCAGGCGCCAGTTATTTACTTTTATCTCCATTCGATTAAAAAGAAAATTAAAGTTAAAAACTGGGCAATCAAAATAGGATGACCGCACTTCGCAAGATACAATTCTGAACTGATTTTACGAACTACTTCAATTCATAAAATATAGTTAGTTTATATAACTTTTTTTTAACTTGATTAATACAATGTAATATAATATTATATTTTTTTTTTAGCAGAAAGTCTTAAGGTTATGGCAGTAAGCCGTCTACCAGATTGATATTTTTTTTTTGTATTGATAGACATTATTTATTATACAATTAATTAATTTGAAACAAAATTGATGCAATTAAAAAAAACTTTAAGTTAAAATGTATTTTGTAACTAAAAATCACCTTTTCTTAACGATTTCTATATTCCAAAGCAGTTTTAGTATAATAAACTGGTTCCCATCCTCGCTCACCATGCAAAATACCCATTATATCGTCTTTTGTTAAAGTATTTACTCGAAAGTAGATCCTTCGAAGTTCATTTAGCATCGGACACAAAGCAATAAAATGAAAAATATCCTCCCTCTCCCCCCGGTTGCAGATATCACATAAGATTGGTAGTTCGGGTCGATGTGGTACGTAATTTAGTGGGATTAGTTCGCCTCTTAACATAAAGATTGTTGTTATCATCTCGGTTTTATTCTTATCCAGAAAGTAAGTGTTTTCTTGAAGATCATATTACGCATTACTGTAGTACATTCTGTGTTGGGAAGACTGTGGCTCATTCATGTATTTGTTGTATAGATATTTTCCAGATTTTTCCAGAATGTGTTCGAATTTCACCCTCAGTGAAGAGGCTCCATCACAACGGTCAAAATTAATGTCACATCCATAGCAATTAGCAAGTTCTTGCCACTCTTGAGTGCAGTGTGAGTTATTTGCTATCATGTGCCTTAGAATAATTTTTGGTAAGCGGTGCTCTTCCATTTCCATCACTTTAAGTACATATTTGAACATTTGAAGTGTGACCTCAACGTTTCTAAGATAAGGGGTGGGCAACCTGTCTCCAGATAAATCATGTAGTTTGGGGTGCTATTAGGTAATCTAAATATTCGTTTATTGCAGTAACGTTGGAATTTTTCCCTCAAAATAGCTATGCCCCCAAATTTGTGCAGCATACAGAAGAACCGTCTTAGCAGTTGCTTGTATAACTTTTTGCTTAGAGCTATGGGATACAAATTTGTTTTGGATGCAGGGACGCCAGACTGAATTAATAGCCCGTCTAGCTTCTGATAGTTTAACTTTCAGGTGTTTTTCCATATTCAGATTAGCTGTAATCAGAACTCCAAGATACTTATATTCTCTTATAACTTCGATAGATTGCCTTTGGATGGTCCATGCTTCGTTTCTCGAGAGTCTGCCACCATCGTTCCTGAATACGAGAATTTTTGTCTTTTCAAGATTCACTAATAAATTCCAGGCTTTACAATACTTTTCAAGTCTGTTGATCATAAGTTGCAAAGTTGTAACTGAACTAGCAAGAAAAACAATATCGTCAGCATACATAAGTCCTGGAATCATAGTGCCGTTAACCTCAACTCCACCACCAATATCATTTGTTATATTATTTATAGACAATATGAAAAGAAGTGCGCTTAAGATGCAGCCTTGCTTCTAACCCATCAGATCATCCCATCAAAATCATCAGATAAACCTTCTCCATCCCATACCGCAACTTTATTATTTCCGTATAAAGCTCTTATGATGTTCACAATTTTGCTACTTATACCAATCTTATATAGCTTGTAAAAGAGTGCCTCGCGTGGGATAGAGTCAAATGCTGATTTGAAGTCCACAAATATGGCATAAAGTTTCTTATGTTTTTGTTTGTACATTTGAGCAATATTTATTAAAGTGAAAACTTGATCAACTGTAGAGTAATCTTCTCTAAATCCAGCTTGAAACTCGTGTGAGATGTTCTTATTTCTGATCCAGTCTTTAAATCTCTTGTAAATTAGAGCGGTAAATAGTTTGCAGGTTGTATTGAGGAATGAAATTTCTCTGTAGTTTGCTGGATTTGTATGGTTTCCTTTTATATGGAGCGGGAATATTATTGGTATTTTAAAGCTTTGTGAGAAGTCTGTGATTTTCAAAAGTCGATTATCTATATTCTTTCAGAAGAGCTTGTGCGAATTCAGTAGTACAGTTTTTGTAGAACTCGAAGGGAATCCCATCTTCTCCTGGGGCTTTGTTGTTCTAAGCATTGTTCAATACTTGAAATATTTCAGATAGTTCAAAGGATTCATCTAGAAACACATCAATTATTTGAGGCTCTGCATACTGAATATCAAGCGACGTCTGAGCAGTATTTAAAAGTATTCTGAAGTGTGTTTGTAGCTCTTGTGCTTGAAGACCAGTTGCGATACTGTATTTTCTTCCATTCAGAAGTTTGGCTGCCTTCCAAAAGGCGATTGAAGATCTGCAATGGTTTATCTTTGAGATATTTTGTGGTTCATAGGCTAGTCTTTTTGCATGACATATCGTTTTGAATTCCTTGTTTGCATTAGCATACAATGTTTTAAATATATTGTTGTTATGCTTTCTAAGTAATTTTAGAAACAAAAATGACTTTCGTCTTGCCAACATCCAATCTTTATCGAACCACTTTTGTTTCTTTGTTTCTTGTTTGTTTGTGCAGTATAAGTTTTGTGTAGATTTCTTGATGACAATTGAAAGTTGATCAATATTCGGGGAAGCTTCGGTTCGGTAAAGATTATTGAGTTCAATGTTTAAATTTGTGCGGTAAGTATTTGCCATTCTTTGGTTCCAGAAAAGTTTCAGTATTAGACTAAGCTCATTACAATTATTTAAGTTTTCATTAAATCCCACTTCAAACGGCATATGGTCCGAGAACATCTGCTGCCCTATTCGAAAGTCGGAAATAATGTCTTGCCAGTTTCCAGCGACGAAGTAATAGTCTATAACTGAACATGCTGTCCCTCTCAAAAAAGTATATTCACCTCTAAGATCTCCAGAACAACTTCCATTTAGAACTGAGCAATCGAAAGAATCAGTCAATTCCAGTATTTTAGTTCCTTTACTGTCGCACAATTCATCTTTCGACTGACGTTGAGAATTTAAAAGCTCTGTATTCGGACCAGAAACAAAATTATTCTGACAAAGCCCTATTTGACCGTTGAAGTCACCAATAAGCATCAAGTTTGTGGAATCAATATTATTTAGAAGGTCGCTAAGTGTATCAAAGCCACGTTGCCAATAGTTGCAGTTGAGATAGATAGGAATTATATAAAAAAAATTTTATTTCAAGTTTTACAATATATGAATCATTTTTTTCTTCAAATTCTACTTTAAGTAGTTTTCATATGTATTTTATACAAATTCAATTATAACATGTGCTCAAAGTGCAAAAACTAAAAACTTGATAGAGAAATAAAGTTTGGGAGCGTATCGGAATCCCGCTTTTTAAAATTCCGTTTTTTTAAATTCCGACAGAAAAAAGTTTATAATCCCGTCTTCTTAAATACCGTTTTGTTAAAATCCCGTTCATGACAATCCTGTTTAATCAAAATCCCGTCTATCAAAAGCCCGCCTTTTAAAATCCCGTTTAATCCCGCTTAGCCCGTTTTATATTTGGATAAGTATTATTCAATATTGTTCATTTAAAAACTACATATCAGTTCTCAAATGTTGAAAGTTTTGTTGTCTGAACATTTTTTTTATTAATGCCATTATACAGAGAAACTGGGACAGATCTATCAATATATAACTGATAACTGTTTTTCTTTCTGCATTTTCTGCATAAAAAACTATTGCGTAAGCAAGAGAACAATAAAATTTCTTGTTTTGTTTGAACATTTTTTTGTTATCAATGTCTATGCATTATACAAGCTATGCTATGAAACAATAATAATGTTTGCAATAAAATTATCTAGACCAAATATTCTTCTTCTTTTTTATATTTAATCCCGCTTTTGTAATCAAAACCAGGTGTTTTATTTTAAAAATCGCGCGATTTGATTACCTGGTGTTGATTACAAAAACGGGCTTATAAAAACGGGATTTTAATAAACGGGATTTCAACAAACGGGATTTAAAAAACGGGGTTTTAAAAAAGCGGGATAATAACAAAACGGGCTTAAAAAACGGAATTTTAAATGCGGGAAAATAAAAAGCAGGATTATAAAAAACGGGATATCGAACCCAACCCATAAAGTTTATGTTTGAAGTGAATAATAATAACCTCTGCTCTAGTATTATTTAAATATTCAGAGTAAGTTGTAGAGAATAAGACTAAAAATCACTTAAATAAATACTGACCTAAAACTTACCTATAAATGAGCAAGAGAAGTCTAGAAGACATCTCCCCAGAAAAAAACAACACTGAAAAAGCTTCTTTTTTTTTTAAATTTTACCCACTTCGTATTTTTTCAATTATCATAAAATGTAAGGGTTTTTGAGTGCACTTATTCATGACTTTTCTTTTTATTATTGTTTTGATCATCTGTCCAAAATAAAGAAACTCTGTGTTTACCAGGCATTTTCTGAAAAAAATGACCTCAAAGCCAAAACTCTGCTAGGGGAAGAAAATTTGAACACATAACATAACTTAACATAAAGATTGTTGTTATCATCTCGGTTTTATTCTTATCCAGAAAGTAAGTGTTTTCTTGAAGATCATATTACGCATTACTGTAGTACATTCTGTGTTGGGAAGACTGTGGCTCATTCATGTATTTGTTGTATAGATATTTTCCAGATTTTTCCAGAATGTGTTCGAATTTCACCCTCAGTGAAGAGGCTCCATCACAACGGTCAAAATTAATGTCACATCCATAGCAATTAGCAAGTTCTTGCCACTCTTGAGTGCAGTGTGAGTTATTTGCTATCATGTGCCTTAGAATAATTTTTGGTAAGCGGTGCTCTTCCATTTCCATCACTTTAAGTACATATTTGAACATTTGAAGTGTGACCTCAACGTTTCTAAGATAAGGGGTGGGCAACCTGTCTCCAGATAAATCATGTAGTTTGGGGTGCTATTAGGTAATCTAAATATTCGTTTATTGCAGTAACGTTGGAATTTTTCCCTCAAAATAGCTATGCCCCCAAATTTGTGCAGCATACAGAAGAACCGTCTTAGCAGTTGCTTGTATAACTTTTTGCTTAGAGCTATGGGATACAAATTTGTTTTGGATGCAGGGACGCCAGACTGAATTAATAGCCCGTCTAGCTTCTGATAGTTTAACTTTCAGGTGTTTTTCCATATTCAGATTAGCTGTAATCAGAACTCCAAGATACTTATATTCTCTTATAACTTCGATAGATTGCCTTTGGATGGTCCATGCTTCGTTTCTCGAGAGTCTGCCACCATCGTTCCTGAATACGAGAATTTTTGTCTTTTCAAGATTCACTAATAAATTCCAGGCTTTACAATACTTTTCAAGTCTGTTGATCATAAGTTGCAAAGTTGTAACTGAACTAGCAAGAAAAACAATATCGTCAGCATACATAAGTCCTGGAATCATAGTGCCGTTAACCTCAACTCCACCACCAATATCATTTGTTATATTATTTATAGACAATATGAAAAGAAGTGCGCTTAAGATGCAGCCTTGCTTCTAACCCATCAGATCATCCCATCAAAATCATCAGATAAACCTTCTCCATCCCATACCGCAACTTTATTATTTCCGTATAAAGCTCTTATGATGTTCACAATTTTGCTACTTATACCAATCTTATATAGCTTGTAAAAGAGTGCCTCGCGTGGGATAGAGTCAAATGCTGATTTGAAGTCCACAAATATGGCATAAAGTTTCTTATGTTTTTGTTTGTACATTTGAGCAATATTTATTAAAGTGAAAACTTGATCAACTGTAGAGTAATCTTCTCTAAATCCAGCTTGAAACTCGTGTGAGATGTTCTTATTTCTGATCCAGTCTTTAAATCTCTTGTAAATTAGAGCGGTAAATAGTTTGCAGGTTGTATTGAGGAATGAAATTTCTCTGTAGTTTGCTGGATTTGTATGGTTTCCTTTTATATGGAGCGGGAATATTATTGGTATTTTAAAGCTTTGTGAGAAGTCTGTGATTTTCAAAAGTCGATTATCTATATTCTTTCAGAAGAGCTTGTGCGAATTCAGTAGTACAGTTTTTGTAGAACTCGAAGGGAATCCCATCTTCTCCTGGGGCTTTGTTTTTCTAAGCATTGTTCAATACTTGAAATATTTCAGATAGTTCAAAGGATTCATCTAGAAACACATCAATTATTTGAGGCTCTGCATACTGAATATCAAGCGACGTCTGAGCAGTATTTAAAAGTATTCTGAAGTGTGTTTGTAGCTCTTGTGCTTGAAGACCAGTTGCGATACTGTATTTTCTTCCATTCAGAAGTTTGGCTGCCTTCCAAAAGGCGATTGAAGATCTGCAATGGTTTATCTTTGAGATATTTTGTGGTTCATAGGCTAGTCTTTTTGCATGACATATCGTTTTGAATTCCTTGTTTGCATTAGCATACAATGTTTTAAATATATTGTTGTTATGCTTTCTAAGTAATTTTAGAAACAAAAATGACTTTCGTCTTGCCAACATCCAATCTTTATCGAACCACTTTTGTTTCTTTGTTTCTTGTTTGTTTGTGCAGTATAAGTTTTGTGTAGATTTCTTGATGACAATTGAAAGTTGATCAATATTCGGGGAAGCTTCGGTTCGGTAAAGATTATTGAGTTCAATGTTTAAATTTGTGCGGTAAGTATTTGCCATTCTTTGGTTCCAGAAAAGTTTCAGTATTAGACTAAGCTCATTACAATTATTTAAGTTTTCATTAAATCCCACTTCAAACGGCATATGGTCCGAGAACATCTGCTGCCCTATTCGAAAGTCGGAAATAATGTCTTGCCAGTTTCCAGCGACGAAGTAATAGTCTATAACTGAACATGCTGTCCCTCTCAAAAAAGTATATTCACCTCTAAGATCTCCAGAACAACTTCCATTTAGAACTGAGCAATCGAAAGAATCAGTCAATTCCAGTATTTTAGTTCCTTTACTGTCGCACAATTCATCTTTCGACTGACGTTGAGAATTTAAAAGCTCTGTATTCGGACCAGAAACAAAATTATTCTGACAAAGCCCTATTTGACCGTTGAAGTCACCAATAAGCATCAAGTTTGTGGAATCAATATTATTTAGAAGGTCGCTAAGTGTATCAAAGCCACGTTGCCAATAGTTGCAGTTGAGATAGATAGGAATTATATAAAAAAAATTTTATTTCAAGTTTTACAATATATGAATCATTTTTTTCTTCAAATTCTACTTTAAGTAGTTTTCATATGTATTTTATACAAATTCAATTATAACATGTGCTCAAAGTGCAAAAACTAAAAACTTGATAGAGAAATAAAGTTTGGGAGCGTATCGGAATCCCGCTTTTTAAAATTCCGTTTTTTTAAATTCCGACAGAAAAAAGTTTATAATCCCGTCTTCTTAAATACCGTTTTGTTAAAATCCCGTTCATGACAATCCTGTTTAATCAAAATCCCGTCTATCAAAAGCCCGCCTTTTAAAATCCCGTTTAATCCCGCTTTATTTTTTTTATTAATGCCATTATACAGAGAAACTGGGACAGATCTATCAATATATAACTGATAACTGTTTTTCTTTCTGCATTTTCTGCATAAAAAACTATTGCGTAAGCAAGAGAACAATAAAATTTCTTGTTTTGTTTGAACATTTTTTTGTTATCAATGTCTATGCATTATACAAGCTATGCTATGAAACAATAATAATGTTTGCAATAAAATTATCTAGACCAAATATTCTTCTTCTTTTTTATATTTAATCCCGCTTTTGTAATCAAAACCAGGTGTTTTATTTTAAAAATCGCGCGATTTGATTACCTGGTGTTGATTACAAAAACGGGCTTATAAAAACGGGATTTTAATAAACGGGATTTCAACAAACGGGATTTAAAAAACGGGGTTTTAAAAAAGCGGGATAATAACAAAACGGGCTTAAAAAACGGAATTTTAAATGCGGGAAAATAAAAAGCAGGATTATAAAAAACGGGATATCGAACCCAACCCATAAAGTTTATGTTTGAAGTGAATAATAATAACCTCTGCTCTAGTATTATTTAAATATTCAGAGTAAGTTGTAGAGAATAAGACTAAAAATCACTTAAATAAATACTGACCTAAAACTTACCTATAAATGAGCAAGAGAAGTCTAGAAGACATCTCCCCAGAAAAAAACAACACTGAAAAAGCTTCTTTTTTTTTTAAATTTTACCCACTTCGTATTTTTTCAATTATCATAAAATGTAAGGTTTTTGAGTGCACTTATTCATGACTTTTCTTTTTATTATTGTTTTGATCATCTGTCCAAAATAAAGAAACTCTGTGTTTACCAGGCATTTTCTGAAAAAAATGACCTCAAAGCCAAAACTCTGCTAGGGGAAGAAAATTTGAACACCATTTAAAATTTAAAATGTGGCAACCCTTAGCCTATGGAAGCTCAACTTAAATACAGTCTTAAAGGCTGTTATTTTTACAAAAAATTAAGTCGATTTTAAGATTAGGTCTCCATCATCTGTATTGACAGAGATATCGAGTCTAACACAGGTCAGGGTACACCAAAGCTATCCCTTTTTCTTGTCAAAAAGTGATGTTAAAGTTGAGAAACGTACTTTCAACTTACAACGTACACTTTCTAACAATTTTTTTCTTAGAATATGACCAAGAATCACATCCCAAAGTATGTAAGACGAATTACAGGACACCCTGTTATACTTAAAACATTTAACGGTTTCGAAATTGGATGCACTTTAAGATTTCAACTGTCAGTACTTTAAATGGATGATTTGATATAAGTTCACTTGACTTCTTTTTCACATTAGCTATGATTTCGGTGTTACTTTTTCAATACTTACAAATAAATAGTTCGCTTACCATTCAACCGAGAAGATTCGCAACAGTTGTTGACTCAACTAGATCGTTTGCAGGCCTTCATTTATATGTCACAAAAGCAATACGGGGAAAAAAGTGTGGAAATTTGTTTCTGTGTGTCCTGATTGTAGGGCATCTATTCGTTTCTTTGTTTTCTGAAGGTAGACAAGCCAATTGGAAATCAATAACAATGATTTTCTGCTTGCGTAATTCGAGGGCAGAAGTCGATGTCACGACTTTGCTGAGATGGTTGGCTGGTGTGGACGTGTAATAAATCACGTCACTTCTTCCTCCCAAAGGATTTTGGTCGGACAGACATGGCAAACGAACAAATTCGATTTGTAATTGATACTAAAAAGCCCTTAATTGTCACTCGCAATTGCCTTAGGGGAGAATTAATAGAATATTTGACACCAAATGCGGCCATCGAACGGAGCTGCGTATTTCGTACCATGTGTAAGTGTGACTTAATATAATTTTCTGTATATTGCTTTCATACAAGGTAAAGTACACTGTCAGTAGGGAATTTCAATTCTTGGACACACGAATGCAACCTGAGGGATTTGAGAGAAAAGTGGTGTGTATTCCCCCATGTGTTGTGCTTAACACCATTCATATTGTCGTCATCGTACATAGTCGTTAGCACCGATTGTGATGACTTCGGTGGTTAGTAATTGAAATAATGGTAAAATGATCACGGTCGTAATATGAGACATCTGTATGTTTTCTTATCTCTCTGGTTTAAGGGTGAGTCTCGCTAGTATTATGGTAGTGATAAAGGGCTTACTAGTTTCTCTATAGTTATTGCGCTTCTGTGAATGATTGTGGTAATATTAAAGTTTCGTTAAGTCGTGGTGTTGATTACTACTAAAACCTATTTAGACGATAGGTATATCCACATAATCCCTCATTTCTAAGCAAACTTGTATTCCTATCATAGTATTATTGCATAAAACGATACAAATGTCACTCATGATCTTAATGTCTTATGGACTAGAACTTTGCTGCTCTTTTTTAAATGGGGAATTATGAACATAAAGAAAATAATCCCGAAAGTAAATTAGGTACTGAATTTTCACTTTTTTGTAACAATTAAGTTAAAACAAACTTAACATACATATCCTAGCGCAAAAAAGTTAACATACTATTTGGAGCGGTTACGATCGGTCAGTGTAGCGTACCGACGCGTTGGCGGCGGGCGCACTGCTCTCAACGCAGAGTGGTAGGGCAGTAGAGCAAATAGTAAGAAAAATTATTTTAAGAAAATGGAATTTTGGAATTGCTTCTATTATAGGTTTACATAGTGTTTTGAATAAGAAGCTACAAGAGAAATTAGAAAATTAGGTAAATAAAAAAAAAAAATTATTAAAAATCAACTAAGCTACACACTGCCATGCACTATATTGATGATGAAAGCTTAGACTTTTTTCTTGAATCAACAATTATGTTAGTAATTTAATAAACGGTTTTTGATTAATCAAATCTCAAAACAAATATTTCGAAAAAAATCAAATATTTTTTTCCGAACATGGAGATCATAGTTTCTAAAATATTAAAATTAAAGGGACTTTACCCCAAAAAACCCCTTTTTAGCTCTGAGAAAACAGTGTTATCAGAAAACCCACAAAATTTGATTGTCTACAAAAAGTAGTTTTCGTTTTAATTTTTTAACTTCTCAAAAACGAATTAAAATATTGTAATGTACACCCAACATTTGATAGCATTTGATGGCAACACTATTACGTACATCTAATAGAGGGCATTGTTTGTAAGTCAGTATGTGTGAGCATAGAAATATACCAGGAGGGGAAATGCTTGACAGCAAAATACTAGAAGGGTCTCCAATGTGGAAATTACTGGAACGCTCTAGATGTAATGTTATTCTATATAAATAGGCCGCTGATGCAACCAGCGGTCAGTTTTGATTATAGAGTGATAATGTTAAGATTAAGTTAATGTGATTATTGGTCGAGTTGAGATCGAATAAAGTAGATATCGAATAAAAGTAGTAGAGTTAAATTGAAAGGAAAAGTTTTATTTATGCGAACTAAGCGCACGTTACATTGGTGTCAGAAGTGTAAATAAAACTAATTTGATAAAAAGAACGAGTTTTACTATTAAAGTATTAAAAAAAATATATATATATGTAATATGTATATATGTATATATATTATAGATGTATATATATATATTATATATGTATATAATATATATATATTTTATATGTATATAATTTATATATATATACAAATATATTTTTTTCATAAAAAAGTCATCAGTATGTTTTAAATAAAATAAAAGTTATAGTTTCATACATTTCCAATTTTGAGTTTTAATATCTGCAGAACGACTCACTCTATGAAAAAAATTAATTTGAGCTTTTATATAGAGCATTCAATTTCCTACTAAAATAATTTGTCAATCTATTTCTACAATGCTCAAATGTCAGGCTATAAAAATAAGAAAAAATTTAAATTTTTTTTCTTTTTGAAATTTAAAAAGAGGCAACTCTAAATGTTAATATTAAGAGTAAATGAAAAGATAAGTAAAGTTTTTAACAATCAAAACACTTTTTATATTTCCTCAGATGTACGAGTACATTTCAGAAGCAATGCTTCCATCGTCAGTGAGATTTATAAATTAAAATAAATTAAGTTATTTGTCAAAAAACTAATAATAAACAAAAATGTTTCTAAACAAAATTACAGTTAAGTTGAGTTGAATCTATTAAAAAAATTTTTAAATACTGAATCTTTGATTGGTCCATCATCACTATTCATTAGATTATTTTTGTTTTTAAATATGTAAAATGATTCAAAAGCATCTAATTCATAATTGCTATTTACATTTCTTATTAATTTTAAATTTTGCAAACTAAAGCTATGACTATTTTCTAGCATATGTTCTGCAACACTTGACTTTTCTTTTTCATTATATTTAAGATGTGCAAAATGTTCTTTAAATCTTTTTAGAATAGGTCTTCTTGTCTGTCCTATATATTCTTTTGCACAATCATTACATCCGATAGAATAAATTCCTGACTTTTGAAGTTGTTCAATTTTATCTTTAGATCCTACAGTCAGATTTTTTATTTTTATTTCGCTGCACTCACCCATACGGATATTATATTTATTAAAGATTGGTTTTATCTTAGATGTTATTTCTGGATAGAAATAAAATTTTGATTTTAGATTTATTATATTGATTGATTAGATCTTAAGTTGTAAAATTTCTCAATTCTTGTTTTCTTCTATGCGCAATTATTAAATCTTCAATCAATTCTTCGGTATATCCATTAATTTTGGCTATATCTTCAATTTTTTGGAAATCTTCCATTTCTGTTTCTATAGTCATTGGAATATTTAGAGCTCTAAAAATCATTGAGTGAAAAGCTGACATCTTATGTTCAAAGGAATGGAACGAGTCTGATGTAATGTATCTCAGAGTATTCGTCGGTTTTCTGTATATATCCAATTCGAAATTGTCTCCATTTCGAGTTATACTTAAATCCAGAAAATTAAATTTCCCTTCAATATCTTCTTCATATGTAAATTTTATTGATGGGTATTTAGTTCTATTTAATTTGTTAATGAACTGACGGAGTTCATGTTTTTTGATTATCGCCCATATATCATCTACATATCTTAACCAAATTCTTGGAAAATTTACTTGATTTTTCATTTCAGTTTCTATATGCGACATAAATAAATTTGCTAAAAACGGGCTCATATGTGATCTCATACTGCAACCAAATTTTTGTCTGTAAAACTATTCATTAAACTGGAGCCAATTTTCATCCATGCACAGTTTAGTAAGTTTTACAAATTCATTTATTTCTTCTGGCTTAAGTGTATTTCTTTCGAGCCATTTTCTCAGAAAAACTAGAGTTTCATCAATTGGAACATTTGGATATAATGAAACAACATCGAATGAAACTTGAATCTCATTGCTAGCTATTTTTAAGTTCTTTATTTTTTCTGCAAATTCAAATCCATTTTTTATAGCTGATGTTTCAAATTTGATTGGGAGATTAATAAGTTTTTCTTATATCCAAAATTCAAGTTTTGATAATATTGATCCAGTTGTTGATGTAATTGGTCTTATTTGTTTTCCTGGTTTATGTAATTTTAACTGAGAATAAAATCTTGGCAGAATTGGATTTGAAACATTTAATTTCCTTGATAAATTAGGATCATTAAAAACTTTAACTGCTTTTTTGATAGCTTCTTTAGTTCTCCTTATCACTCCTGGTAAAGGATTATAAATTACTTCTTCATAAGGTCCAGTTCTTATAAATTGCTCTGTTGTGACAACAAATGCAAACGACCGAATTCTACACTACAAACTAAGTAAACAACAGCAGTTGAATGACCAACAGGTTAATGAACGACACCACCAGTTGGCGAATAAATATGACACCTCCTGCAACTATCAGCGTTCTCGTGCTCGGAGCCGTTGCATTGCATTGCATTGCATTGCATTTCTTTTCATTTCATTTATGTATATATTGTTTGTCTGTATCTCGAATTATTTATTGCCTAGTTAGCAGTTAAGTTGTATAAATAACTTGGATAGGAAATAAATAATTCACTTGCTAGTAAACCAGCGAGCAAAAAGACATTTAAGTTTTTTCTTCATTGACTTCCTCCCACCAGCGGCAAGGAGTTAACTAACAACTTATTTTGTCAGTCAATCATGGTCCTTCGAGGAAATGAACAAGAAAGCGTAACCTGGGCTTAGACATTGGTTAGTAAAAAGCGTAGCCAGGGATTCAAACATTGGCTAGTGAAAAGTGAAGTTACAAGATAACGCTGCAAAATTGTGTTTGAGTAAATAAGTTTCACCAAAGTACGAAAAAACTACTGTCTCTATCTACAAGATTTTATCTATAATATAGAACAAGACAATTCAAACAAAAAACTAAGATGTTGGACGAAACAGATGTGTTTATTATAATCTCGAAGCAAAAGGCCTTGACAGAAGAAATCGAAAATCAATATCGAAACTTCGGTAAGGATAGTGCCTCCAGAAAAACACAGAACAACAAAAAATTTTGGTCTGAATTTCGTTCAGACCATACTGAAGTAGCTCCCTTTGTTAAATTTGATACACCCTACGTACAAAGGGATACGTACAACAGAGTAAAAACATTGTAGGAAAGTTTTAAACAAGAATTGGAAAATATAGATCCAAGTGTCACACAAGCTTCGAAGGAAATGGAAAGGCCTGAAGTCCCTCACGATGATCCCACTGCAGAAACTTCAAAGAAAGTTGAAAAGACATCTAATGCCTCTGCCTACAAAGCCGCCACCGCAAAGCCGGACGAGAATTCAACTGCCGTACAAGGTCAACGGTTGACATAGTTGAAGCTGAGGATAACGGCCATTATCGAGAACATAGAAGAATTTGAACAAACATTCGATGACTACTCCAAGGACATTTACGACTTTCAACAAAAAATACTGCTGGAGCAGTTGCGAACATTCACTGAATTACATGAAGACTTCATCTGCAATTCATCTGAAGAAGACCTTGAGAAACCTTATGTAACGAATAAGGAATATAAAAATGTCAAACAAGAGGTCAACAGATTTCTCAATACAATGGCATCAAAACTCTCCAGTAGTAACAACAAGCCGAAGGAACATAAGACTGAATCAATGCTTCCAAGGCTTAAAATACCGACATTTAAGGGTAATTATTTGGAGTGGCAGCAGTTTTATGACTTGTTCCTCAATATAATAGTCGCCAAGCCCAATTTAACAACGACTGAAAAAATGGAGTATTTAAAAACTCATTTGGAAGGAGAGCCCCTGCAACTCATAAAGCATCTAACATTTTCAAGTGAAAACTATAATAGCGCTTGGGAGATCTTAAAAAGTAGATACAACAATGAGCGAAAAATAGTGTCTATGCATATAGAGAAGATGCTCAAATCTGGATATAATAGCGCTTCAACAGCGTCTTCCATCAAAAACAGCTTGGATGCCATTAAAGAGGGACTAGCGGCACTAAAAAATTTGGGCTATGACACTTTTTCATGGGGTCCTTTGATTGTTCATATGACTACAAAGTCACTTGATACAGAATCAAGAAATTTTTCTGAACAAGGTTTAGAGGAGCCAAATAAAATGCCGAAAATGAAGACTCTCCTCGACTTTCTGGAAAGACGTTACCAAGCTCTTGAAGTAATGTCAACAAACAAAAAACAAGAGAACTCATTTGAGGAACCAAGATCTGGAGTCCGTAACTTCGTCATAGATGCAAAAGTTATTCAGTGTCCAATATGCAAAGGAGACCATAAAATACACGCATGTTAAAAGTTTTTAAAATTATCGCCAAAGGAAAGATGGACACAGTGCAAGCAGGCAAAGCTTTGCCTTAACTGTTTGAGGCATAACAAACAGATCCAATGTTTTAGCAAGAAAAATTTGCCAACAAGAAACATCATTCACTTCTTCACATGAAATGGACTGATAAGCCAAAACAAACAGAATTGACAGAAGCTGCAAGATCATCCGCACAAATAAATCATAGCGAACAGAACCAGAATGTTTTAATCGCAACGGCAATCCTAAAAGTTAATAATGACAAAGAACAGTACGTTACAGTCAGAGCACTTATCGATCCTGGATCCCAAGTCTCGCTAATCACCGAGTCGGTTGTACAGACACTGAAACTTGAGAAACAGGACGTTTGTGTTGAAGTCAGCGGACTAGGAGCAACAAAAGCAGGAATTGCCACCAATAAGGTAGATGTGACCATAATGCAACATTTTGCTTCGAGTTTTAAGCTAAAAATAGAAGCTCTGGTGTTGTCAAAATTGACAAGGCAGTTACCTTCGAAGCAAACAAACACTAAACAAGTTGAAAAGTTCGATCTTCTAGAGCTTGCTGATCCAACATTCAATATTCCTGGGCCAATTGATATGATAATTGGAGCCGATACCTATGGCGACATCATGTTAAGTGGTATTAAACGAGTCACTGCTAGATCACTAATCGCTCAAAGATCACAGTTAGGTTGGCTGATCTCTGGACCAAACGACATTCCCGACACATACAGTGTTACTGGACTAGTAGCACTTACATCAATTGATCAACAGTTAGAAAAATTTTGGGAGATAGAAGAGGTTAATCAACCAAAATTCCAAAAGCCGGAAGATAAACGGTGCGAACAAATCTATAAGGATACACACTACCGAAAGGACAATGGGAGGTATGTTGTGAAGATCCCATTCGACGAAGATTTAATCCAAACAAATCCACTTGGTGAATCAGGAAGTAGAGCTACAGCTAGATTTCGCCAGCTGGAGTTGCAGCTTAACAATAATCCTACTCTAAAAAACGATTATACACAAGTTATAAACGAGTTTCTCAACCTGGGGCACATGGTAGAAGTCAGTAACAACTCATCCAACAAAAACAATATTTTCTATATGCCACATCATGCCGTTATTAAACCTACGAGTACAACAACCAAACTTCGTGTTGTTTTTGACGGTTCAGCAAAATCAACGACTGGAGTAAGCTTAAATCAATTAATGCTGACAGGCCCTAAGCTCCAGTACCGCCAAATTGAATTACACGAAGAACACCAAGATTACCAGAGGATATTATGGCGCAGTTCTTACAATCAACCTATTAAAGAGTACAAATTAACGACTGTCACGTATGGTACAGCTTCAGCACCTTAACTGGCTATTAGGACTCTTCAACAACTAGCTAAGGACGAACAATGCAACTATCCGACCGCTGCAGAAATAACTAATAATGACTTCTATGTTGATGATGTTATGTGTGGAGGAGATACCATCGCGGAGTGCAGGGCAGCTCAGAAAGAACTTGACGAGACGCTTAAGGGAGCAGGCTTTCAGCTTCGAAAATGGGCTGCAAACAACAGAAAACTACTACAACATATACCGATTGAGTTACGCAATCAACAAAACAAAGACGTGATGAAAGAAGAAACTATAAAAACTTTGGGTATACACTGGAATCCTTTAAGTGACACATTTCAAGGTAAACGTCGATACAAAAATAACTACGGAAATACTTACCAAACGCAAAACATTGTCCGAAATAGCCAAGTTATTCGACCCTATTGGATGGTTGGCTCCAGTAACTGTCAGTGCCGGCACTTTTTTACATTCTCAAAACAATTTTTATTTTTCAGCCTAATTACAGCAATTTCAAATACAGTATTTTAAGATACAGTATTTTGACTTACAGTATTTTGACTAACAATATTTTGAGATACAGAATTTTGAGATACAGTATTTTAAATACAGTATTATGACCCATAATGATTTTAATGAATCGTCGTTTGCGTGTAAGAGAATTTCATTGTTGAGCTCTATTTGTTGAAGTTGATATCCAAATTGGTTCAGTATTCCTTCGCACATAATAGACTTTAGTTCCTCCATTCCCGATGACGAACATACTCTCTCCATTTTTGAAACAATTTCCTTGTATGCTTCGTATTCCTGCCAATAGTTCGTCAAATTAAAGAAAACAATTGCCTTCCATGAGCTTGAAATTAAGTTGGCTTGTCCTATATCTTCGAAATATATTCCAGGATGACTTTCGAATGGAAATATTTCAACATCGTGTATCTGACGAATTGGAGCGGAGTCAACTAGGTTCAGTAAACCAAACAAAATGCATAGCCACGAAAATGGTTGTACTCGATTTGTTGACGTATTAACCTGAACTTGTTTTACTGGTGTTGTCGTTTCTATCGAGAGTTTACATAATTTGGCTATTGGTCGCTTTAAATGTCTATTGTTACTATATACAGTTGCAGCTCGAACACCGTTGTCACTCCCAGGATGAACTTCTGAAATCCTTCCCATCATCCAGGTGGTCGGTGGTAGCCGGTCTTTCTTGACAAGAACTATATCGCCAGTTTGAATGTTGTCTTCTTTTTGTTTCCATTTAGGCAATTGTTGAAGCTGTAACAAATATTCTGATGACCAGACTTTCCAAAAGTCTTGAGTCATTTTTTGTACTAGTTGCCAGCGTGAACGGAACGTTTTCTTTTCAACAATGAGTTGTTCGGGTACAGCATTCAGAGAACTTCTGATTAGAAAATGTCCCGGAGTAAGTATCGTAGTGTTGTCAATAGCGTTTTCGATTGCCGTAAGTGGTCGGGAGCTTAGGCATGCTTCTATTTGAGTCAATAATGTCGGAAGTTCCTCAAATGTTAGCATGGTGTCTCCAATTATTCGTTTTAGGTGAAATTTTTTGGATTTAACGCTTTACTTCCACAAACCGCCAAAGTGCTGTGCTGCTGGTGGTATGAAATGCCATTCCATTTCATGTTTCGTAAGCATTGATGATGCGTCTACTACACCGTACTTAATGGCTGCTCTCACTTGTTGTTGGATTTCTTTGTTAGCTCCAATGAATGTAGTTCCATTGTCACTGTAGAAATGTGAACTTATCTCTCTTCTTGATGTGAATCGCTTCAATGCTGCTATGAATGATGCTGAAGTGAGGTCACTCACAAGCTCGATGTGAACTGCTTTTGTAGCAAAGCAGACAAATATAGCGATGTAGCCCTTAGTTGACCGGTTTCCTCGTCCTTTTCAGAATTGGTCCAGCATAGTCAACACCCGTATGTGTAAAGGGTCTTGATGGTGTCACTCTTGCTGCTGGAAGTAGCCCCATTTGTTGAGTATTTGGTTGAGCAGCAAATCTAAAGCATCTTATACATTTATTTATAACTTGTCGGACACATCTTTTTGCTTGTATAATCCAGTAGCTTTGTCTCAATTTAGCCATTGTAAGTCGAATACCACCATGCAGTGTGCGTTCATGGGCATCTTCTACTAATAGTTTTGTGAACCACTCTTGATGTGGTAAAATGATAGGATGTTTCTCTGAGCTAGAAAGATCCGCGTTTTGTAGCCGCCCGCCCACAACAAGGATGTTCTCATTGTTCAGAAACGGGTTCAAGGATAGTACCTTACTCTTTTTGTTGATCGCCTTCCCATCTCGTAAAGATTCTAGTTCCTTGGAATACATCTTCTCTTGTAGATACCGTATGATTCCTTTACTTCCATCGCTCAATTCCCTTGTTGTTAGGTTACCGGTTTCCGATGGTTTCTTCTTTAGTTTGTTTTTGCAGTTTGATATGAATCGTCTGCAATAAGCAGCGACTCTTATTAGTTTTGTGTATGAAGAAAATCTCTTAGTCAGGTCGTCAATTTCTGCAACTCTAATTGTTAGAACAATTTTTGCTTCGGGAATATCGATCACTGCGATTGGCTGTTGGTTATTTAACGGCCATTGTTCAGAATCGAATTTCAGCCAATGTGGTCCATTCCACCATAAATCATTGGTTGCCATCTGTTCTGGAAGGCAGCCTCTTGAACCATCATCAGCTGGATTATCAGTTGACCGAACATGTCTCCAACAGCCAACGTTTATTGCCTCTTGTATTTCTGAGACTCGGTTCGCAACAAAAAATGTTTTCCAGGTAGATGGACATTTTTGTAGCCAGACCACCGTTATTCTCGAATCTGTCCAAGCAAATATGTTTTTAACTTGGCACCCAAATGTCTTCATTGTTTCTGTCAGCAGCTTTGATAACAGGTGATCACCACATAGTTCCAATTTCGGAAGAGATATTTACAGTATTTTAAATACAGTATTATGACCCATACAGTATTTTGACCCTAACCCTGCAAAAACAAAGGTGGCCCCAATCCGGAAAAAAATATCTCTTCCGAAATTGGAACTATGTGGTGCTCACCTGTTATCAAAGCTGCTGACAGAAACAATGAAGACATTTGGGTGCCAAGTTAAAAACATATTTGCTTGGACAGATTCGAGAATAACGGTGGCCTGGCTACAAAAATGTCCATCTACCTGGAAAACATTTGTTGCGAACCGAGTCTCAGAAATACAAGAGGCAATAAACGTTGGCTGCTGGAGACATGTTAGGTCAACTGATAATCCAGCTGATGATGGTTCAAGAGGCTGCCTTCCAGAACAGATGGCAACCAATGATTTATGGTGGAATGGACCTTATTGGCTGAAATTCGATTCTGAACAATGGCCGTTAAATAACCAACAGCCAATCGCAGTGATCGATATTCCCGAAGCAAAAATTGTTCTAACAATTAGAGTTGCAGAAATTGACGACCTGACTAAGAGATTTTCTTCATACACAAAACTAATAAGAGTCGCTGCTTATTGCAGACGATTCATATCAAACTGCAAAAACAAACTAAAGAAGAAACCATCGGAAACCGGTAACCTAACAACAAGGGAATTGAGCGATGGAAGTAAAGGAATCATACGGTATCTACAAGAGAAGGTGTATTCCAAGGAACTAGAATCTTTACGAGATGAGAAGGCGATCAACAAAAAGAGTAAGGTACTATCCTTGAACCCGTTTCTGAACAGTGAGAACATCCTTGTTGTGGGCGGGCGGCTACAAAACGCGGATCTTTCTAGCTCAGAGAAACATCCTATCATTTTACCACATCAAGAGTGGTTCACAAAACTATTAGTAGAAGATGCCCATGAACGCACACTGCATGGTGGTATTCGACTTACAATGGCTAAATTGAGACAAAGCTACTGGATTATACAAGCAAAAAGATGTGTCCGACAAGTTATAAATACATGTATAAGATGCTTTAGATTTGCTGCTCAACCAAATACTCAACAAATGGGGCTACTTCCAGCAGCAAGAGTGACACCATCAAGACCCTTTACACATACGGGTGTTGACTATGCTGGACCAATTCTCAAAAGGACGAGGAAACCGGTCAACTAAGGGCTACATCGCTATATTTGTCTCCTTTGCTACAAAAGCAGTTCACATCGAGCTTGTGAGTGACCTCACTTCAGCATCATTCATAGCAGCATTGAAGCGATTCACATCAAGAAGAGAGATAAGTTCACATTTCTACAGTGACAATGGAACTACATTCATTGGAGCTAACAAAGAAATCCAACAACAAGTGAGAGCAGCCATTAAGTACGGTGTAGTAGACGCATCATCAATGCTTACGAAACATGAAATGGAATGGCATTTCATACCACCAGCAGCACAGCACTTTGGCGGTTTGTGGAAGTAAAGCGTTAAATCCAAAAAATTTCACCTAAAACGAATAATTGGAGACACCATGCTAACATTTGAGGAACTTTCGACATTATTGACTCAAATAGAAGCATGCCTAAACTCCCGACCACTTACGGCAATCGAAAACGATATTGATACTACGATACTTACTCCGGGACATTTTCTAATCGGAAGTTCTCTGAATGCTGTACCCGAACAACTCATTGATGAAAAGAAAACGTTCCGTTCACGCTGGCAACTAGTACAAAAAATGACTCAAGACTTTTGGAAAGTCTGGTCATCAGAATATTTGTCACAGCTTCAACAATTGCCTAAATGGAAACAAAAAGAAGACAACATTCAAACTGGCGATATAGTTCTTGTCAAGAAAGACCGGCTACCACCGACCACCTGGATGATGGGAAGGATATCAGAAGTTCATCCTGGGAGTGACAACGGTGTTCGAGCTGCAACTGTATATAGTAACAATAGAACAATAGACATTTAAAGCGACCAATAGCCAAATTATGTAAACTCTCGATAGAAACGACAACACCAGTAAAACAAGTTCAGGTTAATACGTCAACAAATCGAGTACAACCATTTTCGTGGCTATGCATTTTGTTTGGTTTACTGAACCTAGTTGACTCCGCTCCAATTCGTCAGATACACGATGTTGAAATATTTCCATTCGAAAGCCATCCTGGAATATATTTCGAAGATATAGGACAAGCCAACTTAATTTCAAGCTTATGGAAGACAATTGTTTTCTTTTGACGAACTATTGGCAGGAATACGAAGCATACAAGGAAATTGTTTCAAAAATGGAGAGAGTATGTTCGTCATCGGGAATGGAGGAACTAAAGTCTATTATGTGCGAAGGAATACTGAACCAATTTGGAATTCAACTTCAACAAATAGAGCTCAACAATGAAATTCTCTTACACGCAAACGACGATTCATTAAAAAGGCAAAGACGGTCACCATTTGACTTTATTGGAACAGTCACTAATGAATTGTTCGGAATACTTGATCAAAGATTTGCTGAGAAATATGAGCAAACAATAGAAGCTGTTCAAGAAAATGAAAAACACTTGCTACAACTCATGAAAAATCTAACAACCATTGTTGATTCCACTATCAATATCTTCAAGAAAGAACAATCGAAAAATTTGAATCAAATTATGTTACTAAGTTCTATTGTCACGAAATTGGAAAACGAAACAAGTAAATTCGAGTACATGGAGAGATTTTCAGCAACTGCTCTTAACGGGATACTTATTATGATCAATTATAAAGCAACCCAGAGCATATTGCTTGATATTCTGCTATCAACGCATGCTGGAAGAATACACCCTCTAATCCTTTCAGTCCGACAATTCAAGGAAGAGTTGACTAAGATTCATGAGTCTTTAATGATTCCTGGCGAAAGACATCACGAATCCATATTGCAGCTGTATAAAATTGTAAGCCCAAGAGCTAGCGTCACTCTAACAACAATATCATAATTGAGATCAGTCTCCCGTTGTTGTATAATAAAGAATTCAAACTATACAAAGTATTGTCAGTTCCAACAAACCGCAATGGACGCTTTACACGAATTGTTCCATCATCGGAATATTTAATGGTAAACTTACGAGGCACCCATGTTTATCCGATCAACAAAGATGAATTCTTACTTTGTAAAACAAGGCCTTCCGACATCTTCTTGTGCCTACTTCAGCATCTTCTGTATACAACCGGAGCGTCAACTAGTGTTTCTGAAACAAACATTATACAACACAAGAAAATTATGGACTCATGCACGATTGAGGACATATCACCAAGGCTGTACTGGATTGAGATGCATCAACCAAACGCATGGATATACAGCACTCCAAATTCAACCACAGTTAATATTAACTGTGATTAAAATACTGAGCCCGTTACACAGCGAGGGAGCGGGCTGCTTAAGCTACCAGCAAAATGTATAATTTATGACCAAACCACGACAATTGTTGGAAAGCAAACAATGTCAAGCCGACTAAAATTATCATATTTACCATCATTCAAATCTTTCTGAGACTTTAACTTGGTTTAACTTCAAAAGAGAGAAACAGTCGATGATTCCATCAAACACTTCGATAGATTTTGCAACATTGGAAAATGCAATAAACCTTTAAAAAAATCAGGAATATATATTGAATGAATTCAGTACCCATCGAGTTCACCAATATTCACTGTTTGGAGTCACTTTCCTATAAGTTGCGAATTTTCCCAGTTAGTGCAGTTTCTCGAGTACCTATACTTTCCTTTTTTTTTTTTTTTTTGTTGCAAATCATTTAAAATTGTTTTTGCTTTTCTTTTGTGTTTCAAATCACGTTAAAATTGAAAATTTTATAACAATTTATGTTACAAACCATTCAAAATGCTTTTTTGTGTTTCCAATCATTTTAAAATGGATAATTAACTACGCTTTCTATTTTTTAACTCATGTAAAGAAGAACTCGAAAAATTTTAGGAAACACTACTGTACTTTTATTTTTTTTCTCAATTTGTTTCTAATTTATAATATTTAACTTGTTTGAAATGATTATAAGACATTATGTAAATATTACCTATAAAACTTCACACTTTTATATTTTTCTTTATTTTTGAAATCAAATGAAATGTTATTTCAGGCAGACGGCAGTAAAGCCATGTCCTTATTTTTGAGAAAACTAATTGTTACGAATATTGATGTAATAAAGAATTTATCTATCTATCTATCTATCTATCACTGTTTGGAGTCACTGGCTGTCTTAGTATAATAGTTATCGTAGTTGTTATCATCTTCATCATCCTTCGAAAAAGAGATCAGCCACTTGCACCACCAACCATCACCACTATTCCAATGCGAAGTCTCAACAACGACGTAACACATAAACATCCTTTGAAGACATCGACTTCTGTGTATCTTCATTTTGAGGGGCCCAGCATGTTGTGACAAATAATGCAAACGACCGAATTCTACACTACAAACTAAGTAAACAACAGCAGGTGAATGACCAACAGGTTAATGAACGACACCACCAGTTGGCGAATAAATATGACACCTCCTGCAACTATCAGCGTTCTCGTGCTCGGAGCCGTTGCATTGCATTGCATTGCATTGCATTTCTTTTCATTTCATTTATGTATATATTGTTTGTCTGTATCTCGAATTATTTATTGCCTAGTTAGCAGTTAAGTTGTATAAATAACTTGGATAGGAAATAAATAATTCACTTGCTAGTAAACCAGCGAGCAAAAAGACATTTAAGTTTTTTCTTCATTGACTTCCTCCCACCAGCGGCAAGGAGTTAACTAACAACTTATTTTGTCAGTCAATCATGGTCCTTCGAGGAAATGAACAAGAAAGCGTAACCTGGGCTTAGACATTGGTTAGTAAAAAGCGTAGCCAGGGCTTCAAACATTGGCTAGTGAAAAGTGAAGTTACAAGATAACGCTGCAAAATTGTGTTTGAGTAAATAAGTTTCACCAAAGTACGAAAAAACTACTGTCTCTATCTATAAGATTTTATCTATAATATAGAACAAGACAATTCAAACAAAAAACTAAGATGTTGGACGAAACAGATGTGTTTATTATAATCTCGAAGCAAAAGGCCTTGACAGAAGAAATCGAAAAGCAATATCGAAACTTCGGTAAGGATAGTGCCTCCAGAAAAACACAGAACAACAAAAAATTTTGGTCTGAATTTCTTTCAGACCATACTGAAGTAGCTCCCTTTGTTAAATTTGATACACCCTACGTACAAAGGGATACGTACAACAGAGTAAAAACATTGTAGGAAAGTTTTAAACAAGAATTGGAAAATATAGATCCAAGTGTCACACAAGCTTCGAAGGAAATGGAAAGGCCTGAAGTCCCTCACGATGCTCCCACTGCAGAAACTTCAAAGAAAGTTGAAAAGACATCTAATGCCTCTGCCTATAAAGCCGCCACCGCAAAGCCGGACGAGAATTCAACTGCCGTACAAGGTCAACGGTTGACAAAGTTGAAGCTGAGGATAACGGCCATTATCGAGAACATAGAAGAATTTGAACAAACATTCGATGACTACTCCAAGGACATTTACGACTTTCAACAAAAAATACTGCTGGAGCAGTTGCGAACATTCACTGAATTACATGAAGACTTCATCTGCAATTCATCTGAAGAAGACCTTGAGAAACCTTATGTAACGAATAAGGAATATAAAAATGTCAAACAAGAGGTCAACAGATTTCTCAATACAATGGCATCAAAACTCTCCAGTAGTAACAACAAGCCGAAGGAACATAAGACTGAATCAATGCTTCCAAGGCTTAAAATACCGACATTTAAGGGTAATTATTTGGAGTGGCAGCAGTTTTATGACTTGTTCCTCAATATAATAGTCGCCAAGCCCAATTTAACAACGACTGAAAAAATGGAGTTTTTAAAAACTCATTTGGAAGGAGAGCCCCTGCAACTCATAAAGCATCTAACATTTTCAAGTGAAAACTATAATAGCGCTTGGGAGATCTTAAAAAGTAGATACAACAATGAGCGAAAAATAGTGTCTATGCATATAGAGAAGATGCTCAAATCTGGACATAATAGCGCTTCAACAGCGTCTTCCATCAAAAACAGCTTGGATGCCATTAAAGAGGGACTAGCGGCACTAAAAAATTTGGGCTATGACACTTTTTCATGGGGTCCTTTGACTGTTCATATGACTACAAAGTCACTTGATACAGAATCAAGAAATTTTTCTGAACAAGGTTTAGAGGAGCCAAATAAAATGCCGAAAATGAAGACTCTCCTCGACTTTCTGGAAAGACGTTACCAAGCTCTTGAAGTAATGTCAACAAACAAAAAACAAGAGAACTCATTTGAGGAACCAAGATCTGGAGTCCGTAACTTCGTCATAGATGCAAAAGTTATTCAGTGTCCAATATGCAAAGGAGACCATAAAATACACGCATGTCAAAAGTTTTTAAAATTATCGCCAAAGGAAAGATGGACACAGTGCAAGCAGGCAAAGCTTTGCCTGAACTGTTTGAGGCATAACAAACAGATCCAATGTTTTAGCAAGAAAAAATTGCCAACATTGCAACAAGAAACATCATTCACTTCTTCACATGAAATAGACTGATAAGCCAAAACAAACAGAATTGACAGAAGCTGCAAGATCATCCGCACAAATAAATCATAGCGAATAGAACCAGAATGTTTGAGAATGTAAAAAAGTGCCGGCACTTTTTTACATTCTCAAAACAATTTTTATTTTTCAGCCTAATTACAGCAATTTCAAATACAGTATTTTAAGATACAGTATTTTGACTTACAGTATTTTGACTAACAATATTTTGAGATACAGAATTTTGAGATACAGTATTTTAAATACAGTATTATGACCCATAATGATTTTAATGAATTGTCGTTTGCGTGTAAGAGAATTTCATTGTTGAGCTCTATTTGTTGAAGTTGATATCCAAATTGGTTCAGTATTCCTTCGCACATAATAGACTTTAGTTCCTCCATTCCCGATGACGAACATACTCTCTCCATTTTTGAAACAATTTCCTTGTATGCTTCGTATTCCTGTCAATAGTTCGTCAAATTAAAGAAAACAATTGCCTTCCATGAGCTTGAAATTAAGTTGGCTTGTCCTATATCTTCGAAATATATTCCAGGATGACTTTCGAATGGAAATATTTCAACATCGTGTATCTGACGAATTGGAGCGGAGTCAACTAGGTTCAGTAAACCAAACAAAATGCATAGCCACGAAAATGGTTGTACTCGATTTGTTGACGTATTAACCTGAACTTGTTTTACTGGTGTTGTCGTTTCTATCGAGAGTTTACATAATTTGGCTATTGGTCGCTTTAAACGTCTATTGTTACTATATACAGTTGCAGCTCGAACACCGTTGTCACTCCCAGGATGAACTTCTGATATCCTTCCCATCATCCAGGTGGTCGGTGGTAGCCGGTCTTTCTTGACAAGAACTATATCGCCAGTTTGAATGTTGTCTTCTTTTTGTTTCCATTTAGGCAATTGTTGAAGCTGTGACAAATATTCTGATGACCAGACTTTCCAAAAGTCTTGAGTCATTTTTTGTACTAGTTGCCAGCGTGAACGGAACGTTTTCTTTTCATCAATGAGTTGTTCGGGTACAGCATTCACAGAACTTCCGATTAGAAAATGTCCCGGAGTAAGTATCGTAGTGTTGTCAATATCGTTTTCGATTGCCGTAAGTGGTCGGGAGTTTAGGCATGCTTCTATTTGAGTCAATAATGTCGAAAGTTCCTCAAATGTTAGCATGGTGTCTCCAATTATTCGTTTTAGGTGAAATTTTTTGGATTTAACGCTTTACTTCCACAAACCGCCAAAGTGCTGTGCTGCTGGTGGTATGAAATGCCATTCCATTTCATGTTTCGTAAGCATTGATGATGCGTCTACTACACCGTACTTAATGGCTGCTCTCACTTGTTGTTGGATTTCTTTGTTAGCTCCAATGAATGTAGTTCCATTGTCACTGTAGAAATGTGAACTTATCTCTCTTCTTGATGTGAATCGCTTCAATGCTGCTATGAATGATGCTGAAGTGAGGTCACTCACAAGCTCGATGTGAACTGCTTTTGTAGCAAAGCAGACAAATATAGCGATGTAGCCCTTAGTTGACCGGTTTCCTCGTCCTTTTGAGAATTGGTCCAGCATAGTCAACACCCGTATGTGTAAAGGGTCTTGATGGTGTCACTCTTGCTGCTGGAAGTAGCCCCATTTGTTGAGTATTTGGTTGAGCAGCAAATCTAAAGCATCTTATACATTTATTTATAACTTGTCGGACACATCTTTTTGCTTGTATAATCCAGTAGCGTTGTCTCAATTTAGCCATTGTAAGTCGAATACCACCATGCAGTGTGCGTTCATGGGCATCTTCTACTAATAGTTTTGTGAACCACTCTTGATGCGGTAAAATGATAGGATGTTTCTCTGAGCTAGAAAGATCCGCGTTTTGTAGCCGCCCGCCCACAACAAGGATGTTCTCATTGTTCAGAAACGGGTTCAAGGATAGTACCTTACTCTTTTTGTTGATCGCCTTCCCATCTCGTAAAGATTCTAGTTCCTTGGAATACACCTTCTCTTGTAGATACCGTATGATTCCTTTACTTCCATCGCTCAATTCCCTTGTTGTTAGGTTACCGGTTTCCGATGGTTTCTTCTTTAGTTTGTTTTTGCAGTTTGATATGAATCGTCTACAATAAGCAGCGACTCTTATTAGTTTTGTGTATGAAGAAAATCTCTTAGTCAGGTCGTCAATTTCTGCAACTCTAATTGTTAGAACAATTTTTGCTTCGGGAATATCGATCACTGCGATTGGCTGTTGGTTATTTAACGGCCATTGTTCAGAATCGAATTTCAGCCAATGAGGTCCATTCCACCATAAATCATTGGTTGCCATCTGTTCTGGAAGGCAGCCTCTTGAACCATCATCAGCTGGATTATCAGTTGACCGAACATGTCTCTGGCAGCCAACGTTTATTGCCTCTTGTATTTCTGAGACTCGGTTCGCAACAAATGTTTTCCAGGTAGATGGACATTTTTGTAGCCAGGCCACCGTTATTCTCGAATCTGTCCAAGCAAATATGTTTTTAACTTGGCACCCAAATGTCTTCATTGTTTCTGTCAGCAGCTTTGATAACAGGTGATCACCACATAGTTCCAATTTCAGAAGAGATATTTACAGTATTTTAAATACAGTATTATGACCCATACAGTATTTTGACCCTAACCCTGTGTTGATGTAGACCACACTGCAGGAATCAATCACAAGCAACTTCCACAATTGCCACTAAACGCTTCTATTTTCTTTCAAGAACAAACTCTTTTTAATGTATTGCTGGTTTTATTTTATTTTATTTTCACGTAGCGTTTGTATCTTTTTGATTTTATTCCTTGACAAATATATATAGATATTATAATATGACTTGTAATTTTACTGACGAAATGCAAAGATGAAATTTAGAAAAATAAAAGGAAATTGGCAGATGGCCCAGAGTAAAAATTTTAAGATGCTTTACGGATGGTGTAGAGCTGTGTCAATCGCGATTGATTCGGTCTTTTCGACCCGTTAACTGGAAATGATTGATGATTGCAATCATACAAAACTAAAACAATCAATCACCATTTCAATCATTTCCATAGAACGCCACTGAAAGAAACTCAGTATTTTACTATTATATGCTGTATTTGTATGAGATGGCTGAAGACGACCGAAACTGAAACCAATGATTTGATAGAAACGAACGACGAGACCGAAACCAATAATTTGTATGAGCCGAACGTCAGAAAATGAAACCAATCACTTGAACGATAGACGAACGACCGAAAATGAAACCAATCGTTTGAACGAAATGAACGACCGAGACTGAAACCAATCACCAATCACTTGAACCAAACGACCGACCGAGATTGAAACCAATCGTTTGAACGAAACGAACGAACGAGACTGAAACCAATCACCAATCACTTGAACCAAACGAACGACCTAGGCTGAAACCAATCCTTTGAACGAGACCCGAAACGATTGACCGAAACTGAAACCAATCAAACAAGTACTACAGTACTCTGTCTACTTTAATGCTCATAGAATGGTGCTATTGCTGAGTAGGTGGGCGATCTTTTTTTTTCCTTTCAGATAAAGCACATATACATACTTATGTCTATTTTATATTTTCAGCTTTTAGAATTTGATTTAGAACTTTTCTAGTGCTTGTTTCAAAGCGATATGGAAAAATTTCTACATTGAATTTTTTAAAGCCATTCTCACTGAAAATGTGTAAAGAATGTAATGTGTGTATGTATATGCACTTTTAAAAAAGAAAACCATCCCCCATCAACAACTCAGTACCATACTATTGGTTCTTGCCTACGTTTCTGTTTCGATGTTGACTCGACTGCACCTATGTATGTATGTAGGTACTAGGTAGACACGAAACGTAAACAGAGAGTAATAAAAATTAAAAAATACAACGCTGCAGGCTGCACTGCAAATGATTGGTTTCAATTTCGGTCGTTCCTCGTTCTCGAGGGTCTATTGGTTTCAGTTTCGGTCGATCGCCTCGGCCAGTTCATGATTGAATGATTGATTGAAATGACCGAATCTTTCCATTGAACGATTGATGACTGGTTCGTTCACTGGAAATGAACGATTGACACAGCATTAGGATGGTGGTTGACAGTATAATGGCGTGCCGTCGCTATGCGACGAAACACTTTTCAGCAAAATGTAGTAGAATTTTACCTTAGATTAAATTATTTTAGAGGGCGAACTATCAGTTGCCTAGATTTTGGAGTTAGGAACTGTTCACACTGAAGTCGTATGAACATTACCGCCCCCCTTGGCGAAATACGCCAAAAAAAATATTACTGAAAATAAGGTAAGTGAAATTTTGTTTAATTGGCAATTTAGTTAATAGGCAATAGGCACAGTTTTACTATGGGGCGGACTATTTCTCCCTTTTGGGTCTTTAATGTTGCAACTCTGACTCGACCATCGGAACCCGGGTGTATATTTATAACACGACCTAGACGCCATTCGGTGGATGGCAGATTTTCGTTTTTAATGACGACCAAATCATCAACTTTAATGTTTGTTTGAGGTGTTTTCCATTTGTGTCGTTGATGTAGTTCCTTGAGGTATTCATCTTTCCATCTGTGGCAGAACTGTTGTTGGAGGCATTTGACTTTTTCCCACCGATTGATTAGTGATAAATTTGCATCGGCCAGATTCGGTTCCGGAAAAGATAAAAGCGGACCGCCGCGTAAAAAATGCCCTGGTGTCAATGCCAACAGATCAGAAGGATCTGTGGACATGGACGATATTGGACGCGAATTCAAACATGCTTCGATACGTGCTAAAACCGTTGCAAATTCTTCGAACGTATACTTGGCCTTGGTCCCCAGCCCCCTCAAATGGCTTTTGAAACTTTTTACGCCGGCTTCCCATAGACCTCCCATGTGAGGTGCCCCGGGTGGAATAAAATTCCATTTCAAACCCTGAACGCCATACTTAAGGCTCGTTTCTTTGGGAATGGTGCCTACAAACTTCTTAAACTCCTTGCGCAAAATTGCATCGGCACCTGTAAAGTTTGTTCCATTGTCGGAAAACACTTCTTTAGGTAAACCTCGTCTAGAGGTGAATCTGGCAAAGGCCGCGAGGAACGCTTCAGATGACAAATCACTTGCCGCTTCAAGGTGAATTGCTTTGGTGGAAAAGCAGACAAACACACATGCATACCCCTTGGTCATACGACAATTCCGTGCATTGAAACTCTTGATGGTGAAGGGACCCGCGAAGTCGATTCCAGTAAATGTGAACGGTGGAGAAAAGGTAACTCTTTCGGGCGGTAGGGCAGCCATCATCTGCTTGCTTAAGTCTCTTTTGTTGGTCGCGCATATGGTGCAACGACGGATGCAAGACTTAACCAGAATTTGGAGTCTTGGTACCCAGAAACTTTGTCGTGTTAGTCGCACCATTAAAGAGTTGCCACCGTGCATAGAAATCTCATGAATGAATTGAACCAGGAGGCAAGCAAAACGGGATTCAAAGGGTAGTATTATAGGGTGACGTTCATTGTACGAAATGTCTGAGTTCGAAAGTCGCCCATTGACTCTAAGAAGCTTGTTTGAATCCAAAAATGGATTAAAGGACAAAATAGAACTTTTCGTTGACACTGGCTTGCCAGCTGCAAGCAGAGAATATTCTGTCGAAAAGTGAGCTTCTTGAGCCAATCGGATTAGACGAATTTTCACAAACTCCATTTCTGGTTGCGAGATGTCACGAGACTTGTATTTGCTGGGCTGTTGCTTTGAGACAGACCCGAAGAAGCGAAAAACATAGCACAATACACGCATAGCGCGGGATAACGTCGAAAAACGGTCAAGAACATCTTCTGGTTCTTGTTGAGCTACCAATGAGTGGGTGTTTTGCTCAGAATCGTCGAGAGAAATGCCTGTTAGTCCCACTAGAGGACTCTGAAAATTTGGCTGGACCACTAACGAGGAAACCTCTTTCTGCTCTAGATCTTCAGTACGTGGAGCGTCTGGTAATGCCACCGGCCCTTGATAGGCTGGTTCACAGAGCCATGATGGGCCCTGCCACCACATACGATTCTGCTTCAGATCGGATGGCATTACACCTCGAGTGGCCAAGTCCGCGGGATTTTCGGCAGATCTGACGTGCTTCCAAACTGCGTTGCCGACATTGTCCTGTATTTCACTGGTACGGTTTGCAACAAAGGTTTTCCAAACGCACGGAGGTTTTTTGAGCCAGGCCAAAACTATGGATGAGTCTGTCCACAAAAAGATTTGATATGTCTGAACTGGAAAATTGGGTAAGTAAAATTTTATCATTTTTGAAAGCAAAAGTGCTCCACACAGCTCCAGACGCGGTAAAGAGATCGTCTTTAGAGGGGCAACTTTGGACTTGGCACACATCAAGTAGGAGGATGCTTCTCCATTAGGGTGACTTGCGCGTATATAAAGCGCTGCCGCATATGCTTTCTCGGAAGAGTCACAGAAGCCATGAAACTGAATTTCCACAGTGGGCGAGTATTCAACCCAACGTGGGATTTCTATAACCTGTGTTTCAGGTAATGACTCTGCAAACTCTTTCCAAGTGGCAAATGATTCAGGGCTGATACGCTCGTCCCACTCAGTGTGCTCAGCCCAAATGCGTTGCATCAATGTTTTGGCGATTATCACTACGGGGGCCAACCACCCCGCAGGATCGAAAAGACGAGCAATTTGAGAGAAGACCTCTCTTTTGGTCGGATTTGTCGACAGTGGAATGCGTTGCGTGGTGAAGTAAAAATTGTCTTCTTTGGCATTCCATCGTACCCCTAGTGTTTTTGTGGTGCTGTCAGCATCGAGCTTCAAGAAACTTTCGTTCAGCACATGTTCTGGTGGCAAATGGTTAAGTAAGCTAGACGAATTTGCGGTCCACTTACGTAGTGGAAACCCAGCTGAGTTAAGCAGCGCTATAAGTTCGATTTGTGCCTGTTTAGCGGAACTGAGAGAATGACCACCAGATAGAACATCGTCGACATAGAACTCCGATTGAATGATTCTAGACGCTAGGGGATACACGGTTCTGCCTTCTTTTGCCAGTTGCAAGAGGGTGCGGATGGCCAGATATGGAGCACAATTGACACCAAAAGTGACGGTTTGAAGTTCAAAGTCTTCGATTTCGGACTCTGGCGAACTGCGAAAGAGGATTCGTTGAAATGGAGTATCTCTAGGGTCGACCAAGATTTGGCGGTACATTTTCTCAATGTCCGCATTAAAGACAAATTTATAAAATCTCCAGCGGAGAATGAGAGATGGTAAATCTTGCTGCAATATGGGCCCTGGATACAACAAATCGTTTAAACTTACCCCATTCGATGACGATTGAGACGCATTAAAAACAACCCTCACTTTGGTGGTCGTGCTTTCAGGCTTTATGACCGCATGATGTGGCAGATAGAACGAGTTTACTTGACCTCTGGAAATCTTTTCGACCGGAGGCGCTTTCCGCATATGGCCGAGAGCGAGGTATTCCGAAATAACGCTTGAATATTGAGACTTGAGCTCCGCCTTCATGGCTAACGATCTTTCGACTCTAGAGAACTGCCTTAGTGCGATGTGTCTAGAGAACCCTAACTTGCCCTTTGACGATTGTGCCTTCAACGGCAAACGAACAACATACCTCCCATCCGAACGTCTCGAAGTTGTGTTTTTATAAAGTTCGTCACAGTAGCAGTCTTCTGTTGACCGAATGACTGTGGACGGCAGTTCCTCGAGCTCCCAAAATTTTCGTAGCTGAGTATCCAGATTGGAAGTACTCGAACTGTTCGATACTACGAATTTATTGAACGATTGGAACGACTCCGGAACTGGTCCGGACAGTACCCAGCCGAACATTGTGTTCTGAGCCACGAGGGAATCTGCGATAAGTTGGAGACCGTTCCTTATGATCGATGGGTATAAATCCGCACCGATCAGCAGATCGACCTGGGACGATTTATTAAACGTGGGATCAGCCAGTTTGAGGCCGCCACAAAGGTTAGGATCGATGATACTAAACGATGAACTTGGCAGATTGTTCGTCAATGATCGAAGCACAATTGCCTGGGCAGAAATGGTGATCTGGGCTTCATCTAAGCACGTGATTGAAAACGCACAGAGTTTTTTCGACGTTATGGCGAGATTACCACTGATTCCGGAAATGGTTGTATTCTTATCCGTTACGGGCAAGTTCAAACGCTTTTGTACTGCCTCTGAGATAAAGGATATTTCGGAACCAGGGTCGATAAGAGCGCGAACTATGTGTTTGGATTCTTTGCCAACAATGCAAACTAGTGCCGTTGCAAGCAATATTTTCTTGGGAGCGCCGACATGAAAGTTTTGAAACGACGCTTGAGGCACGAATGGAAGTGACGACGCCGATATTTGAGGAGCTGTTGTTGCACTAGGGAGATTAGTGGACTGTATTTTATTTCCGTTTTCGTTAGCGTTGAGGTGCAACAGTGAGTGATGCCGTTTTTTGCAGTGGCTACAAGAATATTTGCTCGTACAAGCGACCTTTGTATGACTCGCGCTTAAACAGTTGTTGCACAGTTTGTGCTGCCGTACCGTTTGGATTCTCGTTGGGATCGACATTGCCGAAAATTTGGCACACTCATAAATGGAGTGCGCAGCCGCACAGATTTTGCATTCCCCCCCCCCCCCTGTTTTGGCAAGGTAAGTGATGACTCTATTATTGTTTCGAACATTCGTCTCCTTTTTGGGAAGTCTATTAAGCCCTGTGCCTTTTGTCGACGTGGTGTCCGAAATGGACTCCAGCACCTGAAAGCGAGACGTTAAGAACGAGTCTAATTGCTGCCAGGTTGGAACCTTCGTCGGGTCCTCCAGGGATTGTTCCCAAAGGGTCAAGGTAGTTTTGGGCAGTCTACTTGAACACGCAAAGACGAGAATCGGATCCCAGTTTTGTGTTATAACCTTATGCGCTTGCAACGTTGATACCGAATCATTTACAGTACTCTGAAGGGCTCGGATCAATTTGGCCGACTCTTCATGTACTGTTGGCAAGTTAAAGATATTTTTTACCTGATTGTTGACTAAGATTCGAGTATTTTCATACGTATCCCGCAACGCTTCCCAGGCTAGAGAAAAGCTGGCATTGGTTAGCGGAAATTGGCTGACAATCCGATAAGCCTCGTCTTTGGTTTTGGCTCTAAGGTGGAAGAGTTTTTCTACTTCACCCAACTGGGGGTGTTTAATGTAGACTGCCTCAAACATATCTCGGAAAACCGACCAGGAGATATAATCCCCCTTGAAGACCTCCGTCTCACATGGAGGTAATTTGAGGTGACGAGGAGCGAATGTTGGTTCAGCTATCGAATTTTTGCCAGTACCCTCAGGTTTCAGTCGTGCTTCGTGATCTAGGAAAAGTGCTGAGCATGCCACATAACTTTCGTTGCACAGTTTATACTTGGTTTCTATGGCTTCAAGGTCTACTGCTGCTTCTCTTGTCTTTGGGCCGCCTTTTATGTATAGGGCATAGGTTTCTTTGACTTCGAGCCACAGTTCTCTTAACTCTGACTTTCTGACTTCGAGAGCGGACAGTGTGTGCCCGTGATCCGGCACCTCTTTCGCCGCTTGGTGAAACTTGACCAATTGATCAGTCGCGAAAATGAAGTCTTCCATCAAAGCCATCACAAAGTGCGTTTAAAATTGTATAAATGACAAGGAAGCGACACGAAACCAAGAATTTTAAAACTCGTGGCTTAAAGCACTCACAAAACAAAACGAGACTCTCAAAAAGTCAAAAATTTAAATTTAAAATTTCAAAAAAAGTCAAAATTTAGAAGTTCAAGAATCTTCAACAGGCTTGACAGATTCTACTGAGGGCCAACCACCCCGGCTTGGATACACCGTTACGAACGGTGTGTGCGGCACGAACGAGAAAAAAAGTAAGAATCTTCAAAAGGCTTGAAGGATTCTAAAAATTTCAAAAAAAGTTAAAATTTTAAAGCGCAAGAATCTTCAAAAGGCTTGAAGTATTCTAAAAATTTCAAAAAAAGTTAAAATTTTAAAGCGCAAGAATCTTCAACAGGATTGAAGTATTCTAAAAATTTCAAAAAAAGTTAAAATTTTAAAGCGCAAGAATCTTCAACAGGCTTGATAGATTCTACTGGGGGCCAACCACCCCGGCTTGGATACACCGTTACGAACGGTGTGTGCGGCACGAACGAGAGAAACAATTTCAAAAGTAAAAGATTTTAAATTTAAAAATTTCAAAAAAAAAAATCAAAATTTTGAAGCACAAGAATCTTCAACAGGCTTGAAAGATTCTACTGGGGGCCAACCACCCCGGCTTGGATACACCGTTACGAACGGTGTGTGCGGCACGAACGAGAAAAAGGTAAGAATCTTCAAAAGGCTTGAAGGATTCTAAAAATTTCAAAAAAAGTTAAAATTTTAAAGCGCAAGAATCTTCAAAAGGCTTGAAGTATTCTAAAAATTTCAAAAAAAGTTAAAATTTTAAAGCGCAAGAATCTTCAACAGGCTTGATAGATTCTACTGGGGGCCAACCACCCCGGCTTGGATGCACCGTAACGAACGGTGTGTGCGGCACGAACGAGAAAAAGGTAAGAATCTTCAAAAGGCTTGAAGGATTCAAAAAATTTCAAAAAAAGTTAAAATTTTAAAGCGCAAGAATCTTCAAAAGGCTTGAAGTATTCTAAAAATTTCAAAAAAAGTTAAAATTTTAAAGCGCAAGAATCTTCAACAGGCTTGATAGATTCTACTGGGGGCCAACCACCCCGGCTTGGATGCACCGTAACGAACGGTGTGTGCGGCACGAACGAGAAAAAAAGTAAGAATCTTCAAAAGGCTTGAAGAATTCTAAAAATTTCAAAAAAAAGTTAAAATTTTAAAGCGCAAGAATCTTCAAAAGGCTTGAAGTATTCTAAAAATTTCAAAAAAAGTAAAAATTTTAAAGCGCAAGAATCTTCAACAGGCTTGATGGATTCAAAAAATTTCAAAAAAAATTAAAATTTTGAAGCTCTAGAATCTTCAAAAGGCTTGATAGATTCTACTGGGGGCCAACCACCCCGGCTTGGATACACCGTTACGAACGGTGTGTGCGGCACGAACGAGAAAAAAAGTAAGAATCTTCAAAAGGCTTGAAGGATTCTAAAAATTTCAAAAAAAGTTAAAATTTTAAAGCGCAAGAATCTTCAAAAGGCTTGAAGTATTCTAAAAATTTCAAAAAAAGTTAAAATTTTAAAGCGCAAGAATCTTCAACAGGCTTGATAGATTCTACTGGGGGCCAACCACCCCGGCTTGGATACACCGTTGCGAAAGGTGTGTGCGGCACGAACGAGAAAAAAAAAATTTCAAAAGTAAAAAATTTTAAATTTTAAAATTTCAAAAAAATCAAATTTTGGAAGCACAAGAATCTTCCAAATGCTTGAAAGATTCTACTGGGGGCCAACCACCCCGGCTTGGATACACCGTTGCGAAAGGTGTGTGCGGCACGAACGAGAAAAAAAAATTTCAAAAGTAAAAATTTCAAAAAAATCAAATTTTGGAAGCACAAGAATCTTCCAAAGGCTTGAAAGATTCTACTGGGGGCCAACCACCCCGGCTTGGATACACCGTTATGAACGATGTGTGCTGCACGAACGAAAGAAAAAATGAACACGCGATAAAAAACGCAGACTCCTTCAAAAAGGAAGACAGTCTATTAAAATTTCCTATAAAACCAACAAAAAAAGCTGGGGAACACAACCAAACGCGTTTATCGAAGTTGCTTAAAATTTCACAAAATGAATGAAAGTCAAACTACTGAGATGGAAAGATGAATATCTCAAGAACCGCCTCAACCAAAACGAAATATATATATTTGCGTGTTAAAAAAAAGGAAAATGACGCGTTTGGTGGTCAGGGTGCAACACAAAGAGATTGAAATGTATATTTAAAAAATTGCCAATTAAAAAATTTTCACTTACCCTTTACACGGTGTTAAAAAATGCCAAAAAAAAACAAAAACAGGAACTCCGCTTCAGGCTGGTCAGGTTCAGGTCTCGTGATGATCATGGGCACTCTTCCTTCCTGGTCAGGTCACGTGCTTTGGTGTTCAAATTGACGCCAGCAACCAAATGGCCGAGCAGCGTACTAACAGCGTTGGAGCCAGGCAATGTGGCTATCGCAGTCTTCCAAAAAAACTTTTTGTTGGAGCCAGGCAATATGGCTGACGCAATCTCCCAAAACTTTTTGTTGGAGCCAGGCGCAAAACAAAATGGCTGTAGGCTGTACGCTGGTTGTGGCAGCGTGGTCGGATGGCGTGGTCCAAAATCCGCCAGGCACAGGACAAAAACTGCTGTACGCTGGTTGTGGCAGCGTGGTCGGATGGCGTGGTCCAAAAATCTGCCAGGCACAAGACAAAAATTGCTGTACGCTGGTTGTGGCCGCGTGGTCGGATGGCGTGGTCCAAAAATCCGCCAGGCACACGACAAAATGGCTGTACGCTGGTTAAGGCAGCGTGGTCGGATGGCGTGGTCCAAAAATCCGCCAGGCACAAGACAAAAATTGCTGTACGCTGGTTGTGGCAGCGTGGTCGGATGGCGTGGTCCAAAAATCCGCCAGGCACAAGACAAAAATTGCTGTACGCTGGTTGTGGCAGCGTGGTCCAAAAATCCGCCAGGCACACGACAAAATGGCTGTCCGCTGGTTGTGGCAGCGTGGTCGGACGGCGTGGTCCAAAAATCCGCCAGGCACAAGACAAAATGGCTGTCCGCTGGTTGTGGCAGCGTGGTCGGATGGCGTGGTCCCAATCTGCCAGGCACAGGACAAAAATTGCTGTACGCTGGTTGTGGCAGTGTGGTCGGATGGCGTGGTCCAAAAATCCGGCTCGAAGGACCAAATGTTGATGTAGACCACACTGCAGGAATCAATCACAAGCAACTTCCACAATTGCCACTAAACGCTTCTATTTTCTTTCAAGAACAAACTCTTTTTAATGTTTTGCTGGTTTCATTTTATTTTATTTTCACGTAGCGTTTGTATCTTTTTGATTTTATTCCTTGACAAATATATATAGATATTATAATATGACTTGTAATTTTACTGACGAAATGCAAAGATGAAATTTAGAAAAATAAAAGGAAATTGGCAGATGGCCCAGAGTAAAAATTTTAAGATGCTTTACGGATGGTGGTTGACAGTATAATGCCGTGCCGTCGCTATGCGACGAAACACTTTTCAGCAAAATGTAGTAGAATTTTACCTTAGATTAAATTATTTTAGAGGGCGAACTATCAGTTGCCTAGATTTTGGAGTTAGGCACTGTTCACACTGAAGTCGTATGAACACCCTGCAAAAACAAAGGTGGCCCCAATCCGGAAAAAAATATCTCTTCCGAAATTGGAAGTATGTGGTGCTCACCTGTTATCAAAGCTGCTGACAGAAACAATGAAGACATTTGGGTGCCAAGTTAAAAACATATTTGCTTGGACAGATTCGAGAATAACGGTGGCCTGGCTACAAAAATGTCCATCTACCTGGAAAACATTTGTTGCGAACCGAGTCTCAGAAATACAAGAGGCAATAAACGTTGGCTGCTAGAGACATGTTCGGTCAACTGATAATCCAGCTGATGATGGTTCAAGAGGCTGCCTTCCAGAACAGATGGCAACCAATGATTTATGGTGGAATGGACCTCATTGGCTGAAATTCGATTCTGAACAATGGCCGTTAAATAACCAACAGCCAATCGCAGTGATCGATATTCCCGAAGCAAAAATTGTTCTAACAATTAGAGTTGCAGAAATTGACGACCTGACTAAGAGATTTTCTTCATACACAAAACTAATAAGAGTCGCTGCTTATTGCAGACGATTCATATCAAACTGCAAAAACAAACTAAAGAAGAAACCATCGGAAACCGGTAACCTAACAACAAGGGAATTGAGCGATGGAAGTAAAGGAATCATACGGTATCTACAAGAGAAGGTGTATTCCAAGGAACTAGAATCTTTACGAGATGGGAAGGCGATCAACAAAAAGAGTAAGGTACTATCCTTGAACCCGTTTCTGAACAATAAGAACATCCTTGTTGTGGGCGGGCGGCTACAAAACGCAGATCTTTCTAGCTCAGAGAAACATCCTATCATTTTACCACATCAAGAGTGGTTCACAAAACTATTAGTAGAAGATGCCCATGAACACACACTGCATGGTGGTATTCGACTTACAATGGCTAAATTGAGACAACGCTACTGGATTATACAAGCAGAAAGATGTGTCCGACAAGTTATAAATAAATGTATAAGATGCTTTAGATTTGCTGCTCAACCAAATAATCAACAAATGGGGCTACTTCCAGCAGCAAGAGTGACACCATCAAGACCCTTTACACATACGGGTGTTGACTATGCTGGACCAATTCTCAAAAGGACGAGCAAACCGGTCAACTAAGGGCTACATCGCTATATTTGTCTCCTTTGCTACAAAAGCAGTTCACATCGAGCTTGTGAGTGACCTCACTTCAGCATCATTCATAGCAGCATTGAAGCGATTCACATCAAGAAGAGAGATAAGTTCACATTTCTACAGTGACAATGGAACTACATTCATTGGAGCTAACAAAGAAATCCAACAACAAGTGAGAGCAGCCATTAAGTACGGTGTAGTAGACGCATCATCAATGCTTACGAAACATGAAATGGAATGGCATTTCATACCACCAGCAGCACAGCACTTTGGCGGTTTGTGGAAGTAAAGCGTTAAATCCAAAAAATTTCACCTAAAACGAATAATTGGAGACACCATGCTAACATTTGAGGAACTTTCGACATTATTGACTCAAATAGAAGCATGCCTAAACTCCCGACCACTTACGGCAATCGAAAACGATATTGACAACACTACGATACTTACTCCGGGACATTTTCTAATCGGAAGTTCTGTGAATGCTGTACCCGAACAACTCATTGATGAAAAGAAAACGTTCCGTTCACGCTGGCAACTAGTACAAAAAATGACTCAAGACTTTTGGAAAGTCTGGTCATCAGAATATTTGTCACAGCTTCAACAATTGCCTAAATGGAAACAAAAAGAAGACAACATTCAAACTGGCGATATAGTTCTTGTCAAGAAAGACCGGCTACCACCGACCACCTGGATGATGGGAAGGATATCAGAAGTTCATCCTGGGAGTGACAACGGTGTTCGAGCTGCAACTGTATATAGTAACAATAGACGTTTAAAGCGACCAATAGCCAAATTATGTAAACTCTCGATAGAAACGACAACACCAGTAAAACAAGTTCAGGTTAATACGTCAACAAATCGAGTACAACCATTTTCGTGGCTATGCATTTTGTTTGGTTTACTGAACCTAGTTGACTCCGCTCCAATTCGTCAGATACACGATGTTGAAATATTTCCATTCGAAAGTCATCCTGGAATATATTTCGAAGATATAGGACAAGCCAACTTAATTTCAAGCTCATGGAAGGCAATTGTTTTCTTTAATTTGACGAACTATTGACAGGAATACGAAGCATACAAGGAAATTGTTTCAAAAATGGAGAGAGTATGTTCGTCATCGGGAATGGAGGAACTAAAGTCTATTATGTGCGAAGGAATACTGAACCAATTTGGATATCAACTTCAACAAATAGAGCTCAACAATGAAATTCTCTTACACGCAAACGACAATTCATTAAAATCATTATGGGTCATAATACTGTATTTAAAATACTGTATCTCAAAATTCTGTATCTCAAAATATTGTTAGTCAAAATACTGTAAGTCAAAATACTGTATCTTAAAATACTGTATTTGAAATTGCTGTAATTAGGCTGAAAAATAAAAATTGTTTTGAGAATGTAAAAAAGTGCCGGCACTTTTTTACATTCTCAAACATTCTGGTTCTATTCGCTATGATTTATTTGTGCGGATGATCTTGCAGCTTCTGTCAATTCTGTTTGTTTTGGCTTATCAGTCTATTTCATGTGAAGAAGTGAATGATGTTTCTTGTTGCAATGTTGGCAATTTTTTCTTGCTAAAACATTGGATCTGTTTGTTATGCCTCAAACAGTTCAGGCAAAGCTTTGCCTGCTTGCACTGTGTCCATCTTTCCTTTGGCGATAATTTTAAAAACTTTTGACATGCGTGTATTTTATGGTCTCCTTTGCATATTGGACACTGAATAACTTTTGCATCTATGACGAAGTTACGGACTCCAGATCTTGGTTCCTCAAATGAGTTCTCTTGTTTTTTGTTTGTTGACATTACTTCAAGAGCTTGGTAACGTCTTTCCAGAAAGTCGAGGAGAGTCTTCATTTTCGGCATTTTATTTGGCTCCTCTAAACCTTGTTCAGAAAAATTTCTTGATTCTGTATCAAGTGACTTTGTAGTCATATGAACAGTCAAAGGACCCCATGAAAAAGTGTCATAGCCCAAATTTTTTAGTGCCGCTAGTCCCTCTTTAATGGCATCCAAGCTGTTTTTGATGGAAGACGCTGTTGAAGCGCTATTATGTCCAGATTTGAGCATCTTCTCTATATGCATAGACACTATTTTTCGCTCATTGTTGTATCTACTTTTTAAGATCTCCCAAGCGCTATTATAGTTTTCACTTGAAAATGTTAGATGCTTTATGAGTTGCAGGGGCTCTCCTTCCAAATGAGTTTTTAAAAACTCCATTTTTTCAGTCGTTGTTAAATTGGGCTTGGCGACTATTATATTGAGGAACAAGTCATAAAACTGCTGCCACTCCAAATAATTACCCTTAAATGTCGGTATTTTAAGCCTTGGAAGCATTGATTCAGTCTTATGTTCCTTCGGCTTGTTGTTACTACTGGAGAGTTTTGATGCCATTGTATTGAGAAATCTGTTGACCTCTTGTTTGACATTTTTATATTCCTTATTCGTTACATAAGGTTTCTCAAGGTCTTCTTCAGATGAATTGCAGATGAAGTCTTCATGTAATTCAGTGAATGTTCGCAACTGCTCCAGCAGTATTTTTTGTTGAAAGTCGTAAATGTCCTTGGAGTAGTCATCGAATGTTTGTTCAAATTCTTCTATGTTCTCGATAATGGCCGTTATCCTCAGCTTCAACTTTGTCAACCGTTGACCTTGTACGGCAGTTGAATTCTCGTCCGGCTTTGCGGTGGCGGCTTTATAGGCAGAGGCATTAGATGTCTTTTCAACTTTCTTTGAAGTTTCTGCAGTGGGAGCATCGTGAGGGACTTCAGGCCTTTCCATTTCCTTCGAAGCTTGTGTGACACTTGGATCTATATTTTCCAATTCTTGTTTAAAACTTTCCTACAATGTTTTTACTCTGTTGTACGTATCCCTTTGTACGTAGGGTGTATCAAATTTAACAAAGGGAGCTACTTCAGTATGGTCTGAAAGAAATTCAGACCAAAATTTTTTGTTGTTCTGTGTTTTTCTGGAGGCACTATCCTTACCGAAGTTTCGATATTGCTTTTCGATTTCTTCTGTCAAGGCCTTTTGCTTCGAGATTATAATAAACACATCTGTTTCGTCCAACATCTTAGTTTTTTGTTTGAATTGTCTTGTTCTATATTATAGATAAAATCTTATAGATAGAGACAGTAGTTTTTTCGTACTTTGGTGAAACTTATTTACTCAAACACAATTTTGCAGCGTTATCTTGTAACTTCACTTTTCACTAGCCAATGTTTGAAGCCCTGGCTACGCTTTTTACTAACCAATGTCTAAGCCCAGGTTACGCTTTCTTGTTCATTTCCTCGAAGGACCATGATTGACTGACAAAATAAGTTGTTAGTTAACTCCTTGCCGCTGGTGGGAGGAAGTCAATGAAGAAAAAACTTAAATGTCTTTTTGCTCGCTGGTTTACTAGCAAGTGAATTATTTATTTCCTATCCAAGTTATTTATACAACTTAACTGCTAACTAGGCAATAAATAATTCGAGATACAGACAAACAATATATACATAAATGAAATGAAAAGAAATGCAATGCAATGCAATGCAATGCAACGGCTCCGAGCACGAGAACGCTGATAGTTGCAGGAGGTGTCATATTTATTCGCCAACTGGTGGTGTCGTTCATTAACCTGTTGGTCATTCACCTGCTGTTGTTTACTTAGTTTGTAGTGTAGAATTCGGTCGTTTGCATTATTTGTCACAACATGCTGGGCCCCTCAAAATGAAGATACACAGAAGTCGATGTCTTCAAAGGATGTTTATGTGTTACGTCGTTGTTGAGACTTCGCATTGGAATAGTGGTGATGGTTGGTGGTGCAAGTGGCTGATCTCTTTTTCGAAGGATGATGAAGATGATAACAACTACGATAACTATTATACTAAGACAGCCAGTGACTCCAAACAGTGATAGATAGATAGATAGATAGATAAATTCTTTATTACATCAATATTCGTAACAATTAGTTTTCTCAAAAATAAGGACATGGCTTTACTGCCGTCTGCCTGAAATAACATTTCATTTGATTTCAAAAATAAAGAAAAATATAAAAGTGTGAAGTTTTATAGGTAATATTTACATAATGTCTTATAATCATTTCAAACAAGTTAAATATTATAAATTAGAAACAAATTGAGAAAAAAAATAAAAGTACAGTAGTGTTTCCTAAAATTTTTCGAGTTCTTCTTTACATGAGTTAAAAAATAGAAAGCGTAGTTAATTATCCATTTTAAAATGATTGGAAACACAAAAAAGCATTTTGAATGGTTTGTAACATAAATTGTTATAAAATTTTCAATTTTAACGTGATTTGAAACACAAAAGAAAAGCAAAAACAATTTTAAATGATTTGCAACAAAAAAAAAAAAAAAAAGGAAAGTATAGGTACTCGAGAAACTGCACTAACTGGGAAAATTCGCAACTTATAGGAAAGTGACTCCAAACAGTGAATATTGGTGAACTCGATGGGTACTGAATTCATTCAATATATATTCCTGATTTTTTTAAAGGTTTATTGCATTTTCCAATGTTGCAAAATCTATCGAAGTGTTTGATGGAATCATCGACTGTTTCTCTCTTTTGAAGTTAAACCAAGTTAAAGTCTCAGAAAGATTTGAATGATGGTAAATATGATAATTTTAGTCGGCTTGACATTGTTTGCTTTCCAACAATTGTCGTGGTTTGGTCATAAATTATACATTTTGCTGGTAGCTTAAGCAGCCCGCTCCCTCGCTGTGTAACGGGCTCAGTATTTTAATCACAGTTAATATTAACTGTGGTTGAATTTGGAGTGCTGTATATCCATGCGTTTGGTTGATGCATCTCAATCCAGTACAGCCTTGGTGATATGTCCTCAATCGTGCATGAGTCCATAATTTTCTTGTGTTGTATAATGTTTGTTTCAGAAACACTAGTTGACGCTCCGGTTGTATACAGAAGATGCTGAAGTAGGCACAAGAAGATGTCGGAAGGCCTTGTTTTACAAAGTAAGAATTCATCTTTGTTGATCGGATAAACATGGTTGCCTCGTAAGTTTACCATTAAATATTCCGATGATGGAACAATTCGTGTAAAGCGTCCATTGCGGTTTGTTGGAACTGACAATACTTTGTATAGTTTGAATTCTTTATTATACAACAACGGGAGACTGATCTCAATTATGATATTGTTGTTAGAGTGACGCTAGCTCTTGGGCTTACAATTTTATACAGCTGCAATATGGATTCGTGATGTCTTTCGCCAGGAATCATTAAAGACTCATGAATCTTAGTCAACTCTTCCTTGAATTGTCGGACTGAAAGGATTAGAGGGTGTATTCTTCCAGCATGCGTTGATAGCAGAATATCAAGCAATATGCTCTGGGTTGCTTTATAATTGATCATAATAAGTATCCCGTTAAGAGCAGTTGCTGAAAATCTCTCCATGTACTCGAATTTACTTGTTTCGTTTTCCAATTTCGTGACAATAGAACTTAGTAACATAATTTGATTCAAATTTTTCGATTGTTCTTTCTTGAAGATATTGATAGTGGAATCAACAATGGTTGTTAGATTTTTCATGAGTTGTAGCAAGTGTTTTTCATTTTCTTGAACAGCTTCTATTGTTTGCTCATATTTCTCAGCAAATCTTTGATCAAGTATTCCGAACAATTCATTAGTGACTGTTCCAATTTTGGTTTGGTTTACTGAACCTAGTTGACTCCGCTCCAATTCGTCAGATACACGATGTTGAAATATTTCCATTCGAAAGTCATCCTGGAATATATTTCGAAGATATAGGACAAGCCAACTTAATTTCAAGCTCATGGAAGACAATTGTTTTCTTTAATTTGACGAACTATTGGCAGGAATACGAAGCATACAAGGAAATTGTTTCAAAAATGGAGAGAGTATGTTCGTCATCGGGAATGGAGGAACTAAAGTCTATTATGTGCGAAGGAATACTGAACCAATTTGGATATCAACTTCAACAAATAGAGCTCAACTATGAAATTCTCTTACACGCAAACGACGATTCATTAAAAAGGCAAAGACGGTCACCATTTGACTTTATTGGAACAGTCACTAATGAATTGTTCGGAATACTTGATCAAAGATTTGCTGAGAAATATGAGCAAACAATAGAAGCTGTTCAAGAAAATGAAAAACACTTGCTACAACTCATGAAAAATCTAACAACCATTGTTGATTCCACTATCAATATCTTCAAGAAAGAACAATCGAAAAATTTGAATCAAATTATGTTACTAAGTTCTATTGTCACGAAATTGGAAAACGAAACAAGTAAATTCGAGTACATGGAGAGATTTTCAGCAACTGCTCTTAACGGGATACTTATTATGATCAATTATAAAGCAACCTAGAGCATATTGCTTGATATTCTGCTATCAACGCATGCTGGAAGAATACACCCTCTAATCCTTTCAGTCCGACAATTCAAGGATGAGTTGACTAAGATTCATGAGTCTTTAATGATTCCTGGCGAAAGACATCACGAATCCATATTGCAGCTGTATAAAATTGTAAGCCCAAGAGCTAGAGTGACGAACAACAATATCATAATTGAGATCAGTCTCCCGTTGTTGTATAATGAAGAATTCAAACTAAACAAAGTATTGTCAGTTCCAACAAACCACAATGGACGCTTTACACGAATTGTTCCATCATCGGAATATTTAATGGTAAACTTACGAGGCACCCATGTTTATCCGATCAACAAAGATGAATTCTTACTTTGTAAAACAAGGCCTTCCGACATCTTCTGGTGCCCACTTCAGCAACCGGAGCGTCAACTAGTGTTTCTGAAACAAACATTATACAACACAAGAAAATTATGGACTCATGCACGATTGAGGACATATCACCAAGGCTGTACTGGATTGAGATGCATCAACCAAACGCATGGATATACAGCACTCCAAATTCAACCACAGTTAATATTAACTGTGATTAAAATACTGAGCCCGTTACACAGCGAGGGAGCGGGCTGCTTAAGCTACCAGCAAAATGTATAATTTATGACCAAACCACGACAATTGTTGGAAAGCAAACAATGTCAAGCCGACTAAAATTATCATATTTACCATCATTCAAATCTTTCTGAGACTTTAACTTGGTTTAACTTCAAAAGAGAGAAACAGTCGATGATTCCATCAAACACTTCGATAGATTTTGCTACATTGGAAAATGCAATAAACCTTTAAAAAAATCAGGAATATATATTGAATGAATTCAGTACCCATCGAGTTCACCAATATTCACTGTTTGGAGTCACTTTCCTATAAGTTGCGAATTTTCCCAGCTAGTGCAGTTTCTCGAGTACCTACACTTTCCTTTTTTTTTTATTTTTTTGTTGCAAATCATTTAAAATTGTTTTTGCTTTTCTTTTGTGTTTCAAATCACGTTAAAATTGAAAATTGTATAACAATTTATGTTACAAACCATTCAAAATGCTTTTTTTGTGTTTCCAATCATTTTAAAATGGATAATTAACTACGCTTTCTATTTTTTAACTCATGTAAAGAAGAACTCGAAAAATTTTAGAAACATTACTGTATCTTTATTTATTTCTCAATTTGTTTCTAATTTATAATACTTAACTTGTTTGAAATGATTATAAGACATTATGTAAACATTACCTATAAAGCTTCACACTTTTATATTTTTCTTTATTTTTGAAATCAAATGAAATGTTATTTCAGGCAGACGGCAGTAAAGCCATGTCCTTATTCTTAAGAAAACTAATTGTTACGAATATTGATGTAATAAAGAATCTATCTATCTATCTATCTATCTATCACTGTTTGGAGTCACTGGCTGTCTTAGTATAATAGTTATCGTAGCTGTTATCATCTTCATCATCTTTCGAAAAAGAGATCAGCCACTTGCACCACCAACCATCACCACTATTCCAATGCGAAGTCTCAACAACGACGTAACACACAAACATCCTTTGAAGACATCGACTTCTGTGTATCTTCATTTTGAGGGGCCCAGCATGTTGTGACAAATAATGCAAACGACCGAATTCTACACTACAAACTAAGTAAACAACAGCAGGTGAATGACCAACAGGTTAATGAACGACACCACCAGTTGGCGAATAAATATGACACCTCCTGCAACTATCAGCGTTCTCGTGCTCAGAGCCGTTGCATTGCATTGCATTGTATTGCATTGCATTGCATTTCTTCTCATTTCATTTATGTTTATATTGTTTGTTTGTATCTCGAATTATTTATTGCCTAGTTAGCAGTTAAGTTGTATAAATAACTTGGATAGGAAATAAATAATTCACTTGCTAGTAAACCAGCGAGCAAAAAGACATTTAAGTTTTTTCTTCATTGGCTTCCTCCCACCAGCGGCAAGGAGTTAACTAACAACTTATTTTGTCAGTCAATCATGGTCCTTCGAGGAAATGAACAAGAAAGCGTAACCAGGGCTTAGACATTGGTTTTTTTTTTTTTTTTTTATAATTAACGCGCACATCAAGGGGTTATGAATACCCTTATAATGTTATAGAACACAGTGCGAGCATTTAGGAAAATAGGAGAGGATTTGAAAGGAGACACCGATGCACGTTGCTTTTGAACCTTTGTGAATCGTAATGAAGGGGAAATACAGAGCCAGGTAAAGCATTCCACATTCGGGTGGTGCGACTGAAATACGAATCTCTATACTTGACTGTACGTCCGAAGTTGGGCTCAAGGTAAAACTGATGAGCATTCCTAGCGAGGCGGGTGTTGCGGCTAAATTGTTTCAGGGGAGGAATGCAACTGGCTATTTCACTAGAGCACTGTTTGTAAAAAAAGCGATAAAAGAGAGTGAGACAGGTAACGTTTCGTCGATGTTCAAGAGAATCAATCGATTCTACGATTGAACTATCACCTATCAATCTTAACGCTCTTTTTTGTACCCTATCAAGCAGATGCAAAGATGTTTGAGCGGCACCTGACCAGATATGGGAGTTATACTCCAGTTTTGGGCGGATGAAGGCCTTATAAATTGTAGCCAGATCAGAAGGGGTGAAAAATTTCCTGCATCGTCTCAAGAAGCCTAAGCATTTAGCAGCGTTTTTGGCGACTTCAAATATGTGGTCATTCCAACGAAGATCATCGTTTACACACATACCAAGTACTGACAGCTTTTCGGTTTCTTCGATGCAGGTACCATTCATGGATAATGGCAATGGGGGAATGTTAAGCTTCAACGACAAGAGACAGCATTGAGTTTTCGAAGCATTGAATTCTACTCGGTTCATAAGACCCCATGCAACAATGCTGTCAAGGTCAGAATTCAATGAGCTTATCATACGCAACCGTTCCAGTTCCACATCCGAAGAGCAAGGACGTGAATTTGGAAACGAATATGAAAAGCTGAGGGTCGAGTCATCAGCAAAACAGTTAAGCGGATTAGAAGTTTCAGACAAGAGATCATTAATGAAAATGAGGAAGAGAGTCGGAGACAAAACGGAGCCCTGGGGCACACCAGCATTTATTAAGTGGGTATCAGACTTGAAGCCATCCAACACAACTTGTATTGAACGGTCGGAAAGGTAGTTTCTAATCCAACGAAGAAGAGACTCATCGATACCAAAAGCACGCATTTTCGATAAAAGAGCCTGATGCCAAACTCAATCAAATGCTTTAGAAATATCAAGCGCAATAATCTTACTTTCTCCAAAACAATGTAAAGATTGGTTCCACTTTTCGGTGAGATAAGCCATCAAATCACCAGTGGACCGTTTGCTACGAAAGCCGTACTGACGGTCATTAAGAAGCTTTCGTTCTTCAAGATATTTCATAAGTTGACGGTTTATCAACGTTTCCATGACCTTGGAAAGAAGGGACGTTAGTGCAATTGGACGGTAATTGGAAGGGGAGGAAGATTCGCCTTTTTTAGGGACGGGCTGGACAAATGCAGTTTTCCATCTGCTCGGAAAAATCCTAGCAGAATAGGAAAGATGGAAAAGTTTACGCAGTGGTTTTGCCAGCGTAGAAGAACACCTCTTCAGAATAACGGCGGGGATACCATCTGGACCAGCGGATTTATGTACAGTGCTCCACAAAAATCTGCGTACAACGATGACATATGGAAAAAAGTAGCTGTTATTCACACACTGTGGGTGATACATTGTTATATTAGGTATATTTCATTAAAACAATGTTCAAGGTTTTGAAATATAATAACATCTATAAACTAAATATTCTTTAATAAAATAAAATAAATACAAATAACGAAAAAGCTTTGAAAATCGTCTACAAAAGTTTGCGTACAGAATATTTTATTCTTGCATTACATACTGTTTAGGTAACTGTTAATCTTTTTGCAAAACAGGTTTGTTTCTTCAGGCTTTGTTTGTGCTTATCACTTGTGGAAAGTAGTTGTTTGTAATTTTTTTCTGTGAAAAAAAAAACTATAAAATGGCAAATAAAGAGTTAGGCTACGTTTATGACCGAGCGTAATCGCAACGCGCGATGCGATGAGAATCGCTACTAGCGATAAATTATATTAGTGCATATGGTGGTGTTCACGACACAGCGATTTAGCGAAAAGCGAATTGAGCGATTACAAGCGATAAAAGCGACGAAAATTTGCAATCAAAATAATTTGATTCATTTGAGCGAAACCAGCGAAACAGCATGGACATTTTCATAGAGTGTGTGCGTGATAATCAATGTTTATGGAATTTGCGCCATGCAGATTACCACAATCGAAATATAATAAGAAAACCTTGGGAGGATGTTGAAAATGTGTAAATATATTTAATATGTTTTTTATTGTTTTTAATTATTGTTACATTAACAAAAATTTACAAAATGCGCGCTTCGCTGATGTGATTTGTTCTTATATACAGTGGCAAGCAAAAGTGAGTGCATGTTTTAAAATTCTATGTTTCAATATCTGTAACTTCCACAATATTAAACCAAATTCAACCAAATTCTCAGCAATAATTATTTACTATGTATTAAAAGAAATTATCTTCAAATTGAAATTGGTTGAATTTGGTTTAATATTGTGGAAGTTACAGATATTGAAACATAGAATTTAAAAAAATGCACTCACTTTTGCTTGCCACTGTATGCAGTAACACAACTAACGGTTCTTTGTTGCTCTTTTGTTTTCGTGTGCATATGAATATCAGCACGCGTTTAAGTAGTTGTAAGGTTTTTTTGAACAAAATATTCTTTGAAATTATTTCTTATATTTATTGCTGTTTCAGAACTTCAATTATATTTCCTTTGAGTATTGATTCTTGTGAGTAAATTTTGTTCAACTTGCGCCAACGTTTGCATGCAAACTCCCTCTTTATCAATTACGATGTTGTGTAATAAGCAAATGGTTTTTACAAATAGTTCAGCTGCTTCAATATTTGTTTCAATAGATTTTGTCAGTAAACGCCATTTATTCGTAATTATACCAAAAGCACATTCTATTGTTTTCCTGGATTTTGATAACAGTGTATTAAAAAGTTCAGAATCAACGTCCAAGTTTGAATTTGAATATGGTCGCAATAAATATTTTCTAAGCGGATATGCTTCATCACCAAGCATCACGAAAGGTGCTGCAACAGAAGTTCCTATGGTAAATTTCTATCTTCTGGGATTGCATATTCTCCTGATTCTATAACATTGCGCAAGGTTGAACTATCGAAAATGCCCCCATCACTCTGCTTACCATAGGCTCCAACTTCAATGGCAATAAACTTATAGTCAGCAGAAGCAACACCTTGCAATACAATTGAAAAGAAGTGCTTATAGTGGTAAAACATGCTTCCAGAATGAGGTGGGCATTTGCAACGAATATGTTTTCCATCTATGCTTCCAATACAATTAGGAAATCCCCATTTGGAATAAAATTCATCTGCAATATTCAAGAAGTCGTCCATTGTTTTACGATTCAGATGTTTAGAAGCAAGAGTTATCCAAATAGCGTGACATACTTCTCTCACAATCTTGGCTACTGTAGCAATTCCAATACGATAAGAAAAAGCCAATGATCGAAATGAGTTTCCAGTAGCTAGATACCTAAAAAAAAATTTTTTTTTAATCATGGATTGTAATTATTAATTAGCAATGAACATTTTTTTTAATATTTTAGCTGGCTCTGGCGTCAAAAAGTGGAAAAACTTGAAGGATACTTTCCGTAGGGAGCTACGGAAAGAAAAATTGGTACCTTCAGGTAGCGCAGCATCACAACCATCGAAATGGGTACACTTCAAGGATATGGATTTTCTAAGGGACATGATGGAACCACGCCAGATGTCCGGTAATTTAACAATTGATAATTCATATACTGAGTGTTTGGAATTCAATGAAGATGAACCTCAAACGCCTGATGCACTTGAAGTTACACCCAATCGTACTTCTTCCAGAGCAAAAAAGAGAAAGCATGAGGAAGCCTCAGAATTTTTGGAGTTAGAAAAAAGAAAACTCATGCTCCTAGAAAATGACAAAAATTTGGAAGACGATGATTATCATTATTTAATGAGCTTTAAGAAGTATATGAAGGACATGGATGAACGTAAGAAATTAAAATTCCGTATGAAAATGCAAGAGGTACTCTATGAAGTCATGTATGAAGAAGATAATCCACATAGAGCTCGCAGATCCACTACAACTTCGTTCTATGACTCTGTGAGCAACAGCCCGATAAATAGAATGCAGAACAATTTGTTTCAGCCTGTAGATGATGTTCCTCAAATTCAAGGAAACCATCTTAATTTGTGAACATAACACGAGTGAATGCTCTCTCTTTTGTACATACATATAGATAATAATATATTATATAATATATGTACAACATAATAATAAAAAAAAAAATTAGTAATGATATTTACTACTCACCTAATGGTCAGTGACAGTCTTTCCGCAGCATTTATTGGTGATTTCTGATTTCTGGTTCTTTTTTCAATCATTGACGATATTTCTTTTAAGATGTACTCAAAAGTTTCCTTGCTCATGCGACAGTACTCTTTAAATTTTTCAGGAAATTGTAAAAGGCGTACGTGTAAATGATGGAATTCACCATAATATTTTCGTTCCGTGGCGATTGGGTGCACTTGAAAATTTTTTGTTTTATTTATATTTTTTAAATATTTTTTGCGCAACAAATAGCTGTTCTCTAACAATAAAATTTTGCGAGTTAATGCACGCATATTGCTTTCTCAACTGCTCCAACGTGAATAAAAAAAATGTTGAGTTGTGTTGTTAACTTTCAATCGCTTGCGATTACGCGCTACTATAAACACTCAATCGCCCGCGATAAACTTAGCGAAAATGTGGCAAGCGATGGAGCGATTCTCATCGCATCGCGCGTTGCGATTACGCTCGGTCATAAACGTAGCCTCAAGTTTAAGTGAGCGGCAGTTAATTATTGATCTGAACATAAAAAAAAAATGTCCTACTCGGAAATATCAAAAATAACTTCTAGAAGCCGGTCAACGATTCAAACAACAATAAATCGCTACAAAAATACGGGAAAAGTTGATTCAAGACCAAGATCTGGCCGACCATCGAAGATCTCTGTGAGAGATAAGCGTGCAATAAAACGGATGGTGGACCAAGATCCTTTCACAACGACTAACTCGGTAAGCGCACAACTTGAAAAATATAACAAAATCAAAGTGCATCCAGAAACGGTAAGAAGAGTTATAGTTCAAGAGGGGTTGAAGTCATGCACACCCAGGAAAAATCCATTTGTCAATAAAATCAACAGGCGCAAACGACTTGCATTCGCAAAGGAGTATGTTGACAAACCTCCGGACTTCTGGCGAAAAGTTATATTTTTGGACGAGTCGAAATATAACATTTTTGGGTCTGATGGTCGTTTGAAGGTGTGGCGAAGACCAAACGATGCCCTTAATCCTAGGTACACTATCAAGAATGTAAAGCACGGTGGTGGAGGAGTTATGGTATGGGGCTGTATGAGGTCTTCAGGGGGTCGGTAAACTGGAAATAATCGAAGGGATCATGGATCAATATGTTTATATTGACATACTCAAACGAATTTAAAAACTAGTGCCGAAATACTGGGTATTGCAAACGATTACTATTTCCAGCAAGACAACGACCCCAAACATACCGCACATAATACGCGTATGTGGCTGACATACAACACTCCCCAATTGCTACGAACCCCACCAAAGAGTCCAGATATGAACCCCATTGAGAATCTATGGGATGCTTTGGAAAGGAAGATTCGCATTCACGATATCCGAAATAAACCTCAGTTAAAAGAAGCCTTATTATCTGAATGGAATAATATTAGCAGTTCTTATACAGAAAAACTTGTAGGGTCTATGCAAAACCGCTTAAGAGAGGTCATAAGGCTTAAGGGATATCCGACGAAATACTGACACCAAAAGTAGTACAAAAGAATAATTATTTTTCCTTTTTCCTAACATTTTTTTCATATCTTTTGCAACAGTACGCAAACTTTTGTGGATCATTTTCAAACGTTTTTTTTGTTTATTTATGTTATTAAAAATCAAAATCTTGAATACTGTTTTATTGAAATATACCCTTCAACAAATTTTAACACTTAGCGTTTGTGAATAACAACTCCTTTTTTCAATATGTCATCGTTGTACGCAGATTTTTGTGGAGCACTGTATGTTGAGATCTTTAAGGACTCTCGCAACCAAGCGAGTTCGAAAAAATATCTGCTGCATCAAAGAATTTGCAGACTCGAGCTCAGGTGGAGCCACTATGCTATAAGGAAGTGTCGAGTTGGCAGCAAATTGAGCTGCCAGCAAATTGGCTTTGTCGATGGAGCTGACATACGGAGAGTCATTGAAGACGAGCGTTGGGACCGATGACGTGGTCGAGTTCTTAATGTTCTTCACAAAAGACCAAAAGTTTTTACTTCCTTTTGGACACAATAGTATTTTTCGCCTTACTTTTTGGTCATGTAAAAACTTAGCCCTTTGTATCTGAGCATTACAGCTATTTCTGGCCCGTTTGAACAAATTTCGGTTTTCTACAGTGGGGTTATCTTTAAATTTGCGAAAACTACTTTCTCGATCCCTAATCGCCTCTTTACAGCTTGAATCAAACCACGAATTTTCTTTGGGGATGATACTTTTTATTCTGTGAGGAACAAAATTTCTCATGCCGTTGAGAATTACGTTAGATATCATATCAGCTGATGCATCAACGTTTCCGTCGAGAAAGCACAATGACCAATTAAAATTTCGAAAGAAATTATTCAGTCCGTCCCAATTGGCTTTCTCGTATTGCCACACAGTTCTTTTGGGGACTTTATCTTTTTTTACCGTGACGGAAGACGAAAAATCTACCGATATGACACAATGATCCGATTTGCCTAAAGGTGATGATACTATAACCCTATATTTTTCGGGATGAGAAGTGAGAAATAAGTCTAGAGTGTTGGCCGCATGGCCTTCAATATCTGGAACCCGAGTGGGCTCATCAACAAGTTGAGTTAATTCGTTAAACTCAGCGAAGATCTCAACATATTTTCCTTCGGGTGTTTTCTGGCCAGAATGTCGAAGCCAACCTGAATTGTGTACATTTAAATCGCCCGCAATTGCGATTTCAGTGTGAGGATAAAGGGAAACAATTCTTATTATGGATTCAGATAGCGAATCAAACTCGTTAGAGGTTGAATTACTATCCAAATTGGGGCTTCTGTACATAAAACAATAGTGAATGATATGCTTACGGACAGTGAATTTTAACCACATGAAATTAAAGTTCGTATTAGAACAGAGGCCGTATTGTGGTAGAAGTTGGTAAGCAATATCATTCCGAACATATACGGCGAGGCCATGGGAAGAAAAGAATAATGGCACTAAGCTATATCCAGGTAGGTTGAACTCTGAGGGATCAGAATCAACACCCACCTGTGTTTCACTCAGTGCCAAAACAGCTGGCCTGCATTTTGCAGTGTGTGCGTACACAGCAAAGAAATTCGATCGCAACCCCCTAATGTTACTAAAATCGACCCGAAATTTACCCGACATTACAATTCACAAAAACACACAAAACAAAATATCGAACGCAGACGCTATCTAAGTATAATCAACAAGTGCATATCTCGATAGAAAACCAAACCAAATTACTAGCGGTGTTATGCCCAGCCAGCAACTTGATTTGATTCACCAACGGGATCAACACCGTTGATCAACTATCCGCCTAGCAAACCCACAGCCTCATTGCCTGCACACACTGCCTCGATGCGATAAGGAAATATCGATTAGAAGAAATGTGTGCAGCCAACAAGACTATGCGAGTGGTGTGGGGGAGGAGAAGATAAGAAGGTGGGCACTAGTGTTTGGTCTATTGCAGGTTCTTTTTTTTTTTTTTTGGATTAATTTTCACAGCACAGGCACATCGCACTGAATAGTTTTTGCACGAGAGTTTTTTTTTTTTTTTTTTTTTCTTGCGGCGGCACGGAAGGAAAAATTAATAGATTTGTATTTTGTTATTATTAATTAATATTTTTTTTTTTCTTTTTCTTATTTTGAATTTTTTGTGTGGAGAAAGGAGTAGCACGGAATTTAATTTTGCGGTCACTTCGCGCGGCGCGTGTTTGCGCGTTCGATAATTGATCGGAACTTGGTTAGTAAAAAGCGTAGCCAGAGCTTCAAACATTGGCTAGTGAAAAGTGAGCGAATAAGCGTAATCAGGGCTTAGATGTTGGTTAGTGAAAAGCGTAGCCAGGGCTTCAAACATTGGCTAGTGAAAAGTGAAGTTACAAGATAACGCTGCAAAATTGTGTTTGAGTAAATAAGTTTCACCAAAGTACGAAAAAACTACTGTCTCTATCTATAAAATTTTATCTATAATATAGAACAAGACAATTCAAACAAAAAACTAAGATGTTGGACAAAACAGATGTGTTTATTATAATCTCGAAGCAAAAGGCCTTGACAGAAGAAATCGAAAAGCAATATCGAAACTTCGGTAAGGATAGTGCCTCCAGAAAAACACAGAACAACAAAAAATTTTGGTCTGAATTTCGTTCAGACCATACTGAAGTAGCGCCATTTGTTAAATTTGATACCCCCTTCGTACAAAGGGATACGTACAACAGAGTAAAAACATTGTAGGAAAGTTTTAAACAAGAATTGGAAAATATAGATCCAAGTGTCACACAAGCTTCGAAGGAAATGGAAAGGCCTGAAGTCCCTCACGATGCTCCCACTGCAGAAACTTCAAAGAAAGTTGAAAAGACATCTAATGCCTCTGCCTACAAAGCCGCCACCACAAAGCTGGACGAGAATTCAACTGCCGTACAAGGTCAACGGTTGACAAAGTTGAAGCTGAAGATAACGGTCATTATCGAGAACATAGAAGATTTTGAACAAACATTCGATGACTACTCCAAGGACATTTAAGACTTTCAACAAAAAATACTGCTGGAGCAGTTGCGAACATTCACTGAATTACATGAAGACTTCATCTGCAATTCATCTGAAGAAGACCTTGAGAACCCTTATGTAACGAATAAGGAATATAAAAATGTCAAACAAGAGGTCAACAGATTTCTCAATACAATGGCATCAAAACTCTCCAGTAGTAACAACAAGCCGAAGGAACATAAGACTGAATCAATGCTTCCAAGGCTTAAAATACCGACATTTAAGGGTAATTATTTGGAGTGGCAGCAGTTTTATGACTTGTTCCTCAATATAATAGTCGCCAAGCCCAATTTAACAACGACTGAAAAAATAGAGTATTTAAAAACTCATTTGGAAGGAGAGCCCCTGCAACTCATAAAGCATCTAACATTTTCAAGTGAAAACTATAATAGCGCTTGGGAGATCTTTAAAAGTAGATACAACAATGAGCGAAAAATAGTGTCTATGCATATAGAGAAGATGCTCAAATCTGGACATAATAGCGCTTCAACAGCGTCTTCCATCAAAAACAGCTTGGATGCCATTAAAGAGGGACTAGCGGCACTAAAAAATTTGGGCTATGACACTTTTTCATGGGGTCCTTTGACTGTTCATATGACTACAAAGTCACTTGATACAGAATCAAGAAATTTTTCTGAACAAGGTTTAGAGGAGCCAAATAAAATGCCGAAAATGAAGACTCTCCTCGACTTTCTGGAAAGACGTTACCAAGCTCTTGAAGTAATGTCAACAAACAAAAAACAAGAGAACTCATTTGAGGAACCAAGATCTGGAGTCCGTAACTTCGTCATAGATGCAAAAGTTATTCAGTGTCCAATATGCAAAGGAGACCATAAAATACACGCATGTCAAAAGTTTTTAAAATTATCGCCAAAGGAAAGATGGACACAGTGCAAGCAGGCAAAGCTTTGCCTGAACTGTTTGAGGCATAACAAACAGATCCAATGTTTTAGCAAGAAAAATTTGCCAACATTGCAACAAGAAACATCATTCACTTCTTCACATGAAATGGACTGATAAGCCAAAACAAACAGAATTGACAGAAGCTGCAAGATCATCCGCACAAATAAATCATAGCGAATAGAACCAGAATGTTTTAATCGCAACGGCAATCCTAAAAGTTAATAATGACAAAGAACAGTACGTTACAGTCAGAGCACTTATCGATCCTGGATCCCAAGTCTCGCTAATCACCGAGTCGGTTGTACAGACACTGAAACTTAAGAAACAGGACGTTTGTGTTGAAGTCAGCGGACTAGGGGCAACAAGAGCAGGAATTGCCACCAATAAGGTAGATGTGACCATAATGCAACATTTTGCTTCGAGTTTTAAGCTAAAAATAGAAGCTCTGGTGTTGTCAAAATTGACAAGGCAGTTACCTTCGAAGCAAACAAACACTAAACAAGTTGAAAAGTTCGATCTTCTAGAGCTTGCTGATCCAACATTCAATATTCCTGGGCCAATTGATATGATAATTGGAGCCGATACCTATGGCGACATCATGTTAAGTGGTATTAAACGAGTCACTGCTAGATCACTAACCGCTCAAATATCACAGTTAGGTTGGCTGATCTCCGGACCAAACGACATTCCCGACACATACAGTGTTACTGGACTAGTAGCACTTACATCAATTGATCAACAATTAGAAAAATTTTGGGAGATAGAAGAGGTTAATCAACCAAAATTCCAAAAGCCGGAAGATAAACGGTGCGAACAAATCTATAAGGATACACACTACCGAAAGGACAATGGGAGGTATGTTGTGAAGATCCCATTCGACGAAGATTTAATCCAAACAAATCCACTTGGTGAATCAAGAAGTAGAGCTACAGCTAGATTTCTCCAGCTGGAGTTGCAGCTTAACAATAATCCTACTCTAAAAAACGATTATACACAAGTTATAAACGAGTTTCTCAACCTGGGGCACATGGTAGAAGTCAGTAACAACTCATCCAACAAAAACAATATTTTCTATATGCCACATCATGACGTTATTAAACCTACGAGTACAACAACCAAACTTCGTGTAGTTTTTGACGGTTCAGCAAAATCAACGACTGGAGTAAGCTTAAATCAATTAAAGCTGACAGGCCCTAAGCTCCAGTACCGCCAAATTGAATTACACGAAGAACACCAAGATTACCAGAGGATATTATGGCGCAGTTCTAACAACCAACCTATTAAAGAGTACAAATTAACGACTGTCACGTATGGTACAGCCTCAGCACCTTAACTGGCTATTAGGACTCTTCAACAACTAGCTAAGGACGAACAATGCAACTATCCGACCGCTGCAGAAATAACTAATAATGACTTCTATGTTGATGATGTTATGTGTGGAGGAGATACCATCGCGGAGTGCAGGGCAGCTCAGAAGGAACTTGACGAGACGCTTAAGGGAGCAGGCTTTCAGCTTCGAAAATGGGCTGCAAACAACAGAAAACTACTACAACATATACCGATTGAGTTACGCAATCAACAAAACAAAGACGTGATGAAAGAAGAAACTATAAAAACTTTGGGTATACACTGGAATCCTTTAAGTGACACATTTCAAGGTAAACGTCGATACAAAAATAACTACGGAAATACTTACCAAACGCAAAACATTGTCCGAAATAGCCAAGTTATTCGACCCTATTGGATGGTTGGCTCCAGTAACTGTCAGTGCCAAAATTGTAATGCCACGTATTTGGCAAACAGAGCTACAATGGGACGAACCACTTGTAATTAGGCTGAAAAATAAAAATTGTTTTGAGAATGTAAAAAAGGGCCGGCACTTTATTACATTCTCAAAACAATTTTTATTTTTCAGCCTAATTACAGCTATTTCAAATACAGTATTTTAAGATACAGTATTTTGACTTACAGTATTTTGACTAACAATATTTTGAGATACAGAATTTTGAGATACAGTATTTTAAATACAGTATTATGACCCATAATGATTTTAATGAATCGTCGTTTGCGTGTAAGAGAATTTCATTGTTGAGCTCTATTTGTTGAAGTTGATATCCAAATTGGTTCAGTATTCCTTCGCACATAATAGACTTTAGTTCCTCCATTCCCGATGACGAACATACTCTCTCCATTTTTGAAACAATTTCCTTGTATGCTTCGTATTCCTGCCAATAGTTCGTCAAATTAAAGAAAACAATTGTCTTCCATGAGCTTGAAATTAAGTTGGCTTGTCCTATATCTTCGAAATATATTCCAGGATGACTTTCGAATGGAAATATTTCAACATCGTGTATCTGACGAATTGGAGCGGAGTCAACTAGGTTCAGTAAAGCAAACAAAATGCATAGCCACGATAATGGTTGTACTTGATTTGTTGACGTATTAACCTGAACTTGTTTTACTGGTGTTGTCGTTTCTATCGAGAGTTTACATAATTTGGCTATTGGTCGCTTTAAATGTCTATTGTTACTATAAACAGTTGCAGCTCGAACACCGTTGTCACTCCCAGGATGAACTTCTGATATCCTTCCCATCATCCAGGTGGTCGGTGGTAGCCGGTCTTTCTTGACAAGAACTATATCGCCAGTTTGAATGTTGTCTTCTTTTTGTTTCCATTTAGGCAATTGTTGAAGCTGTGACAAATATTCTGATGACCAGACTTTCCAAAAGTCTTGAGTAATTTTTTGTACTAGTTGCCAGCGTGAACGGAACGTTTTCTTTTTATCAATGAGTTGTTCGGGTACAGCATTCCGAGAACTTCCGATTAGAAAATGTCCCGGAGTAAGTATCGTAGTGTTGTCAATATCGTTTTCGATTGCCGTAAGTGGTCGGGAGTTTAGGCATGCTTCTATTTGAGTCAATAATGTCGAAAGTTCCTCAAATGTTAGCATGGTGTCTCCAATTATTCGTTTTAGGTGAAATTTTTTGGATTTAACGCTTTACTTCCACAAACCGCCAAAGTGCTGTGCTGCTGGTGGTATGAAATGCCATTCCATTTCATGTTTCGTAAGCATTGATGATGCGTCTACTACACCGTACTTAATGGCTGCTCTCACTTGTTGTTGGATTTCTTTGTTAGCTCCAATGAATGTAGTTCCATTGTCACTGTAGAAATGTGAACTTATCTCTCTTCTTGATGTGAATCGCTTCAATGCTGCTATGAATGATGCTGAAGTGAGGTCACTCACAAGCTCGATGTGAACTGCTTTTGTAGCAAAGGAGACAAATATAGCGATGTAGCCCTTAGTTGACCGGTTTGCTCGTCCTTTTGAGAATTGGTCCAGCATAGTCAACACCCGTATGTGTAAAGGGTCTTGATGGTGTCACTCTTGCTGCTGGAAGTAGCCCCATTTGTTGAGTATTTGGTTGAGCAGCAAATCTAAAGCATCTTATACATTTATTTATAACTTGTCGGACACATCTTTTTGCTTGTATAATCCAGTAGCGTTGTCTCAATTTAGCCATTGTAAGTCGAATACCACCATGCAGTGTGCGTTCATGGGCATCTTCTACTAATAGTTTTGTGAACCACTCTTGATGTGGTAAAATGATAGGATGTTTCTCTGAGCTAGAAAGATCTGCGTTTTGTAGCCGCCCGCCCACAACAAGGATGTTCTCATTGTTCAGAAACGGGTTCAAGGATAGTACCTTACTATTTTTGTTGATCGCCTTCCCATCTCGTAAAGATTCTAGTTCCTTGGAATACACCTTCTCTTGTAGATACCGTATGATTCCTTTACTTCCATCGCTCAATTCCCTTGTTGTTAGGTTACCGGTTTCCGATGGTTTCTTCTTTAGTTTGTTTTTGCAGTTTGATATGAATCGTCTGCAATAAGCAGCGACTCTTATTAGTTTTGTGTATGAAGAAAATCTCTTAGTCAGGTCGTCAATTTCTGCAACTCTAATTGTTAGAACAATTTTTGCTTCGGGAATATCGATCACTGCGATTGGCTGTTGGTTATTTAACGGCCATTGTTCAGAATCGAATTTCAGCCAATGAGGTCCATTCCACCATAAATCATTGGTTGCCATCTGTTCTGGAAGGCAGCCTCTTGAACCATCATCAGCTGGATTATCAGTTGACCGAACATGTCTCCAGCAGCCAACGTTTATTGCCTCTTGTATTTCTGAGACTCGGTTCGCAACAAATGTTTTCCAGGTAGATGGACATTTTTGTAGCCAGGCCACCGTTATTCTCGAATCTGTCCAAGCAAATATGTTTTTAACTTGGCACCCAAATGTCTTCATTGTTTCTGTCAGCAGCTTTGATAACAGGTGATCACCACATAGTTCCAATTTCGGAAGAGATATTTACAGTATTTTAAATACAGTATTATGACCCATACAGTATTTTGACCCTAACCCTGCAAAAACAAAGGTGGCCCCAATCCGGAAAAAAATATCTCTTCCGAAATTGGAAGTATGTGGTGCTCACCTGTTATCAAAGCTGCTGACAGAAACAATGAAGACATTTGGGTGCCAAGTTAAAAACATATTTGCTTGGACAGATTCGAGAATAACGGTGGCCTGGCTACAAAAATGTCCATCTACCTGGAAAACATTTGTTGCGAACCGAGTCTCAGAAATACAAGAGGCAATAAACGTTGGCTGCTAGAGACATGTTCAGTCAACTGATAATCCAGCAGCGCCTTCCAGAACAGATGGCAACCAATGATTTATGGTGGAATGGACCTCATTGGCTGAATTTCGATTCTGAACAATGGCCGTTAAATAACCAACAGCCAATCGCAGTGATCGATATTCCCGAAGCAAAAATTGTTCTAACAATTAGAGATGCAGAAATTGACGACCTGACTAAGAGATTTTCTTCATACACAAAACTAATAAGAGTCGCTGCTTATTGCAGACGATTCATATCAAACTGCAAAAACAAACTAAAGAAGAAACCATCGGAAACCGGTAACCTAACAACAAGGGAATTGAGCGATGGAAGTAAAGGAATCATACGGTATCTACAAGAGAAGGTGTATTCCAAGGAACTAGAATCTTTACGAGATGGGAAGGCAATCAACAAAAAGAGTACGGTACTATCCTTGAACCAGTTTCTGAACAATGAGAACATCCTTGTTGTGGGCGGGCGGCTACAAAACGCAGATCTTTCTAGCTCAGAGAAACATCCTATCATTTTACCACATCAAGAGTGGTTCACAAAACTATTAGTAGAAGATGCCCATGAACGCACACTGCATGGTGGTATTCGACTTACAATGGCTAAATTGAGACAACGCTACTGGATTATACAAGCAAAAAGATGTGTCCGACAAGTTATAAATAAATGTATAAGATGATTTAGATTTGCTGCTCAACCAAATACTCAACAAATGGGGCTACTTCCAGCAGCAAGAGTGACACCATCAAGACCCTTTACACATACGGGTGTTGACTATGCTGGACCAATTCTCAAAAGGACGAGCAAACCGGTCAACTAAGGGCTACATCGCTATATTTGTCTCCTTTGCTACAAAAGCAGTTCACATCGAGCTTGTGAGTGACCTCACTTCAGCATCATTCATAGCAGCATTGAAGCGATTCACATCAAGAAGAGAGATAAGTTCACATTTCTACAGTGACAATGGAACTACATTCATTGGAGCTAACAAAGAAATCCAACAACAAGTGAGAGCAGCCATTAAGTACGGTGTAGTAGACGCATCATCAATGCTTACGAAACATGAAATGGAATGGCATTTCATACCACCAGCAGCACAGCACTTTGGCGGTTTGTGGAAGTAAAGCGTTAAATCCAAAAAATTTCACCTAAAACGAATAATTGGAGACACCATGCTAACATTTGAGGAACTTTCGACATTATTGACTCAAATAGAAGCATGCCTAAACTCCCGACCACTTACGGCAATCGAAAACGATATTGACAACACTACGATACTTACTCCGGGACATTTTCTAATCGGAAGTTCTCTGAATGCTGTACCCGAACAACTCATTGATGAAAAGAAAACGTTCCGTTCACGCTGGCAACTAGTACAAAAAATGACTCAAGACTTTTGGAAAGTCTGGTCATCAGAATATTTGTCACAGCTTCAAAAATTGCCTAAATGGAAACAAAAAGAAGACAACATTCAAACTGGCGATATAGTTCTTGTCAAGAAAGACCGGCTACCACCGACCACCTGGATGATGGGAAGGATATCAGAAGTTCATCCTGGGAGTGACAACGGTGTTCGAGCTGCAACTGTATATAGTAACAATAGACATTTAAAGCGACCAATAGCCAAATTATGTAAACTCTCGATAGAAACGACAACACCAGTAAAACAAGTTCAGGTTAATACGTCAACAAATCGAGTACAACCATTTTCGTGGCTATGCATTTTGTTTGGTTTACTGAACCTAGTTGACTCCGCTCCAATTCGTCAGATACAAAAAATTTCACCTAAAACGAATAATTGGAGACACCATGCTAACATTTGAGGAACTTTCGACATTATTGACTCAAATAGAAGCATGCCTAAGCTCCCGACCACTTACGGCAATCGAAAACGATATTGACAACACTACGATACTTACTCCGGGACATTTTCTAATCGGAAGTTCTCGGAATGCTGTACCCGAACAACTCATTGATGAAAAGAAAACGTTCCGTTCACGCTGGCAACTAGTACAAAAAATGACTCAAGACTTTTGGAAAGTCTGGTCATCAGAATATTTGTCACAGCTTCAACAATTGCCTAAATGGAAACAAAAAGAAGACAACATTCAAACTGGCGATATAGTTCTTGTCAAGAAAGACCGGCTACTACCGACCACCTGGATGATGGGAAGGATATCAGAAGTTCATCCTGGGAGTGACAACGGTGTTCGAGCTGCAACTGTATATAGTAACAATAGACATTTAAAGCGACCAATAGCCAAATTATGTAAACTCTCGATAGAAACGACAACACCAGTAAAACAAGTTCAGGTTAATACGTCAACAAATCAAGTACAACCATTATCGTGGCTATGCATTTTGTTTGCTTTACTGAACCTAGTTGACGCCGCTCCAATTCGTCAGATACACGATGTTGAAATATTTCCATTCGAAAGCCATCCTGGAATATATTTCGAAGATATAGGACAAGCCAACTTAATTTCAAGCTCATGGAAGACAATTGTTTTCTTTAATTTGACGAACTATTGGCAGGAATACGAAGCATACAAGGAAATTGTTTCAAAAATGGAGAGAGTATGTTCGTCATCGGGAATGGAGGAACTAAAGTCTATTATGTGCGAAGGAATACTGAACCAATTTGGATATCAACTTCAACAAATAGAGCTCAACAATGAAATTCTCTTACACGCAAACGACGATTCATTAAAAAGGCAAAGACGGTCACCATTTGACTTTATTGGAACAGTCACTAATGAATTGTTCGGAATACTTGATCAAAGATTTGCTGAGAAATATGAGCAAACAATAGAAGCTGTTCAAGAAAATGAAAAACACTTGCTACAACTCATGAAAAATCTAACAACCATTGTTGATTCCACTATCAATATCTTCAAGAAAGAACAATCGAAAAATTTGAATCAAATTATGTTACTAAGTTCTATTGTCACGAAATTGGAAAACGAAACAAGTAAATTCGAGTACATGGAGAGATTTTCAGCAACTGCTCTTAACGGGATACTTATTATGATCAATTATAAAGCAACCTAGAGCATATTGCTTGATATTCTGCTATCAACGCATGCTGGAAGAATACACCCTCTAATCCTTTCAGTCCGACAATTCAAGGATGAGTTGACTAAGATTCATGAGTCTTTAATGATTCCTGGCGAAAGACATCACGAATCCATATTGCAGCTGTATAAAATTGTAAGCCCAAGAGCTAGAGTGACGAACAACAATATCATAATTGAGATCAGTCTCCCGTTGTTGTATAATGAAGAATTCAAACTAAACAAAGTATTGTCAGTTCCAACAAACCACAATGGACGCTTTACACGAATTGTTCCATCATCGGAATATTTAATGGTAAACTTACAAGGCACCCATGTTTATCCGATCAACAAAGATGAATTCTTACTTTGTAAAACAAGGCCTTCCGACATCTTCTGGTGCCCACTTCAGCATCCTCTGTATACAACCGGAGCGTCAACTAGTGTTTGTGAAACAAACATTATACAACACAAGAAAATTATGGACTCATGCACGATTGAGGACATATCACCAAGGCTGTACTGGATTGAGATGCATCAACCAAACGCATGGATATACAGCACTCCAAATTCAACCACAGTTAATATTAACTGTGATTAAAATACTGAGCCCGTTACACAGCGAGGGAGCGGGCTGCTTAAGCTACCAGCAAAATGTATAATTTATGACCAAACCACGACAATTGTTGGAAAGCAAACAATGTCAAGCCGACTAAAATTATCATATTTACCATCATTCAAATCTTTCTGAGACTTTAACTTGGTTTAACTTCAAAAGAGAGAAACAGTCGATGATTCCATCAAACACTTCGATAGATTTTGCTACATTGGAAAATGCAATAAACCTTTAAAAAAATCAGGAATATATATTGAATGAATTCAGTACCCATCGAGTTCACCAATATTCACTGTTTGGAGTCACTTTCCTATAAGTTGCGAATTTTCCCAGCTAGTGCAGTTTCTCGAGTACCTACACTTTCCTTTTTTTTTTTTATTTTTTTGTTGCAAATCATTTAAAATTGTTTTTGCTTTTCTTTTGTGTTTCAAATCACGTTAAAATTGAAAATTGTATAACAATTTATGTTACAAACCATTTAAAATGCTTTTTTTGTGTTTCCAATCATTTTAAAATGGATAATTAACTACGCTTTCTATTTTTTAACTCATGTAAAGAAGAACTCGAAAAATTTTAGAAACACTACTGTATTTTTATTTTTTTCTCAATTTGTTTCTAATTTATAATACTTAACTTGTTTGAAATGATTATAAGACATTATGTAAATATTACCTATAAAGCTTCACACTTTTATATTTTTCTTTATTTTTGAAATCAAATGAAATGTTATTTCAGGCAGACGGCAGTAAAGCCATGTCCTTATTCTTAAGAAAACTAATTGTTACGAATATTGATGTAATAAAGAATCTATCTATCTATCTATCTATCTATCACTGTTTGGAGTCACTGGCTGTCTTAGTATAATAGTTATCGTAGTTGTTATCGTCTTCATCATCTTTCGAAAAAGAGATCAGCCACTTGCACCACCAACCATCACCACTATTCCAATGCGAAGTCTCAACAACGACGTAACACACAAACATCCTTTGAAGACATCGACTTCTGTGTATCTTCATTTTGAGGGGCCCAGCATGTTGTGACAAATAATGCAAACGACCGAATTCTACACTACAAACTAAGTAAACAACAGCAGGTGAATGACCAACAGGTTAATGAACGACACCACCAGTTGGCGAATAAATATGACACCTCCTGCAACTATCAGCGTTCTCGTGCTCAGAGCCGTTGCATTGCATTGCATTGCATTTCTTCTCATTTCATTTATGTATATATTGTTTGTCTGTATCTCGAATTATTTATTGCCTAGTTAGCAGTTAAGTTGTATAAATAACTTGGATAGGAAATAAATAATTCACTTGCTAGTAAACCAGCGAGCAAAAAGACATTTAAGTTTTTTCTTCATTGACTTCCTCCCACCAGCGGCAAGGAGTTAACTAACAACTTATTTTGTCAGTCAATCATGGTCCTTCGAGGAAATGAACAAGAAAGCGTAACCTGGGCTTAGACATTGGTTAGTAAAAAGCGTAGCCAGGGCTTCAAACATTGGCTAGTGAAAAGTGAAGTTACAAGATAACGCTGCAAAATTGTGTTTGAGTAAATAAGTTTCACCAAAGTACGAAAAAACTACTGTCTCTATCTATAAAATTTTATCTATAATATAGAACAAGACAATTCAAACAAAAAACTAAGATGTTGGACAAAACAGATGTGTTTATTATAATCTCGAAGCAAAAGGCCTTGACAGAAGAAATCGAAAAGCAATATCGAAACTTCGGTAAAGATAGTGCCTCCAGAAAAACACAGAACAACAAAAAATTTTGGTCTGAATTTCGTTCAGACCATACTGAAGTAGCTCCATTTGTTAAATTTGATACCCCCTTCGTACAAAGGGATACGTACAACAGAGTAAAAACATTGTAGGAAAGTTTTAAACAAGAATTGGAAAATATAGATCCAAGTGTCACACAAGCTTCGAAGGAAATGGAAAGGCCTGAAGTCCCTCACGATGCTCCCACTGCAGAAACTTCAAAGAAAGTTGAAAAGACATCTAATGCCTCTGCCTACAAAGCCGCCACCACAAAGCCGGACGAGAATTCAACTGCCGTACAAGGTCAACGGTTGACAAAGTTGAAGCTGAGGATAACGGTCATTATCGAGAACATAGAAGATTTTGAACAAACATTCGATGACTACTCCAAGGACATTTAAGACTTTCAACAAAAAATACTGCTGGAGCAGTTGCGAACATTCACTGAATTACATGAAGACTTCATCTGCAATTCATCTGAAGAAGACCTTGAGAAACCTTATGTAACGAATAAGGAATATAAAAATGTCAAACAAGAGGTCAACAGATTTCTCAATACAATGGCATCAAAACTCTCCAGTAGTAACAACAAGCCGAAGGAACATAAGACTGAATCAATGCTTCCAAGGCTTAAAATACCGACATTTAAGGGTAATTATTTGGAGTGGCAGCAGTTTTATGACTTGTTCCTCAATATAATAGTCGCCAAGCCCAATTTAACAACGACTGAAAAAATGGAGTATTTAAAAACTCATTTGGAAGGAGAGCCCCTGCAACTCATAAAGCATCTAACATTTTCAAGTGAAAACTATAATAGCGCTTGGGAGATCTTAAAAAGTAGATACAACAATGAGCGAAAAATAGTGTCTATGCATATAGAGAAGATGCTCAAATCTGGACATAATAGCGCTTCAACAGCGTCTTCCATCAAAAACAGCTTGGATGCCATTAAAGAGGGACTAGCGGCACTAAAAAATTTGGGCTATGACACTTTTTCATGGGGTCCCTTGATTGTTCATATGACTACAAAGTCACTTGATACAGAATCAAGAAATTTTTCTGAACAAGGTTTAGAGGAGCCAAATAAAATGCCGAAAATGAAGACTCTCCTCGACTTTCTGGAAAGACGTTACCAAGCTCTTGAAGTAATGTCAACAAACAAAAAACAAGAGAACTCATTTGAGGAACCAAGATCTGGAGTCCGTAACTTCGTCATAGATGCAAAAGTTATTCAGTGTCCAATATGCAAGGAGACCATAAAATACACGCATGTCAAAAGTTTTTAAAATTATCGCCAAAGGAAAGATGGACACAGTGCAAGCAGGCAAAGCTTTGACTGAACTGTTTGAGGCATAACAAACAGATCCAATATTTTAGCAAGAAAAATTTGCCAACATTGCAACAAGAAACATCATTCACTTCTTCACATGAAATGGACTGATAAGCCAAAACAAACAGAATTGACAAAGCTGCAAGATCATCCGCACAAATAAATCATAGCGAATAGAACCAGAATGTTTTAATCGCAACGGCAATCCTAAAAGTTAATAATGACAAAGAACAATACGTTACAGTCAGAGCACTTATCGATCCTGGATCCCAAGTCTCGCTAATCACCGAGTCGGTTGTACAGACACTGAAACTTAAGAAACAGGACGTTTGTGTTGAAGTCAGCGGACTAGGAGCAACAAAAGCAGGAATTGCCACCAATAAGGTAGATGTGACCATAATGCAACATTTTGCTCCGAGTTTTAAGCTAAAAATAGAAGCTCTGGTGTTGTCAAAATTGACAAGGCAGTTACCTTCGAAGCAAACAAACACTAAACAAGTTGAAAAGTTCGATCTTCTCTTCGAGCTTGCTGATCCAACATTCAATATTCCTGGGCCAATTGATATGATAATTGGAGCCGATACCTATGGCGACATCATGTTAAGTGGTATTAAACGAGTCACTGCTAGATCACTAACCGCTCAAATATCACAGTTAGGTTGGCTGATCTCCGGACCAAACGACATTCCCGACACATACAGTGTTACTGGACTAGTAGCACTTACATCAATTGATCAACAATTAGAAAAATTTTGGGAGATAGAAGAGGTTAATCAACCAAAATTCCAAAAGCCGGAAGATAAACGGTGCGAACAAATCTATAAGGATACACACTACCGAAAGGACAATGGGAGGTATGTTGTGAAGATCCCATTCGACGAAGATTTAATCCAAACAAATCCACTTGGTGAATCAAGAAGTAGAGCTACAGCTAGATTTCGCCAGCTGGAGTTGCAGCTTAACAATAATCCTACTCTAAAAAACGATTATACACAAGTTATAAACGAGTTTCTCAACCTGGGGCACATGGTAGAAGTCAGTAACAACTCATCCAACAAAAACAATATTTTCTATATGCCACATCATGACGTTATTAAACCTACGAGTACAACAACCAAACTTCGTGTTGTTTTTGACGGTTCAGCAAAATCAACGACTGGAGTAAGCTTAAATCAATTAATGCTGACAGGCCCTAAGCTCCAGTACCGCCAAATTGAATTACACGAAGAACACCAAGATTGTGGTATAAACAATAAATAAACCGACACGGTTGACTGTCAAGAAACAACTCAACTCTTTCATTAGGAAGATTCAATGTGATCGTTGTCCAGACAAGGTCAACGCAAAATCACTGAACGTGGGAAAGTGCATGGCTTGCATATTACACGTAGTGAAATATGCAAGCACTGCGTATAAATGCATTCGGTGACTTTGGCTACCTGTGTCTGGGCCAGGTTGCACGCAGTCGGATTAGATTACGACAGCCAAACGTGCATGCAACTGGAATATTACACCACATTTCCTCCCCCTTTTGAAAAGCTTTCAATTTATTTAAACAAGATCATAGTTAAAAATTATTACAATAAAAAAATTTAAGATATGATATTATAATTTTAGTTAACATCTAGTAAAATTGTTGTTTAATTTTTAGTTTTACATTAATATAAGTCTTACTCTAAGATTTTTTTGTTTTGTATTTTTATTATTAGATATTTATTTACTTTTTTGTTTACATCTTCTAGTAAAATTATTATTTTATTTTTAGTTTTACCATAATATAGGTCTTACTCTAAGTTTTTTTATTTTATTTTTATTGTATTTATTTTATTTTTTTTTTTTTTTTTTGCATAAGCTAGTTACAGATTGTGTTTCTTTTTTTTTTATTTATTTAAACATGTAAATGTGCATATCGTGTATTTATACATATCATGTCTGAACATTTTGACAAGCTGTTTAATTTTTAGATATGTTATTTAGGTTACATAAGTTCAATTAATAAATAAATTTTTTTTTTTTTTTTTATCTATTTTACATTATATTATAACTTTTGCTTTTGGAAACGGGGGAATTCATTGGATAGGTAAGATCTGTTTTTCCATTTGTTTTTTCATCTGTGGATACTAACAATGGTAGGCTTTGGCGAAGGGAATTGATTGGATAGGTAAGGTCTGTGTTTTCATTTGTAGACACTAACAATGGTAGACTTCGTGCCCCCTTCATTTTTATAGGATGGGAGTTGTCGGTAGTGAAGGAATTAGATTTCTTTGCACATCTAATGCAAATTATTTTAAGCAGGATAGTTTTAAACGATAGAAATAAAAAGAACATGAGGAGTAGGATAATCACTCCGTAAATAGCTGATTTAGTTAGCCAAGTGTCGTTTTTGTATTTATGATCCCGCAGATGAACTTCAAGAGGAAGACTGTTTGTGGCCAACTCAAACCCTACAATGTTTAGATCTTTTGAGTGAGATCGATGTTCGAAACTTACATCAGGAATCTCAATGTCTGCCATGAAACTTGAACTGAAAAATATAGTAATGTTTGACAATTTTACCGTCTGTTGGACAGTTTCTAAAGTTATTTCCGTGGACATGGCCTTGCATCCTGGATCTAGGCTAACTATTCCTGTGTCTTTAATGAGAGCTATTTTGTAGAATTCTCTACACATTATTTTTAAAGGGATTTCATGTGGAGCAACATATAACCAGGTGTTAGCTTTATTTAGGTTGTACCAAATCTCTTGAGTTGAATTAAAAACGCGAATGTTACAGTTTATTGGTTTCTTGTACCCTGCCATTAAATTTATTATACAGTTCCCTGAATTTTCATTCCGAACAACCAAGTTATTTTTATTTAAATAAAAGTCTTCTTTGTATTTTATTAAATGGCCGAAACTGTTGGAACTTAAGAAGGCGTAACCACGTTTAGCGGTATTAATGGCCAAATAAGGCTCGTCAACTTCCACGTACCAATAAATATTGTTTCTGCTCTTGAGTGGGAGTGGGGTAAGTTGGTAAAGCTCATATTCGTCGGATATTAACGGAATATCTAACACTATCATGAGCTCAGATGATATATATTTGACCGTTACCTCAACAATTTTCTGTAAATCAGCAGGGACAAAGCTCTTTACCTTGAAGGGCAGTTTAAAAGTTGCAATGTTCTCTAACTGAATTTCTTGCAAAGCATTCTTAAGTTCCGGGGACGATAGCAGAAACCTATTCAAGTGCCCCATTTTTGCATCGTTTACTATGTCTAGAATCTGGTTCTGTCTAAACTCTAGGCTTACTGATTCAGTTGTCAAAAACATTATTTTCTTGTCGATTGAACTATATATCTGCTCTAGAGTTGTCAAATTTTCTAATTTTGAATAAATGTCGTTTATGTCGTTTTGTATTCGTGCAAAATTAGTGCTATATTTTTCATAAGAAACGTTTAGACTCCTACCTAGTTTAGAAATTACTGACACCTGTTTGTTGAGAACATGAGCGATAGACTTTTGATTTTCTTGAAGTTCTTGCACCGACGAATAAATTTCTTGTGCGTCTCTATCGTCCATAACTCCAAACAGAGCATTAGTAATTTCACCGACAACATTTATAACCCCTCGTTTTTGGCGAACTTTCGGTTCGAACAGGTTTTTCAAGATTTCTTGATTCTGCTTTACCCTCGAATGCATCGCAGTCAATGACTTATGCCCTGTTCGACAATGCTGTTCTATTAACCGCTGTAGCGCTTGGTCTTTCTTTGTGCTGTTGCACGTGTTGAAGAAATGGTTGACGGCTGTAATAAGTAGGTCTGACTCAGCAACTACGTCTTTTCCTTGGAGGTGCGAGACAATCTTCCAATTGTTTAGTGAATGCTGCATTATTCCCACTTTTTCTCCATGGACTCCCGTCTCATTCTTTAATACCGATACATGGAATTGCGCATGGGTGCAAGACCAAGTCATCATTAGGACACAGTAAAAATACCAACTGGACATGGTTGCTGTACATGAAATTAGCCAAAAATAATAAAACCAACGTTGACATAAAATAAAACCAAAAGTACAAAAATATATGGATTGAATGGAATTCCATAAAATGTTAAATATCTTGAAATTGAAGCTTAAAACCAGATCAATGGAAACATTTTTAGGAAGGTCAGTAATTAGAAATTAAAATGTAACTAAAATAAAATCTAGAAGAAAGATTAAAAATTAGCGGAAGCTTCTTGCTATGAGTTTGAAAACTAATTAATCTGCAACTCGTTAACCTTTAAGAATACTACAAAGAATTATTTAAGGAAGAGCGACTAATTTCTTGACTCGTTTGGCATTCCGTAAATTTTTGTCTTTTCCAGGTAGATAGGGCAATGAATTTTTTTGTAAATAAAAATTTTAATTAAAGGCATAAAAATGTTTGAGTCGATTGTTATGAGCCCTTTCAAGCTTATTTTTACGTGAAATAGAAGTGTTCACGTTGTTATGAACTTCCTTAACTTCAAAAGGCCCTGTAAACAAGGGACAAAGTTTGTTTTTTCTGCTCATGTCTTGCAGAAGAACCAAATCACCTATTTCGAAAGACTGTGGATTTATCTTTTTATCAAAATACTCCTTTGTCTTTTCCTTACTCTTATCAATGTTAGTTTTAGCAACCTGATAAGCCTTCTGGAGTTTATGTCTTAGTTCAAAAAAATAGTTTTCGTGATCATATATAGGAGTTGGTGTCCTCGTTATGCCAGTTGGCATAGGGGATTTAAAACCGAAGAGAACGTCCATGGGAGTTAGCTTGGAGCTAGCGTGTGGAGTGTTATTGTGCACATACATAGCTTGTCGGAGCCATTGATCCCAATCAGCGGGGTTGCTTTTTGAAAATGATCTTAAGTACTCTGCCAATGGCCCATGGTTACGTTCCAAGGCTCCATTTGCTTGTGGATGATAAGCCGTAGTTTCAAGTTTCCTGATGTTTAGAAACTTGCACACCTTTTTAAAAAGTTCACTACAAAAGTTAGCACCCCGATCTGTCAATAGTTGCTGTGGCGATCTATATCTGCTAATTATTTCATCATAGAAAACCTTAGCTACAGTTCCTGCTTCCATATTGGGGAGTGCATAGCAGTCCATAAATCGAGTTAAATCGTCCTCAAAAGTTAGTATGAATTTGTTTCCTAGAATAGTGGTAGGTAAAGGTCCCACAATATCCATGAAAACTTTGTCGAAGGGTTTTCTCGAAGTTGCCGATATCATCATAGGCATCAAAGTATGTTTCGATTTTTTGTTAATTTGGCACTGTTTGCAGGCTTTAACATGCTTTTTTATGTCAGCAAACATATTTTTCCACTTGAAGTTGGATCTTATCCGTAAGTACGTTTTTAAGACACCCTGGTGTCCACCTAATGGAGAATTATGGTATTTTTTTAAAACTTCACTAATTTCGTCTTCCTTTGTTAGGTAAATTATACTACTGTCTTTCTTTTTGCTATCGCTTGAACATTCCTGTTGTAGATAACTTGTGTCGCTATCACTATCAGTGGCACTTTCACTGTCAGAGCAACATGGATAATTCCCTACTTTTGATTGATTTGAACTATCAGCTTTTACCAAAGCTGTCTTTGATCTTGCCTGATGTCCGTTATTTTGCATAATGTCGGAATTATTTGAATCGTCTTTAGTTTGGGAATTAGATTGTGCTCTAGTTATTGCATGTACCTTATTCATATCATAGTTATCGGGAATTCGGCTAAGGGCGTCAGCCACAACATTTTGCTTTCCTGGCTTGTATTTTATTTCGAAATCAAACTCTGATTGTTTGTGCCGAAAATTAGTCAACCTGGTGGAATCTTGAGAAATTTTAAAGAAATGGACCAATGGCTGGTGGTCTGTATATAATATAAATTTTCTACCTAGCAGGTAACGCCTAAAATTTTTAACAGCCCAAACTATGGCCAAACCTTCTCGTTCAATTGTGGAATAGCGACGCTCTGTAGCACTTAAAATTCTACTTGCAAAGGCTATCGGCAAATCAAGACCATTTCTAATCTGAGAAAGAACAGCTCCTAATGTTGTTCCACTGGCATCCGTGGTGAGGAAAAATTCTTTTTTGAAATCTGGATAGATAAGTATTGGTGGACTAGAAAGAATAGCTTTCAAAGTAGTGAAAGCCGTTTCACAATCGCTATTCCAACTAAAAGGAACGTCTTTGTGAGTGATATTACGTAAAGGTCTTTCTAAAGCGGAAAAGTTAGGAACGCTACGCCTGTAAAAATTTGCCATCCCTAAAAATGACTGAATTTCCTTAGAATTTTTTGGTGTTGGGATTTCTAATATACTTCTCACTTTAGCCTTGTCTGGAAAAACGCCGTTTTGAGTAATGTTAAATCCCAGATAAACGATCTCCCGCCGAAGAAAATTACATTTACGAGGTTGTAACCGCAGATTGAAATCTCGAATTTTTTCGAAAACACATATCAGTTTCCTGTTGTGATCTTCAAGATTTTTTCCATAGATCACAATGTCATCCAGATATACAAAACATTTGTTGCCCTGGAGCCCTGTCAGTATGTGATTCATAAGGCGTTGAAAGGTTGCTGGTGCCCCTTTCAAACCGAATGGCATTCGAATAAATTCATAATGACCTCTATCAGTGCTGAACGCCGTTTTCTGTCTGTCATTTTTTTCGATTGAAACTTGGTGATAGCCACTCGCTAAATCTAGTGTTGAAAAATATCTACTATTGCCTAATTGGTCGAGAATGTCATCGATTCTCGGCAAAGGAAAAACATCACCTACAGTAATTTCGTTGAGCTTTCTAAAATCAACGACAACTCTGTGCTGCTTATTACCATTTTCATCAACTTTTTTGGGTACCACTAAAAGCGGACTATTCCATGGACTTATGCTATTTTTAATTATATTATTTTTTAACATTCGTTTAACCTGATCATCTATTATTTGTTTTTGAGATTCAGGTAATCTTTACTGTTTGATGTTAATGGGTCCCCGACTTGTATCAGTAGGAATTGCGTGAGCCATAGCTCTTGTGTGCTGCAATTTGTCTCCTTCAAGATAAAAAACGTCTGAGAACTGAGTACAGATTTCTTCGATAGTTTCTTTTTCCTCTTGGTTAAGAGTTTTTTGCAGACTTAGTTCTTTGAAAAGTCTGTTTAGTCTTTCAGTTTTCTTTTCTTTATTGGCATGGTTTGTTTTGGTGACGCTTGCAACAAATGAAGATTTTAAATTTCTTGTTCCATTGGAATTGCAAGAAGTATCTGTGACTATATAATCACAAAGATTGTAATGGTGTATGGTGACGTCATGGAGGTTTTTTTCTTCAGACGCAGTGTTTGCTATACTTAAAACTACTTGACCATTGTGTATTTTATTTAAGCATGCACCAATAAAAACTTGAGGTATAATCTCGCAAGAATAACACATCAATTCAGTGCCATTTGCGGCATCGTTTATGATGCTGTTAACTATTATTTCGCTCCTCGGGGGTAAAGTCACTGTAACTTTAGAAGCAATAACATTTTTAGGGAATGACCTCCTCACCGTAGGCTTAGCTTGTTTTTCAAAAAATTCATCTCCGATAAGTTGGGTTGGGCAACCACCTTGCGAAGGTGGATAAGTTACAGGACAAACTGTTTGCCCAATTTCATCAAATGGTTGGACACCGTGCGAAGGTGTTACTTGATTTGACTTAATTATCGGAAAAGAATTCTTCTGTGAGCGGTTTTTAGTAGCCATCCCAATATTTTGTTCACAGAGATCACCCTTCGAATGAAGAAATTTTAGCGATCTGTTAGGACCTTCAATATTGGTATAAGGAAACAGAATGTCCTGCCCCAAGATACCATCACAATTTTAGGATGGAATTTTTTCCGTTACATGTAACTTACATTCAATTGGCGGATCTAGTAAAATTTTAGATTCTACTGACCCTAATGTAGTGCCGTTGGAAAAGATTCCATTAATTGCAATAGCATCTGTTTTGTTAACAAAGACGTCTTCTCCAAGCACGTCTTTATTAACTATGCTGACGTCTGAGCCTGTATCTACTAATAAATTCAAATTTCTTTCTAAGCATACGTCTACTGGAATATTTACAATTCCATCCTTTACCAATTTCTCGTTGGATGAGGGTTTGGCGTTTTTTTTCCTCATCCAACCTGTTATTAGTTTTTTGACTGTTTTTGATTTTCGTCCCAGCGCTTCTTTGTGAAGCATTCCTCTATCCCATGCCCTTTTCGCAAGCAAAAATCGCATTTTTTTTCGTTTTGCTCACTTCGTTTCCTATTCAGGTCATTTGTAAGCATTACCGAATAGTTCGACTGTTGCTTGCGCCTATAAGCAGGCTGCTGTGGATCCGGTTGGTTGGCAACTGATCTCAATGAGATATTTTGGCTGCAGTTGCCAGCCTCATGCCCATAAATTTTGCAGTTTGGACAAAAAGGTGTCATTCGTCGCTTCCTGCACTCTTGGAAAGAATGGTTTACCTCATTGCAAAAATTGCAATTTATAGAGCCACTCTCCCCAACTCTAGGAGATTTTTGATCGTAGTTGGGTATTTGATAAGGGGAACTCAAAGAATAAATTCCTGCGCTTGCTTGCCTGGGGTTTTCGCAACAATTTCCATTAAAACTTGTCATGCTGTTAGTATTGAACACAGGATATTTTTGTTCGTAAGCGGGTAACTGATAAGGGGAATTCAAAGAATAAATTCCTGCACTTGCTTGCCTGGGGTCTTCAAAACAATTGCCATTAAAACTTGTCACACTGTTAGTATTGAAAGGAGGAGATTTTTTTTCGTAAGCGGGTAACTGACTAGAGGAATTCAAAGAACAAATTCCTGCACTAGGTTGTCGAGAGCTTTCACAATAACTGCCATTAAAATTTTTCATGCTGGGATTATTATATGGGCCTACTCCGTAATCAGTTATTGGACTATGCAAATCATATTGCCAAGCTCCTTCACTGTTAAAAGACGACGCGAAAGCATTTGGAAACCCAGTAGCCATGTATGCTAATTGAGGATCTATTAGCTCCCGCTTTAAAATTTTTTGGATAGTTTCCGATAAGCTACTCTCATCAAGACCTAGGGCATACTGTCGGAGATGTAAATTACACAGCCCTGTCTTGAAAGAGTGTATTGCGGCGAGCTCGAGGTCTTTCATTATTGGCGTAGAATCTGGGCCATAGCTTGTTTTGGCCTCTTCTTGGCAATTACTTAACAACCTATTTAATCTGAAACCGAATTGCGTTACGGTCTCATTTGAAATTTGCCGACACTGACGTAGCTCGTTTGTTATCTGTATGTAAGTTTTCCTAGGTAGGAAATTTTGGTTCATTACTTGCTCTAATTCTTCGAGGCTCGCCACTGATTTCATTGAAATCAATGCAAAGGCATTGCCCCGCAGCCTTGTTAACACAAGGTTGTTAAACAGAGGCTTTTCAGCCTCTTCAAGGCATTGCCACACTTGTTTGCAGCAACCTATGAAACTTTGGACCTCGAGCACTATCCCTGGGTGATAAACACCCGAAAACGTGGGAATCAATTGACACCAAACGTGCAACCTTTTCGTAGCTCATTGCAGGATGTTCTTTAAAAATATTTTTTTGTTGAATCTCAATATTTTTTATGGCCTTTTCTAAATCAGCTAACTGAGGTGTTAAAGAAAAGGAAGGGATTGAAAATTCGGGATTTGGTTGGTTGGCTATGTTCCCTTTTTTAAAATTACTTATATCTAACTTAAACTGTTTTGATAACTTACTTAGTGTTGCTAGGCGTTCTTTTTGTCTGTCGTCTATATCGCCTAATTGTTTATGGAGTTGCTCCTCAATTGATGATTGATGATTGGTGAAAGATGTTTGTTCCAGTGGGTCGTCACTTCCGTCTTCCGTCGGCTTGAATTGTTTTCCGGATCTCGTTACTGATTCCTCACTCATTCCTCATAAGGTATAATTAGGTGTTTTTGTTTTTTCGTTATTTCTCTTCTTGTTGTTTACTCTTCACTTATGTCGATTTCTTTTCACCCATTTGCAGTCGATAGCAGTTGTCACTAAATTCGATTCTTCTTTGGTATTTAGGAAATAGAAAAAGTAGCAATTTTTTTTTTTTTTTTGTTTGAATGTGTGTGTATCTAATTGACAGATAAAGAGAAACAAGCACCAAAGAACAAAACACTTGCATTCATATTGTTAAGCACACAATTTTTATATATTTTTTTTTTTCACAAAATGTTTTTCAAATTCACAACTAAATTCAAAACAGTTCTGCTTCCTTTTATTTTTTTTCCCATATGCTGATGTTTTTCTTTGTTGTTTTTGATTTCTTGTTCACTTTACTGTTCACTTATAGACTTTTTCACTTAAGAGACTTTGGTCGTAGTGCTCTTTCCTGGCTGCGCCAAATTGTGGTATAAACAATAAATAAACCGACACGGTTGACTGTCAAGAAACAACTCAACTCTTTCATTAGGAAGATTCAATGTGATCGTTGTCCAGACAAGGTCAACGCAAAATCACTGAACGTGGGAAAGTGCATGGCTTGCATATTACACGTAGTGAAATATGCAAGCACTGCGTATAAATGCATTCGGTGACTTTGGCTACCTGTGTCTGGGCCAGGTTGCACGCAGTCGGATTAGATTACGACAGCCAAACGTGCATGCAACTGGAATATTACACCACAAGATTACCAGAGGATATTATGGCGCAGTTCTAACAACCAACCTATTAAAGAGTACAAATTAACGACTGTCACGTATGGTACAGCTTCAGCACCTTAACTGGCTATTAGGACTCTTCAACAACTAGCTAAGGACGAACAATGCAACTATCCGACCGCTGCAGAAATAACTAATAATGACTTCTATGTTGATGATGTTATGTGTGGAGGAGATACCATCGCGGAGTGCAGGGCAGCTCAGAAAGAACTTGACGAGACGCTTAAGGGAGGAGGCTTTCAGCTTCGAAAATGGGCTGCAAACAACAGAAAACTATTACAACATATACCGATTGAGTTACGCAATCAACAAAACAAAGACGTGATGAAAGAAGAAACTATAAAAACTTTGGGTATACACTGGAATCCTTTAAGTGACACATTTCAAGGTAAACGTCGATACAAAAATAACTACGGAAATACTTACCAAACGCAAAACATTGTCCGAAATAGCCAAGTTATTCGACCCTCTTGGATGGTTGGCTCCAGTAACTGTCAGTGCCAAAATTGTAATGCCACGTATTTGGCAAACAGAGCTACAATGGACGAACCTCTTGTAATTAGGCTGAAAAATAAAAATTGTTTTGAGAATGTAAAAAAGTGCCGGCACTTTATTACATTCTCAAAACAATTTTTATTTTTCAGCCTAATTACAGCAATTTCAAATACAGTATTTTAAGATACAGTATTTTGACTTACAGTATTTTGACTAACAATATTTTGAGATACAGAATTTTGAGATACAGTATTTTAAATACAGTATTATGACCCATAATGATTTTAATGAATCGTCGTTTGCGTGTAAGAGAATTTCATTGTTGAGCTCTATTTGTTGAAGTTGATATCCAAATTGGTTCAGTATTCCTTCGCACATAATAGACTTTAGTTCCTCCATTCCCGATGACGAACATACTCTCTCCATTTTTGAAACAATTTCCTTGTATGCTTCGTATTCCTGCCAATAGTTCGTCAAATTAAAGAAAACAATTGTCTTCCATGAGCTTGAAATTAAGTTGGCTTGTCCTATATCTTCGAAATATATTCCAGGATGACTTTCGAATGGAAATATTTCAACATCGTGTATCTGACGAATTGGAGCGGAGTCAACTAGGTTCAGTAAACCAAACAAAATGCATAGCCACGAAAATGGTTGTACTCGATTTGTTGACGTATTAACCTGAACTTGTTTTACTGGTGTTGTCGTTTCTATCGAGAGTTTACATAATTTGGCTATTGGTCGCTTTAAATGTCTATTGTTACTATATACAGTTGCAGCTCGAACACCGTTGTCACTCCCAGGATGAACTTCTGATATCCTTCCCATCATCCAGGTGGTCGGTGGTAGCCGGTCTTTCTTGACAAGAACTATATCGCCAGTTTGAATGTTGTCTTCTTTTTGTTTCCATTTAGGCAATTTTTGAAGCTGTGACAAATATTGTGATGACCAGACTTTCCAAAAGTCTTGAGTCATTTTTTGTACTAGTTGCCAGCGTGAACGGAACGTTTTCTTTTCATCAATGAGTTGTTCGGGTACAGCATTCAGAGAACTTCCGATTAGAAAATGTCCCGGAGTAAGTATCGTAGTGTTGTCAATATCGTTTTCGATTGCCGTAAGTGGTCGGGAGTTTAGGCATGCTTCTATTTGAGTCAATAATGTCGAAAGTTCCTCAAATGTTAGCATGGTGTCTCCAATTATTCGTTTTAGGTGAAATTTTTTGGATTTAACGCTTTACTTCCACAAACCGCCAAAGTGCTGTGCTGCTGGTGGTATGAAATGCCATTCCATTTCATGTTTCGTAAGCATTGATGATGCGTCTACTACACCGTACTTAATGGCTGCTCTCACTTGTTGTTGGATTTCTTTGTTAGCTCCAATGAATGTAGTTCCATTGTCACTGTAGAAATGTGAACTTATCTCTCTTCTTGATGTGAATCGCTTCAATGCTGCTATGAATGATGCTGAAGTGAGGTCACTCACAAGCTCGATGTGAACTGCTTTTGTAGCAAAGGAGACAAATATAGCGATGTAGCCCTTAGTTGACCGGTTTCCTCGTCCTTTTGAGAATTGGTCCAGCATAGTCAACACCCGTATGTGTAAAGGGTCTTGATGGTGTCACTCTTGCTGCTGGAAGTAGCCCCATTTGTTGAGTATTTGGTTGAGCAGCAAATCTAAAGCATCTTATACATTTATTTATAACTTGTCGGACACATCTTTTTGCTTGTATAATCCAGTAGCGTTGTCTCAATTTAGCCATTGTAAGTCGAATACTACCATGCAGTGTGCGTTCATGGGCATCTTCTACTAATAGTTTTGTGAACCACTCTTGATGTGGTAAAATGATAGGATGTTTCTCTGAGCTAGAAAGATCCGCGTTTTGTAGCCGCCCGCCCACAACAAGGCAGTTCTCATTGTTCAGAAACGGGTTCAAGGATAGTACCTTACTCTTTTTGTTGATCGCCTTCCCATCTAGTAAAGATTCTAGTTCCTTGGAATACACCTTTCCTTGTAGATACCGTATGATTCCTTTACTTCCATCGCTCAATTCCCTTGTTGTTAGGTTACCGGTTTCCGATGGTTTCTTCTTTAGTTTGTTTTTGCAGTTTGATATGAATCGTCTGCAATAAGCAGCGACTCTTATTAGTTTTGTGTATGAAGAAAATCTCTTAGTCAGGTCGTCAATTTCTGCAACTCTAATTGTTAGAACAATTTTTGCTTCGGGAATATCGATCACTGCGATTGGCTGTTGGTTATTTAACGGCCATTGTTCAGAATCGAATTTCAGCCAATGAGGTCCATTCCACCATAAATCATTGGTTGCCATCTGTTCTGGAAGGCAGCCTCTTGAACCATCATCAGCTGGATTATCAGTTGACCGAACATGTCTCCAGCAGCCAACGTTTATTGCCTCTTGTATTTCTGAGACTCGGTTCGCAACAAATGTTTTCCAGGTAGATGGACATTTTTGTAGCCAGGCCACCGTTATTCTCGAATCTGTCCAAGCAAATATGTTTTTAACTTGGCACCCAAATGTCTTCATTGTTTCTGTCAGCAGCTTTGGTAACACGTGATCACCACATAGTTCCAATTTCGGAAGAGATATTTACAGTATTTTAAATACAGTATTATGACCCATACAGTATTTTGACCCTAACCCTGCAAAAACAAAGGTGGCCCCAATCCGGAAAAAAATATCTCTTCCGAAATTGGAACTATGTGGTGATCACGTGTTACCAAAGCTGCTGACAGAAACAATGAAGACATTTGGGTGCCAAGTTAAAAACATATTTGCTTGGACAGATTCGAGAATAACGGTGGCCTGGCTACAAAAATGTCCATCTACCTGGAAAACATTTGTTGCGAACCGAGTCTCAGAAATACAAGAGGCAATAAACGTTGGCTGCTGGAGACATGTTCGGTCAACTGATAATCCAGCTGATGATGGTTCAAGAGGCTGCCTTCCAGAACAGATGGCAACCAATGATTTATGGTGGAATGGACCTCATTGGCTGAAATTCGATTCTGAACAATGGCCGTTAAATAACCAACAGCCAATCGCAGTGATCGATATTCCCGAAGCAAAAATTGTTCTAACAATTAGAGTTGCAGAAATTGACGACCTGACTAAGAGATTTTCTTCATACACAAAACTAATAAGAGTCGCTGCTTATTGCAGACGATTCATATCAAACTGCAAAAACAAACTAAAGAAGAAACCATCGGAAACCGGTAACCTAACAACAAGGGAATTGAGCGATGGAAGTAAAGGAATCATACGGTATCTACAAGAGAAGGTGTATTCCAAGGAACTAGAATCTTTACGAGATGGGAAGGCGATCAACAAAAAGAGTAAGGTACTATCCTTGAACCCGTTTCTGAACAATGAGAACATCCTTGTTGTGGGCGGGCGGCTACAAAACGCGGATCTTTCTAGCTCAGAGAAACATCCTATCATTTTACCACATCAAGAGTGGTTCACAAAACTATTAGTAGAAGATGCCAATGAACGCACACTGCATGGTGGTATTCGACTTACAATGGCTAAATTGAGACAACGCTACTGGATTATACAAGCAAAAAGATGTGTCCGACAAGTTATAAATACATGTATAAGATGCTTTAGATTTGCTGCTCAACCAAATACTCAACAAATGGGGCTACTTCCAGCAGCAAGAGTGTCACCATCAAGACCCTTTACACATACGGGTGTTGACTATGCTGGAACAATTCAAATACTGATCTCAAAAGGACGAGGAAACCGGTCAACTAAGGGCTACATCGCTATATTTGTCTGCTTTGCTACAAAAGCAGTTCACATCGAGCTTGTGAGTGACCTCACTTCAGCATCATTCATAGCAGCATTGAAGCGATTCACATCAAGAAGAGAGATAAGTTCACATTTCTACAGTGACAATGGAACTACATTCATTGGAGCTAACAAAGAAATCCAACAACAAGTGAGAGCAGCCATTAAGTACGGTGTAGTAGACGCATCATCAATGCTTACGAAACATGAAATGGAATGGCATTTCATACCACCAGCAGCACAGCACTTTGGCGGTTTGTGGAAGTAAAGCGTTAAATCCAAAAAATTTCACCTAAAACGAATAATTGGAGACACCATGCTAACATTTGAGGAACTTTCGACATTATTGACTCAAATAGAAGCATGCCTAAACTCCCGACCACTTACGGCAATCGAAAACGATATTGACAACACTACGATACTTACTCCGGGACATTTTCTAATCGGAAGTTCTCTGAATGCTGTACCCGAACAACTCATTGATGAAAAGAAAACGTTCCGTTCACGCTGGCAACTAGTACAAAAAATGACTCAAGACTTTTGGAAAGTCTGGTCATCAGAATATTTGTCACAGCTTCAACAATTGCCTAAATGGAAACAAAAAGAAGACAACATTCAAACTGGCGATATAGTTCTTGTCAAGAAAGACCGGCTACCACCGACCACCTGGATGATGGGAAGGATATCAGAAGTTCATCCTGGGAGTGACAACGGTGTTCGAGCTGCAACTGTATATAGTAACAATAGACATTTAAAGCGACCAATAGCCAAATTATGTAAACTCTCGATAGAAACGACAACACCAGTAAAACAAGTTCAGGTTAGGTTAGGTTAGGTGGAAGTGGCTGTCAGTCAATGAGTACATTGCCTAACACACTTAGGCCGCAAGGGCCCATTGTGATACCACAGAGATCAGCAAGTTAATCACCTACTGATCTCAGAAACCTGATGTAAGATTAACGAGTTGATCACTTATTAATCTTCCATTACGGGACTAGCCGGTTAATCACCTGCTAGTCGAACCACGTGGAACTTTTAATGTATTTTGAAAGACTTTTAGGGTCTATGTAAGCTAGGTCGCTAGTATCATCGAAGAAGAATTCACCGAGATGAGTTTTCCTCCTATGAAATAGTGCAGGGCATGAGCAAAGAAGGTGTTGAACGGTTTCTTCCTCCTCCTCGTCCATGCAGCTTCTGCAGAAATCATTGGAAAACACACCAAGTCTTTTGGCGTGTCTCCCTATTAGACAGTGTCCCGTAAGAACACCTATGGTAGAACCTAGATACAGACGGTTCAGGGCCAACAAACTCTTCGAGCGTTTTGAGTCAACACACGGCCAAACTTTTTTGGTTGCAAGGCAGTTGTTACTCTCAGTCCATCTAGTGTTTGTTATCCTTGAAGCGTCTTTTCTAAGTAGGAGTTTACATGTAGCGATAGGTACACCTATGTTGTTCCATTCTGAGCGTAGGGAAGTGGTCGTGCCCTTTTTGGCTAGTTCGTCTGCCATACAGTTGCCTGGTATGTCCCTGTGCCCTGGCACCCATGAAAGGTGAATGTTAAACTGTTTTGACATCTCCCTCAGAGACATCTGACAATTTTGGACCGTGATGGATTTTGTAGAGACAGAGGCAAGAGATTTAAGGGCAGCTTGGCTGTCTGAGAAGATCCGAATATCCGTGGAGGATATGACGTTTTCTTTGAGCCAAGACAGCACCTCCTTAATCGCCAGAATTTCCGCTTGGAACACACTACAATGATCGGGTAGGCGGAAGAAAAGACTGAGATTCAGTTTTTCTGAGTAGATTCCACTTCCCACACCTTCGCTGGTTTTTGAACCATCGGTGTAGAAGTGTATTGCTTCATTTTCCAAAAGAGCGCCATTTTCCCAAGCTTCTCTTGAAGGTATGGTTACTTGGAAATTATTGTCAAACACCAACTTGGGGGTGGTGTAGTCGCATCGATTCGGTAAGAATCTAAAGTTATCTAGAATGGTAGTGTGGCCGATTTGATTATTGGTCCACTGTGATGTAGCTCTGAGTCGAGTAGCTGAGCTAGCTGCGACTTGTTTGCTGATGATATCTAGGGGTGTGAGATCTAGTAGTACATTGAGGGCGTCCGATGGGGTTGTCCTCAGTGCACCACTAATACACAGACTAGCCGTTCTTTGAACTTTGGCCAGCTTGTTGTAGTTGATCATCTTGTCTAGTGCTGTCCACCAGACTATCACCCCGTATGTGAGTAGGCGCAGGGACATAACTCCTCGGGTCATAAGTCCATTATGGACTTGTATCCCACTTCAGTGGGACATAAGTCCAAAACTGGATAAAAAGTAGATTATGGACTTATATCCCACCAATATGGGACATAAGTCCACATTTTTTTTTATTTTAGGTGAGACATAAGTTCACAATTTGCATAGAATCTCAATTTTTCGATAAATAATAGTAAATAAAAAGCCTTATGAAATACAACTAGAAAACCAAAGGTTGTTAGAATACCGCCGCTCTTCAAGTTTATAAGCCAAAAACTATTTAAAAATTTTAGCATTTTAAAAAAAATATTATAAGATTGAATTGATATGTAAAAAGGTAACTTTTTATATAAAATTTCTTTATTTTATTAAAACTTATTTAACCCCCTGAAAAATCAAATTTTCGTTCAGTAAAATTTCTAAAAAAAAAATCCTTGCATGGTATTCCTGATATTGCATTATTATAATTGAATACAATGACTTGGGTAATTTTGCAACAAAGTTATTTATTGTTTTTCTCTTGAAGTGAAACAAAATCATTCTGCTTTCTTTTGTTTTCCTCAAACAGAAAAACATTGAATAAAATTAGAAAAAAACAATAGAAAGCGGAATAAGATTTTGTTTCTGAGAACTAAGAAAAATAAAAGTTAAAATTCGCAAAGTAGAGATATGGTTTTCCGGAATTTGAAGATAATACATATTTTATTTTTAGAAGTTAGTAGAGTTCCTTTGTTTAAAAAAGAAATTTAAAAAATTTTAATTTTTGAGAATTTGAGAAATTAAAATTAAAAAATCGCGCGATTTTTTAATTTTAATTTCTCAACTTCTCAAAAATTAAAATTTTTTAAATTTCTTTTTTAAACAACAAAAATCGCGCGATTTTTTAATTTTAATTTCTCAAATTCTCAAAAATTAAAATTTTTTAAATTTCTTTTTTAAACAAAGGAACTCTACTAACTTCTAAAAATAAAATATGTATTATCTTCAAATTCCGGAAAACCATATCTCTACTTTGCGAATTTTAACTTTTATTTTTCTTAGTTCTCAGAAACAAAATCTTATTCCGCTTTCTATTGTTTTTTTCTAATTTTATTCAATGTTTTTCTGTTTGAGGAAAACAAAAGAAAGCAGAATGATTTTGTTTCACTTTTTTCTTTTTCCTTTCCCTGTTACATTTTAATTTTTCTTCAGTTTTTAGCTTATAAATTCGAAGAGCGAGCGGCGGTATTCTAACAACCTTTGGTTTTCTAACTATAAGACATTACGCTGACTTATTGACATAATGGTAGCCCTGCCTAGTAACTAGCAAAGAAAAAGCCCGTTAAACACGTTTTTAATGTAGTCCAAATATCTTTTGATTGCCAATTTTTTGGAAAAGGTTCATCTCGCCAAAGGTTTTGTATTTCCCTCAAACACAACATGTAAAATGGGACATAAGTCCAAACATTTCTTTTATGGACTTATGCCCCACCGCGGTGGGACATAGATCCATAACCCAGTTTTGGACTAATGTCCCACTAAAGTGGGGACACAAGTCCATAATGGACTTATGTCCCGTGGAGTTATGTCCCTGCGCCATGTGAGTATCGGTCTAATTACCGATGTAAACAGCCAATGGGTGATTTGGGGGGAGAAACCCCATTTCCCGCCAATGGCTTTTTTACAGGAGAAGAGTGCAACGTTGGCTTTATTTACTCTTTCCTCAATATTGGTTTTCCAGGTCAGTTTTTTGTCAAAAATGAGACCTAGATATTTAGCCTGATTTGACAGTGTGAGAGTTACCCCTTTAATAGTTGGGGGTCTGAAGTCCGGAATTTTGTATTTCCTCGTAAAGAGAACTAATTCCGTTTTGTGTGGATTGATGTTCAGACCACAATCTGCAGCCCAATTGTTAAGCTTGTTAAGTGCTGTTTGTAGCAGCTCAGCTAGGGTTTGTGGGTGCTTGCCTGAAACGGCAATTGCTACATCATCGGCATAGGCTATTGTTTTGAAACCTTCGTCCTCTTGGTCGATTAACAATTTGTTAACGACCAGGTTCCACAGTAGGGGAGATAAAACTCCTCCCTGCGGGGTTCCTCTATTGGCCATTCTGCTTGTTTTGTAGTTCCCCATTTCGGAACTAATGATTCTGCTGCTGAGCATTGTTGTTATCATGTTTTTGATGTGTTCCTCTATGAGCAGCCCATCAAGAGCATTAGTGATTGCTGAATTTTTAACATTATTAAATGCACCCTCTATGTCTAGGAATGCGACGAGAGAGTATTCTTTGTAGTGCAGGGATTTTTCAATGGTGCAAACCAGAGAGTGGAGTGCAGTTTCCACTGATTTACCTTTTGTATAGGCATGTTGCGCCGTTGAAATCAGACTAGGTTTAATTTCTTGTCTTAAGTCTATGTCAATCATTCTTTCCAGTGTTTTAAGGAGGAAGGATGACAGACTAATAGGTCTTAAATCTTTTGGATTTACATGGGAGCTTTTGCCGGCTTTAGGTATAAAGACGACCCTAGCTTCTCTCCAGGCCTTGGGAATATATGCATAGCTGATGCATCCTTTCATGATCATCTCTAAGTTATAGATGATGATGTCTGAAACCTGTTGCAGCTACGCAGGAATGATTCCGTCAGGCCCTGGTGATTTATAAGGGTCAAAGCTGTTTATTGCCCATAACAGTATATCTCTAGAGATAAGACCTTTTCAGGTTAATACGTCAACAAATCGAGTACAACAATTTTCGTGGCTATGCATTTTGTTTGGTTTACTGAGCCTAGTTGACTCCGCTCCAATTCGTCAGATACACGATGTTGAAATATTTCCATTCGAAAGTCATCCTGGAATATATTTCGAAGATATAGGACAAGCCAACTTAATTTCAAGCTCATGGAAGACAATTGTTTTCTTTAATTTGACGAACTATTGGCAGGAATACGAAGCATACAAGGAAATTGTTTCAAAAATGGAGAGAGTATGTTCGTCATCGGGAATTTTATTTTTATTTATTTATTTATTTATTTCTACCAAGTATAAACTTTCATAGACAGATATAATTTAATTACAAAGCATTCATAATAAATTTCTTACATAAATTTCTATTGAAATGAAAATCAATAACATTATTTAATTCATTGAAACATGACATAGCATTTGACAAAGGTTCATTTTGACCATAATTAGTTGTGTGCCTACAAGTAAAGAAGAATATGTGTTCTCTAGGTCTTAACTGCCGAGAAGGAGCATAAATATTCAATAACTCTAACAACTGTGTGCAATCAATATGCTGACAAATAATGTCACGAGCAAATAATGCTGAAAAAGCAAACCTTCTTTTATATAGAGGTTCTAAAGCAATCAATAAGCATCTGGCTTCATAAGATGGCATATTATCAAAGTTAAAAAGCTTCCGCAAAGCGAATCTTGTGAACCTCTTTTGAATCCTTTCAATACGCAATATGCTGTTGTTATAATAGGGACTCCAAATTATACAACAATATTCAAGTAATGATCGAATAAGGGAAATATAAACAGATTTTAATGAGTAAGGATCAACAAACTCCTTACTATTTCGAAATAAGAAACCAAGCATAGAATTCGATTTTGAAATAAGATAATCATAATGCTTATCATACCTCATATTAGCATCAAAAAAAAACTCCAAGATCTTTTTGAAACGATACTCTTAGCAAAGTTTCATTATTAATTTTATATGGGAAAACTACCGGATCTAGGGTGCGATTAAAAGTTAAAACAGAGCATTTCGATATGTTAAAATGTAAACAGTTCCTAGTACACCAAGTATGAATATTATCAAGATCAGTTTGCAATTCAAGGCAATCTGATAACGAAGCAACAGATTTAAATAATTTTAGGTCATCAGCGTATAGTAAGCATTGTGAATACGACAATACATTGGGTAAGTCATTAATAAAAAGGACAAAAAGTAACGGACCTAGGTGACTACCTTGAGGAACGCCAGAAAAGTTTTGAATTACGTTTGAAAAACACTGATTAATTTTAACATACTGTGTACGGTTGGTAAGATAGCTACTTATCCACTGTAGTAGATTGGAATGAATTCCAATACTATTAAGTTTATTAAGTAAAATGTTATGTTGAACGCGGTCGAATGCCTTTGAGAAGTCAGTATATATCGTGTCTACTTGGTAACGCTTCTCCATGGTATTAAGGCAAAAATTGGAAAATAATGCTAAATTAGTGGTTGTAGACCTACCACTTACAAAGCCATGTTGGTATGAAGATATGCAATTTTTAGCTGCAGAGTAAATATGCTTTTTTACTATAGCTTCAAAAATTTTAGGAATAAGTTGAAGATTTGCTATCGGTCTATAATTTTCAACATTTTGTTTAGAACCCGATTTATGAATTGGAAAAATGTATGATTTTTTCCAAGAATCTAAGAATAAACCTTGATTCAAAGACAAATTAAATAATTTCAAGAGTGGCTCACTTAAACTGTTTTTGCATTTTTTCAAAAAAATCGGTGGAATATTGTCAGGCGAACAAGAAAAGTTATCATCTAGAGACTCCAGTTCCGATAGCACTTCATCAACAGAAAGTGTAAGGGAACCAATATCAATGGAAGATGTTGAACCTGACGCTGGATGGAAAACACAGGTTTCGGAACAGAAGTTTGTTTGAAAAAAGTTAGCAAACATATTGCAGATATCGTTGGTATCCGAACTAGTATAATCCTTGAACTTCATTGTAGCAGGAAGGCCAATGGACTTTTTCTTATGGTTTATAAATTTCCAAAAGGCCTTGGAGTTTTTTTTTTACCTTAGATTCTACAGAAAGTAAATACTGACGGTACAAAAACCTTTTCAAAAATTCAAATTCTTTCTTGAGGCGACAAAACTCGCTTCGAAAGGAAGTATTTTTAACACTTTTCCTATGCATTTTAAGCATAGCCTTTTTTAAATTACATAAGCGATAATTAAACCAGACTGGCTTACCAGATCGCTTGAACCTCTTCAGCGGCACAAATCTAGAGAAAACATCTTCAATTGTGTACATAAAAGAACAATAAGCTAGATTTAAATCAGATGTTGATAATAAAATATCCCAATCAATCGAACACAAAAAATTATCAATGGAAACATAGTCCGCTTTAGAAAAATCATACATAGTATTATTTGAGTTATCATTGTTTTTAAGAAAATCAAGTACCGAAAAGTTGAATCTTATTTCTAATGCCTTATGATGAAATGAATTTTCAAGGAGTTTGAATTCGGCTTCAAGAACTTTAGCTTCAAGATCTTTACTAAGAAAAACTAAATCTAGTATTCTTCCCAAAGAATTCAAAACCGAATTCAACTGATTTAAGTAAAAAGCTGACATTGTATCTAAAAGTTCTTCTTCATAATCATGAGTTACGTTAAAAGGAATTAAACATTTATCGTCTACAGAAAAAATCCAATCAATAGTAGGTAAATTGAAATCACCTAGCACTAAGATGTAGGAATGCTCATCTAAGGTGTTAGCTACATTTTTAATATTTTTTACATGACAATCATAAACCGTTGAATCTGAACGTGGTGGAATATAAGATAAAAATATATACAGTTGAAACATAGCAAAACCAGGAGAGACGACCTCGACACACACACATATTTGGTCGATTGTACGTGGAGAATCTTCGAGCATAACTTGTCTGCTATTAAGAGCCGAACGAACCGCAAGTAACACACCACCTCCTTTCGTGCCACCAGTAAGAGCATAGCAACGATCTTTTCTATAGACTTCGTAGGATGTGTCAAAATATTCAGAAGATTGAATGCTTTCATTGAACCAGGTTTCAGTGAGAGCAATAAAAACAAACGATGAATCAGCAATAGCAGCACAGAATTCAAAAGTCTTCGATCTCATTCCTCCAACATTTTGATAGTAGAGTGATGTACCATGATGATGACGATGAACATTTGATAAGCAGATTGAAGAATTAGCAGTAGTATGTGTTGAGAGCAGAGTCGATTCCGACTCAGCTAACGTTGGATCTACGTTTTTTGCCCCGAAAAAATTCATGCACAACTGTGTGCAAAGGCCAAAGTGATGGGTTGCATATTAATTTGTAAATTTCAGAGTCTCTCCCGACTTTGATTTCAAAAGATGAATAATCTTTTTCGGGAGTCACATTAAATTTTCGTATGCTGAGAGCTGTCAAATTAATTAACGGCAGTTTCTTTTTTATATAGCTATATACTGCATCCTGTGAAGTAGCAGGAGAAAGACGGGAAACAAATATGCTCTTAGCTGGGGGTATAGCGATGAGTTCTTCCATAGCTAAATTGTTTTCAGTAGAACAAAATGCTACTGGGTTAGAACACCCCTCATCCGCAATGGAAGCTATTGGGGATTCCAATGGATCATTAGCATTCACTCTACTAGAGTTTTCCTGACTTTGGGAAGAAATACTAGCACTGAGGTGATTAATAGTGCTTTTTCCAGAACGTAGCACTCTAGCATCCGGCACAAAGAGAGTTTGATGTTGTTGTTTCTGCTTACGTAGTTGAAGTTGTTGTTGTGATTCTTTTTGCTGCTGTTGTTGTTGATGTTGTTGGTGTTGTTGTTGTTGATGTTGTTGTTGTTGCTGCTGCTGATGTTGTTGTTGTTGTTGCTGCTGCTGCTGCTGTTGTTGTTGCTGCTGCTGCAGTTGTTGTTGCCGCTGCTATTGTTGTTGTTGTTGTTGATGTTGTTGTTGTTGTGGATGCTGTTGTTGTTGTTGTTGTTGTTGTTGTTGTTGTTGTTGTTGTTGTTGTTGTTGTTGTTGTTGTTGTTGTTGTTGTTGTTGTTGTTGTTGTTGTTGTTGTTGTTGTTGTTGTTGTTGTTGTTGTTATTGTAGTTGTTGCTGTTGTTGGTGTTGTTGTTGTTCTTTTTGCTGCTGCTGCTGCTGTTGCTGTTTTTGTTGTTGTTGTTGTTGTTGTTGTTGTTGTTGTTGTTGTTGTTGTTGTTGTTGTTGTTGTTGTTGTTGTTGTTGTTGTTGTTGTTGTTGTTGTTGTTGTTGTTGTTGTTGTTGTTCTTTTTGCTGCTGCTGTTGTTGCTGTTGTTGTTGTTGTTGTTGTTGTTGTTGTTGTTGTTGTTGTTGTTGTTGTTGTTGTTGTTGTTGTTGTTGTTGTTGTTGTTGTTGTTGTTGTTGTTGTTGTTGTTGTTGTTGTTGTTGTTGTTGTTGTTGTTGTTGTTGTTGTTGTTGTTGTTGTTGTTGTTGTTGTTGTTGTTGTTGTTGTTGTTGTTGTTGTTGTTGTTGTTGTTGTTGTTGTTGTTGTTGTTGTTGTTGTTGTTGTTGTTGTTGTTGTTGTTGTTGTTGTTGTTGTTGTTGTTGTTGTTGTTGTTGTTGTTGTTGTTGTTGTTGTTGCTGTTTTTGTTGTTGTTGTTGTTGTTGTTGTTGTTGGTGTTGTTGTTGCTGATCACGATTCTCTTGTTGCTGTTTTTGTAGTTGTTGTTCGCTACCTCGCCTTGATGTAGGCAATGGGGAAGGGGTCAGAGCAATTAAGGGTTGCTGGAACGATACACCAGGGCTTAGCTCACCAGGCTCAAAGTTAAAAAAAGAATTTGACATGACCTCATTGTTTTCAATATCCAAATCAAAAACATCTTTCAGTTCGGAAAAAATCAAATTAACACTGTTAAAGAGTTTTTTTAATTTCACAATTTTCCAGTGAATTTTTTCAATAGAAATATTTTCGTGGACACGGCAATAATAATGCAATCCACGAACCGAGACGAATTTGTCTGCATCTTTACCTTTTATTCCAATGCATTTAGCATGGACTTGTTGGAGGCAGACCGCACAAGAAACCATAATTTCATTCGAAAATTTTTTACAAATTAAACAGTCAAGTTCACTCATGTTTACTACTTAAGGGAACAGATATGGGCGTTTAAGGTGGGCTACACAAAAGTTGAATAATGGCGTTTATGGTGAGCAACACAAAAGATTGTAGGCGTTTAAAGTGAGCGACACAAATAAAAAATAAATAAATTGAATAAATGAATGATGGCAGCCCTAAACTTTAGGCTGTCAGATTAAAGATTATTGGTAATTTTAGTTTATACGCAATAACTTTGGTATTATAAATGCCACAAATATTTATAGCCACTTTTTACAAACTCAATTCACTATTCTATATTATTCAAGTGATATTTACGTCGATATTGTACTAATTTGCAAAGAAATAAAATGCAAATGAAAAGTATTAATGTTACGGTATTGTTAATAATGTATTTAGATTCACAGCACTATTATTTTAACTATGCAAATTCGCACACCAGCACTGTATAACACTGTGTTTTCAATGTTAGGCGATATACACACAGTTAAAGTTATGGTTAAAAGACTTTTACAGCAGTCTCATGAATTATATACTGAGAAAACCGATTAAGACTCGGGAGCACAATTTAATGACTTGATGATATACTAGGGTTACCAACACCCTAGGAACTAAAGTCTATTATGTGCGAAGGAATACTGAACCAATTTGGATATCAACTTCAACAAATAGAGCTCAACAATGAAATTCTCTTACACGCAAACGACGATTCATTAAAAAGGCAAAGACGGTCACCATTTGACTTTATTGGAACAGTCACTAATGAATTGTTCGGAATACTTGATCAAAGATTTGCTGAGAAATATGAGCAAACAATAGAAGCTGTTCAAGAAAATGAAAAACACTTGCTACAACTCATGAAAAATCTAACAACCATTGTTGATTCCACTATCAATATCTTCAAGAAAGAACAATCGAAAAATTTGAATCAAATTATGTTACTAAGTTCTATTGTCACGAAATTGGAAAACGAAACAAGTAAATTCGAGTACATGGAGAGATTTTCAGCAACTGCTCTTAACGGGATACTTATTATGATCAATTATAAAGCAACCCAGAGCATATTGCTTGATATTCTGCTATCAACGCATGCTGGAAGAATACACCCTCTAATCCTTTCAGTCCGACAATTCAAGGATGAGTTGACTAAGATTCATGAGTCTTTAATGATTCCTGGCGAAAGACATCACGAATCCATATTGCAGCTGTATAAAATTGTAAGCCCAAGAGCTAGAGTGACGAACAACAATATCATAATTGAGATCAGTCTCCCGTTGTTGTATAATGAAGAATTCAAACTATACAAAGTATTGTCAGTTCCAACAAACCACAATGGACGCTTTACACGAATTGTTCCATCATCGGAATATTTAAAGGTAAACTTACGAGGCACCCATGTTTATCCGATCAACAAAGATGAATTCTTACTTTGTAAAACAAGGCCTTCCGACATCTTCTGGTGCCCACTTCAGCATCCTCTGTATACAACCGGAGCGTCAACTAGTGTTTGTGAAACAAACATTATACAACACAAGAAAATTATGGACTCATGCACGATTGAGGACATATCACCAAGGCTGTACTGGATTGAGATGCATCAACCAAACGCATGGATATACAGCACTCCAAATTCAACCACAGTTAATATTAACTGTGATTAAAATACTGAGCCCGTTACACAGCGAGGGAGCGGGCTGCTTAAGCTACCAGCAAAATGTATAATTTATGACCAAACCACGACAATTGTTGGAAAGCACACAATGTCAAGCCGACTAAAATTATCATATTTACCATCATTCAATCTTTCTGAGACTTTAACTTGGTTTAACTTCAAAAGAGAGAAACAGTCGATGATTCCATCAAACACTTCGATAGATTTTGCTACATTGGAAAATGCAATAAACCTTTAAAAAAATCAGGAATATATATTGAATGAATTCAGTACCCATCGAGTTCACCAATATTCACTGTTTGGAGTCACTTTTCTATAAGTTGCGAATTTTCCCAGTTAGTGCAGTTTCTCGAGTACACTTTCCTTTTTTTTTATTTTTTTGTTGCAAATCATTTAAAATTGTTTTTGCTTTTCTTTTGTGTTTCAAATCACGTTAAAATTGAAAATTGTATAACAATTTATGTTACAAAATATTCAAAATGCTTTTTTTGTGTTTCCAATCATTTTAAAATGGATAATTAACTACGCTTTCTATTTTTTAACTCATGTAAAGAAGAACTCGAAAAATTTAAGAAACACTACTGTACTTTTATTTTTTTTCTCAATTTGTTTCTAATTTATAATATTTAACTTGTTTCAAATGATTATAAGACATTATGTAAATATTACCTATAAAGCTTCACACTTTTATATTTTTCTTTATTTTTGAAATCAAATGAAATGTTATTTCAGGCAGACGGCAGTAAAGCCATGTCCTTATTCTTAAGAAAACTAATTGTTACGAATATTGATGTAATAAAGAATCTATCTATCTATCTATCTATCTATCTATCACTGTTTGGAGTCACTGGCTGTCTTAGTATAATAGTTATCGTAGCTGTTATCATCTTCATCATCTTTCGAAAAAGAGATCAGCCACTTGCACCACCAACCATCACCACTATTCCAATGCGAAGTCTCAACAACGACGTAACACACAAACATCCTTTGAAGACATCGACTTCTGTGTATCTTCATTTTGAGGGGCCCAGCATGTTGTGACAAATAATGCAAACGACCGAATTCTACACTACAAACTAAGTAAACAACAGCAGGTGAATGACCAACAGGTTAATGAACGACACCACCAGTTGGCGAATAAATATGACACCTCCTGCAACTATCAGCGTTCTCGTGCTCAGAGCCGTTGCATTGCATTGCATTGTATTGCATTGCATTGCATTTCTTCTCATTTCATTTATGTATATATTGTTTGTCTGTATCTCGAATTATTTATTGCCTAGTTAGCAGTTAAGTTGCATAAATATCTTGGATAGGAAATAAATAATTCACTTACTAGTAAACCAGCGAGCAAAAAGACATTAAAGTTTTTCTTCATTGACTTCCTCCCACCAGCGGCAAGGTGTTAATTAACAACTTATTTTGTCAGTTAATCAGCTCAGTTATTTCAATATATTCTTGTTTGTCAAGTATTACAATATTATTGCTTTTATCAGCTTTACTGAAAATAACTGAAGTTTTCTTTTCTTTTAAACTTTTCGCTGCTCCTCTAAAATTTTTCATTTTAGCAGTCATGTTCGTTAGATCGTTAAAATGAATTTTATCTATAGCTTTGGACCTTACTCTAACTTTATCATCAGGATCATTGAAATGTTTCAGAGCTGTTTCAATGTTAATCAAAGCACTTTGGATAGCTTTTTCTTTTATTTTTATTCTATTTTATTTACAAATGATACAATACAAATAAATTTGAATAGCCCGGAGGACGAAGCCGAGGCATATTGCCTATAATGGCTGATTTAAGAGTAGTGTTATAAATTTACATAAATTTTTTTTTTTTACAATTTACAATCTTTTTTTTTCTATTAGAATTTTAAATTACAAGTTTATGTTTTGACAAAAGCGGGAGTAATTTGGAATTACTTGGAGGAACAGAAGGGTCTAATAATTCTACAACTGTGGGCAAATTTCCATTGAAATGAGTTATAGTTAGTCTACAATATTGCAGAACGTGTTTGATCGTTAAAGTTTCTCCGCAAAAAGCGCATGATGGGGCATCTTCTTTTTTAAAAAGATGAGATTTGTTGAACAATGTATGACCAAGCCTGATTCTCGAAATCTGAACTGCTTGAGATCGTTTAAGATGGCAATTGTAAGTTTCGGCAGAAAGGTTTGGTTTGTGTGTCCTCAAAAATGATTTTGAATGTTCCCAACGCTTTTTCAAATCTTCTTGAATAAGTTGTATATATTCTAACGGCATTTTAGTTGCTTGTCGTGCACCGGCATCTGCTTTTTCATCGCCCGGAATTCCCACATGTCCTGGTGACCATATCAGACGAATGCGGGGATATTCTGAGCATAGATATCCTCGAATAGCTTGAATGACAGGCGTGTTATTTTTATTATTTTTTATGGCCATAATTGCACTGAGTGAATCACTACAGATAGCTGTTTTCTCAGGAGTGTTTAACGCATATTTAAATGCTCCTAGTATTGCCATTACTTCTCCAATGTAGGGACTATGATCAGGTGAGGTAACTTGTTGTAATATGACCATGTTGCAGACATGGTCAAGTCTGTAAACACAGTAACCTGTTATTCCATCTTTGAGTGATGCGTCCGTATACAGAACACACCTAAAATTCCCAGTTTGTATGACTTCAGCAAACTCTTTTTTATAAACTTCGTTTGGAGTCTCATGTTTCAAATATTTTTGTAAAGAAGTAGATATATATGAGATCTCGAGGGAACAGCCATAGAGGGTTTTTGCTTTTAAGATTGTTGATTTCATGTGTTATGTATTGTAGTTACAATAAAAGATGTTGATTGTTCGGTGGATAAGACAAGACTGTTTTATTTTAATATTCTTACATATTAGAGAATGACAGGTAGATACATAAAGAAACATAGAATGGAGGTGCTGCCAGGCAAACAAAATAGATTTCAAATACTTAACATGCTCTCCGTGAGCTTTTAGTTAACAATCGTATCATATTAAACTAATTATATTTGATTAATAAGAGAAAATGAAAATACTAGAAAATAATTAAAATTCAATTCATAAATTGACATTCATATTTAAAATTATTTTAATTCAAACGAAATTCAAATTATAATACTGTTATTATAAACCAAGACTCTTATCAATTTAATAAAATAAGACTATTTAATTGAAAGAAAAAATGGTTAATGAAAATTATTTACACATTACTTCTCTTTTCACAGATAGCTCTACCGCTATCACATCTTGCTCTTAACTGTCTAGATACAGAAGGTTTTACATTTTCAATTTCATTCAAATGAATGTTATGAGGTGAACTCTCCTCTGGTGGAATGATATCAATGTTTGTTCTTATTTCAGGTGCTCGTTCTATATTATGATTAACCTCAGTATCAGCAATCTGCAAATCACTTACGTTTTCACCACGAATCTGATCTAAATGTCGTTTGATAAATCTATTACTATGTGAGATGATACAACCATAAGTACGAGGACCAATTTTACTTTTAATAGTGGCTTTAGACCGACTTGGTTTGTTGTGGTTTCTATAATCACGAATATAAACTTTTTGACCTCCTTTAAAACTTATTTCGCGATTCCCTTTGAAATATTGTTTACTTCTATTTTGACTTTTGATAATGTTATCTTAGATTAATGGTGATTTCAATAAACAAAATCGGGTTCTTAAATTTCGACCAAAAAATAGTTTTGCGGGTGATTCTTTAGTTGTACAGTGTTTTGTATTTCGGTAGTCACACAAAAATCGATTTAAAATGGTGTCAACATCGGGTTGTTTTTCGGATTTCATATTAGCATATAATGATTTTTTTAATATTTTAACAAAAATTTCAGCTTGGCCATTAGTAGCTGGATGGCCTGAAGCCGTTAATATATGGTTTACGTTATTCATTTTTAGAAAATGTTCAAACTCTTCAAAGGTGAACTGTCGACCATTGTCACTGACTAAAGTATCAATAACACCGTAGCGACAACATAGTTCCCTCAATTTTTTTATAACAAATGTTGATGTTAGTTCTTTGGTCTTAAAAACTTCGACCCATTTAGTAAACGAATCAATTACTATAAGAAAATGAAAGCCAGATATTGGCCCAGCAAAATCAATATGTATGCGACTTCAAACTGAACATGTTGGTTGCTACGAAATCAAAGAACTTTTTTCTGGGTTTGCTTTTAACTCTTGACATGGGTTGCAATTTTTTATTAAGTTTTCAATGTCGACATCAATATTTACAATATTTGGCCACCAAACATATGATCGAGCAAGTGCCTTGGTTTTCACAATGCCCAGATGAGACTTATGTAATTCATTCAAAAGTACATTACGTAATTTTAGAGGAATTACTGTTCGAAATCCCCACAGAATGCAATCCTGCTCTACCGTTAATTCTAACGATTTAACGCCGAGGACTTCCAAGGACGCTGTACTGCGACAACGGGACGAACTTCGGATTCTGAAGGAAGTCCAGGAAGAGGTCGAGCGAGGGAGGGTTCAGTTTAAATTCAGAATCATTTAAGTTCATAAGTGAACCGTTTTGTATCGCATGACCTAATTTTGATAAAATCGGATCTCGTCTTGTTTCAATCGCAATATCTTTAAAACTAAGACGTAACGGATTTTCTTTCTCAACAAAATTAATATAATTTTGTTCATAGGCAGAATCATCAGAAAAATTTAAATGAGGAATGCGTGATAAATTATCAGCTTCATTCAAACTGCCCTTGACATACTGAATCGTATAATTGAATCCTGACAAAATAAATGCCCATCTTTGAATTCGAGCAGCTGCCATAATAGGGAGGCTTTTGTTTTCCCCAAAAATTGAGATAAGGGGTTTGTGTTCAGTTTGTAAAATGAAATTAATTCCTAGCAAATACTGTCTTAGCTTCGTTACACTAAAAATAATAGCTAAGCCTTCCTTTTCGAGCGTTTTTTTTTGCTTTTCGAAAGGGACCTTGAAATGAAAGCAATAGGTTTTATAGTATTGTCCAAATATTGTGCGAAAGCACACCAGCAACTGCATTGTTGGAAGCATCCGTCGTTAATATTATTGGCAATTTTGCATTAAAATGTACTAAAATATTGTTTGAAGTAACTTCCTTTTTGATGAACAAACCTATACACTACGTGTTCTTAAACCTAAGGGAACAGCACAAAAGATCTTTCAGGTCGACGTGCTTGTAAAAATAATTTTCACCTTCACCCTGTATAATTAAAAAAAAAAAAAAAAAACTTCCTTTTTCATTAATTCATAAGTGTTCTGACAATCTTTGGTCCAGTTAAATACAACTCCTTTTTGTAATAAATGGTATAAGGGAATCATTTTATCAGCAAATTTATCTATAAATTTCAAATAGTGATTTATGATTCCGATGAATGCCCTTACTTCGGACACGTTAGATGGAATGGGTGCTTTTAAAATATTTGAAATTCGGTCATCAGTTTTCGATAACCCAAATTTATCAATTGAAAATCCAAGATATTTAATTTTGGATTGAAAGAAAGCACATTTATTTTTGTTTAATTTGAAACCCGAAGTTTGAAGTTTATTCAAAACTAGTTTCAATGTCTTAACATGTTCTTGAAAAGTTTTACCAGTGACCATAATGTCATCTAGATAAACAACGACGTTTGGAATATTGCGTAAGAGATTTTCTATCGTTTTCTGAAATATTGCAGCAGCTGGTTTAACACCGAAAGGCAAACGTTTCATTTTTAAAGTACCAATGTGGGTACTCCACATACACAAAAGTTGTGATTCCTAATCTAAAATAAGCTGGTTATATGCATTCGATAAATCGAGTTTTGTTAAAAGTTTACCGCCTTCCAAGGATGCAAATATTTAATCAATTCGTGGCAGTGGATACTTTATATCTACCAAATACTTATTTAACGTGACCTTGTAGTCACCGCAAATGCGTAATTCACCGTTTGGTTTAAGTATAGGAACTAATGGCGTTCCCCAATCAGAGCTGTCTACCGGTTCCAAAACACCTTTTTTATTAACTCTTTTAACTGATTTTCAATTTTGTCTTTCCATGCGAATGGAATGGCACGCGGTTTAAAAAAAATTGGTTTTGCGTCATCACATATAGGTAATGAAATTTTCGCACCATTATATGAACCCAATTGTTCATCAAAAACACCATTGAACTCATCTTTTAGTTGTTCAATAATAATTGAATGATTTTCGCAATGACTAATTGAGTTTATTTGTGTAAATTCAAAATTGAATTTTCTTAAAAATGATCGTCCTAACAATGGAGGATTATTTGTATCAGAGACTACAACTGTTAATTTGTCTTCGATACCTCTGTACTTAACTGTAGCATTAAACTCACCGAGTAATTTGATTCGATCACCATTATAATTTACGTACGGTATGTTGCAACGTTTCAGTTCATCTTTGTTTTGCAAATTCCTGTATACTGAAGCTGAAATCAATGTACACGGAGCACCCGTATCACAAACCATGTTCATGGATGTTCCATTTAATTCCACCAAAAGCGAGTACACATCTGAAGAATAATTACCTGCGGAGAGACTGTGAAGGAGTCACAGCCAACGAACTCTTTATTAATTGCTCTACAGCAATTCTAAGGTTGTCAACCCTCGACTCTACTTCGATATTTGATTCTATCACATTCCCCATTCAGTTGGATTGCATATGAACGCCTAACAATCAACATATTTATGTGTCATTATGGTGCATTGCACTTGAAACAATATGATCCCAAGTGGAAGGCCACTGCCGACCGGCAACGGTAATAAGAGATCTTATTGTTCTGACTGCATGCACTATAGTGATGACATGGAAATAGTCTCTGGGGTATGAGTGTTTGCTTGTGCAATAGGTCATTGGCACTCTCCCGATAGAATGTGATAATGAAGTGGATCAAGTATCGAAGTGTAGTCGATTATTCGATAACTAAAATGGAAAGAAGAAAATTATGTATAAATAAGGAATGTTTTTGAATAATAAAATCAGAGATCGATAGTGGAGTCAACGAAGCACACCGAGTTTTATTTGATATTTGGCAACTCGCCTAAGAATACAAACTGGGATCTTCTGCAGTCATCTACAGTACTAACCTCCAATTTGCAACCTTGCAATAGAGGTCCGAGCGATAGCAAATACTGCTAAGCGATCGGTGCTGTAGGTACCAACATTACATGGCGATCTTGCCAGGAGATGTCGTCTAAAAAGTTTTTTTTCTTTTCTGCGCGGTACAAAAAGAGGTACAAGACACTCAGGAGTTGTCGTTGTTATTTTCAAATTTTTCACGAATGTCAAACTCCGCACAACTGGCCCTTGCAGCCAGCCTAATAGAAGAAGCACAGGCTTTACTTACAACTACGCCTCTGAGAAGACCTGAGCCAAGCAGATACGGCCCCAAACCACTAACCATAGAAGAATACTTGAAAAGAACCACCAGAAGGAAGGAGACCCAAACTATTCCGCTGCCCCCAGCTCCCAAAGCACGAGCAGGAAAGAGGGTACAACATAAGAAACAAATAGCAGAACTTATCAGGTTGGTCAACATACCAGGTCAACCCAAGGAAGTAAGGCAACAATACCTAAGTCAGGCACAACGGGTAAAAGATACCATCCGTGCCGAAAAGAAGGAGAAAGCACGCACCAAGAAAGCCGAGGAACGAGAGTTTCATTCCCTATTTGCGTCGGTTGCATCCGCAGCCCAAGGTGCCATCCAGCGCAACAACTAACTAAGTTTTGTTTTTTCTTGTATTTATTCGATTTCTCGTTATCTCTCATACATAAAAAATATAAATTTAAAAAAAAATGGGAGGAAACTCTAGCAAGGACGAAGTCGTTGTAAACAACAGCAACAATAACGTACTTAATTCTAGTTTGCTATTAATAGATGTAATAATCATTATTATAATAGTTATTATAGTTTACATTGCTTTCAAAATGACAAAATATTATTTTAACAGAAAAGTGGAAAATGTTGTAAACAACCAATTAAAAAACCTGTCCTAACTATAGAAATTTATTTAAAAAAAAAAAAAAAATTTATATGAATAAATAATTAAAAATATGCTAAACATAATAAAGACACTAAAGGAAATACTTGAAAACTTTAATAAAACCCCGAAAAGAAAATATTCCGAAAATTATATTACTGGAAAGAGACAAGAAATACTTAAATTAGAAAAAGAGTTCAATGAAAAATATGAAAAATTAGAAAAGGCTACAAATCAACAAACTTTAAAAAAAATTATAGATAACTTATTAGTCAGACTAAATAAAATATTAGACGAAAAAACTAAATTGCTAGGCGAAGAAAACACAGAAGAAGAAGAAGATAAAGAAGCCGAAGAGAAATTACTAGGCGAAGAAAACATAGGAGAAGCAGTAGATAAAGAAACCAAAGAGTTAGAAGTAGTTGAAAACATGGCAGAAATATTAAATTTCAGTATAGCTCAGAAATTGCCTACCCTCAACTGTGATGAGGAGGCCAAGAGAACTGAACACATTAGGGATTTTATAAACAGCGTAGAATTCTACTATGACACCCTTAATGAAACCTCAAAACCCACACTAGTAAAATTTATATTAAAATGCAAAATTCAAGGTAAAGCTCTTACTGAACTAGGTAATCAGGCACAAGTACGATAACTATGGCGACAAAAAATAATAACGGTTTTTGGTGGAGGGGTTCAATACAAGCATTTTTTACTATGGGAGGGGGGGGTCTATCTCCCCCCGTTTAGGCGGTAGGGGCAATTTTATAAAAATTGACTTAAAATCTAAAAAAAAATATTGTAGAACAACGGGAAAACTTACAGATACAATTTATACCTTTTATGAAAGCCAAAAACTTGCACTTTATAATAAATTTTAAATGAAGTGGTTTCAATTTATAGTTTTTGAAATAACTGACTTCAAAATCAAAATTTACGAAAAAAAAATTTAAAAAACCAATTTGAGTACTATGTTTCTCGTGATTACAAATGTCAATAAAAAAAATTTTGATGTAGTTAGTTGCTTCAATAAATTTTTTTATCAAACGGTATAAATTCCTTTTTTCTATGTCTTATAGTTTTTGAGATAATTGAAAAATAGTAAAACTATTGAAGTATGCATTATTTTCAAAAAATTATGGAAATACGTACGAATTTACGATAATGTTAGGAGATAGACTAATGAAAGTATTAAAATTCATAAAACAGGTACTTATGTGCAATTAATTTCCGTATGCAACAGCTTTTCGCATGGCCCGCTTCGCGGGGCTCATTTTTTTAACCCTTTTTCCGCAGGGCTAAGCTGCTCATGCTAAATATGAAAATAGCAATTAATTTCCGTATGCAACAGCTTTCCGCATGGCCCGCTTCGCGGGGCTCATTATTTTAACCCTTTTTCCGCAGGGTTAAGCTGCTCATGCTAAATATGAAAATAGCAATTAATTTCCGTATGCAACAGCTTTCCGCATGGCCATGCGGGAAGCTGCTGCTATTTTCATATTTAGCATGAGCAGCTTAACCCTGCGGAAAAAGGGTTAAAATAATGAGCCCCGCGAAGCGGGCCATGCGGAAAGCTGTTGCATACGGAAATTAATTGCTATTTTCATATTTAGCATGAGCAGCTTAACCCTGCGGAAAAAGGGTTAAAATAATGAGCCCCGCGAAGCGGGCCATGCGGAAAGCTGTTGCATACGGAAATTAATTGCTATTTTCATATTTAGCATGAGCAGCTTAACCCTGCGGAAAAAGGGTTAAAATAATGAGCCCCGCGAAGCGGGCCATGCGGAAAGCTGTTGCATACGGAAATTAATTGCTATTTTCATATTTAGCATGAGCAGCTTAACCCTGCGGAAAAAGGGTTAAAATAATGAGCCCCGCGAAGCGGGCCATGCGGAAAGCTGTTGCATACGGAAATTAATTGCTATTTTCATATTTAGCATGAGCAGCTTAACCCTGCGGAAATGGGGTTAAAATAATGAGCCCCGCGAAGCGGGCCATGCGGAAAGCTGTTGCATACGGAAATTAATTGCTATTTTCATATTTAGCATGAGCAGCTTAACCCTGCGGAAAAAGGGTTAAAAAATGAGCCCCGCGAAGCGGGCCATGCGAAAAGCTGTTGCATACGGAAATAAGTTGCACATAAGTACCTGTTTTATGAATTTTAATACTTTCATTAGTCTATCTCCTAACATTATCGTAAATTCGTACGTATTTCCATAATTTTTTGAAAATAATGCATACTTCAATAGTTTTACTATTTTTCAATTATCTCAAAAACTATAAGACATAGAAAAAAGGAATTTATATCGTTTGATAAAAAATTTATTGAAGCAACTAACTACATCAAAATTTTTTTTATTGACATTTGTAATCACGAGAAACATAGTACTCAAAGTGGTTTTTAAAATTTTTTTTTCGTAAATTTTGATTTTGAAGTCAGTTATTTCAAAAACTATAAATTGAAACCACTTTATTTAAAATTTATTATAAAGTGCAAGTTTCTGGCTTTCATAAAAGGTATAAATTGTATCTGTAAGTTTTCCCGTTGTTCTACAATATTTTTTTTTAGATTTTAAGTCAATTTTTATAAAATTGCCCCTACCGCCTAAACGGGGGGAGATAGACCCCCCCCTCCCATAGTAAAAAATGCTTGTAATGAACCCCTCTATCAGAAACCGTTATTATTTTTTGTCGCCATAGTTATCGTACTCTCCCCGGTAATCAAAAACCAGAGAATTTTGTTTCATTAAAAAAAAATTTTAATAGAAAAATGTGGACCAAAAGAAACAATAGAAACAATACAAACCAAACTTAGTAAGACATATCAGGGTAATCGATCTGTGCGAGAATTCGTAACAGACATCGAAACACTTATTACAAAAATGACAGAACTAGATGTTTCTTGCCATGGTGAAGAAGCAAGGGAAATCTTAACAAAAGCTAATGAGAGAAGAGGCTTAGCATTTCTAAAAAAGGGGGTAAACGATAGGTTAGAAATAGTATTAGATAGCGCCAGACACACTAATCTTCAAGACGCCATCCGGCATATAGTGGAATTAGATCAAACCCCTACATCCACATCAAACACTGTTAGGTTCATGAATAATAGCGGTAGATACTATCATGGACATAATAATTCTAACAACTCTCGAGCTAGATTCTCGCATACTAATTCCAATAACCAAACTAGAAATTCGCACCCACCGAATAACAACTCAACTAGGCCTTCATATCAGAACCAACAAAGCTCTAGGAATCGTAATAACTATGGAAATAATAATAACTATTATAACAACGACAACAGGTCCAGATTTACTAGCAATAATGATAGACAAAGATATACTAATAATAACAGTAATAATCACAGTAACAACAACAATAATACCAATAGGCCGAATAATGTAAGTCAACCTAATAATAATAGAAATCATAATCAGGTGTTGGTAATGGGAAACGAGCAACCCACCGAAGGGGAAGCCGACCCATCGGAGGGAATTTATTAAATCCACAGACAACAGATGCCATTTGTACTGTTGGAATATCAAACGGCATTTACATACAGATCCCATTAAAAAACAACATAAACAAACAATTCTTACTAGACACAGGAGCCTCAATATGCGTTATAAAAAAATTTTCACTCACTAAAAATATTAATATTGATGAAAGAAAAAAGACAAAAAAATTAGGGATCTCAGGAAATCTAGAAACTTTAGGGACATGTATCTACGTATTTCAACTAGGAGAATTTGCCATTCCATATGAATTTCACGTAGTAAGTGATTCTTTTCCGATCCCAGTGGATGGTATAATCGGAGAGAATTTCCTAACAGAATTCAGAGCCATTATAAATCTGGAGAAATTTTCGTTTGAGTTAAAAGTAGATAACCAACCCGTTATTCTACCTATATATAATCAGCAAAACATACATGTTGTTTCCTTACCTCCACGGTGTGAAGCAACTTATTGGATGACTACAAAACATTCTGATTCTCGAATATTTTATCCACAAGAATTATGTGAAAATGTTTTCATGGCAGGTTCACTATCAACTGTTAAAGAGGGAAAAATACCCGTGAAAATTCTGAATACCCGTGATTCAGCTGTAACTTAAAATGGATTGAACCCATATCATTCTCTCCTTCAGAGCATTTTATTTTACATTATAACCATATAGATAAATCAATTAACAAACGAGTTCAGAAAATTCTAAATGAAATAAATTTTGAAACATTAAATAGCGAAGAAAAAACCGAGATTGAAGCAATATGTACAAAATTCCAAGATATTTTTCACGTAGATGGTGACAAACTCACGTATACCCATATTGGAAAGGCAGACATTAAACTTAAAAATGAATCTTCACCAAAATATACCAAGCCGTATCGACTACCACACACTCAGAAGGAAGATATAAAGGAGGAAATAAAAAAAATGTTGTCAGATGACATAATAGAACCATCCATCTCCCCTTGGAATTCTCCAATACTTATTGTGCCGAAAAAGAAAGACCCAGTTACCGGTCTTCAGAAATTCCGAGTGGTGATCGACTATCGTCACGTTAACGATCGAATCGAAGATGATAAATTTCCACTGCCAAACATAACGGACATCTATGATATGATCGGAGGAGCAACTTACTTCTCATGTATAGATCTAAGTCAAGGGTACTACCAAATGGAGCTAGATGCCAATAGTAGACCAATAACGGCATTCTCAACAGAGGATGGTCACTACCAGTTAAAACGTCTACCAATGGGTTTAAAGATCTCACCCAGTAAGTTTTCAAGAATGATGTCTATAGCCATGTCAGGACTAACATATTCACGATGTTTTGTCTACCTTGACGATCTTATAATTTTTGGTAAAAATTTAATGGACCACAACAAAAACTTGATCCAAGTCTTTGAACGTCTGAGAGAAGTAAATCTCAAAATACACCCAAGAAAATGTTCTTTCTTGCGAAAAGAAGTATTATACCTCGGACACCTTATATCGGACAAAGGAATTTTACCTGACCCCACCAAATCTGCCGCAATGAAAAATTATCCAACTCCTACTAACGCGGATGAAGTAAGAAGATTCGTAGCATTCGCAAATTATTATCGAAAATTCATTCAAAATTTTGCTACCATTTGCATCCCATTAAATCGGTTATTGAAAAAGGATGTTGAATTCAATTTTAATAAAGATTGCGAAAAATCATTCAATTTGCTTAAAGAAATCCTTATAATAAGTCCTACAATTCTCCAATTTCCAAGTTTTAGTAAAGAATTCATTCTGCGTACAGACGCCTCAGGTTTCGCTTTAGGAGCTGTTTTGTCTAATTCCGATGACAGGCCAATTGCTTACGCAAGCAAAACTCTTAATAAGGCAGAGAAAAACTATAGTACTATTGAGAAAGAATTACTTGCTATAGTTTGGGCAGTAAAACACTATCGGCCATACTTGTTCGGAAGAAAGTTCAAAATCTTGACAGACCACAGACCCCTAGTATACTTGTTCTCACTAAAAGAACCTAGTAGTAGGCTAACTAAATTCAGACTATTATTAGAAGAATACAATTTTTACGTAGAATATTCACCCGGTAAAGACAACTGTACCGCTGACGCGCTTAGTCGCATTAAAGTAGAGTCTGAAGAATTAAAACAATTATATATTTGTGTAGTAACAAGAGCTCAGTCGAAAGTAGATAGGTTAGGTTAGGTTAGGTGGAAGTGGCTGTCAGTCAATGAGTACATTGCCTAACACACTTAGGCCACAAGGGCCCATTGTGATACCACAGAGATCAGCAAGTTAATCACCTACTGATCTCAGAAACCCGATGTAAGATTAACGAGTTGATCACTTATTAATCTTCCATTACGGGACTAGCCGGTTAATCACCTGCTAGTCAAACCACGTGGAACTTTTAATGTATTTTGAAAGACTTTTGGGGTCTATGTAAGCTAGGTCGCTAGTATCATCGAAGAAGAATTCACCGAGATGAGTTTTCCTCCTATGAAGTAGTGCAGGGCATGAGCAAAGAAGGTGTTGAACGGTTTCTTCCTCCTCCTCGTCCATGCAGCTTCTGCAGAAATCATTGGAAAACACGCCAAGTCTTTTGGCGTGTCTCCCTATGAGACAGTGTCCCGTAAGAACACCTATGGTAGAACCTAGACACAGGCGGTTCAGGGCCAACAAACTCTTTGATCGTTTTGAGTCTACACACGGCCAAACTTTTTTGGTTCGAAAGTAGATAATAAAGATAAAAATACACCTAAAGATAATAAGATACAAACCAATGAACAACTGATAACAGAACTTCTGAAACCACCCGAAAGTGGACTAAAAGTTATTGAATTAAAAATCGTTGACAATTTTACGGAAGATTTAGTTAATTTCAAGGACGACATAATTAAAGGACCAAACAAAGTTTTGGCGTATATTCCAAAAGGGAATAGTTTACTCCTAAAGAAGCCCAAGGACAGCACTACAACCCAATCGACATTATTTGGCAAAATATTGTCGAGGGATGTGCAAAAATTCTGCGGGCCCAAATCAATTAAGAGAATATATATTACTAAAAATGAAATAAAGAAACTCTCGGACGGCCGTCGAGAATATAAAATTAATGAATTAAAAAATATATTAGGAGAAATGTTTAAAGAAAGTAATATAAAGGTATACCTCATAGATAATGTTATTGAAATTACCGATCCTTGTAAGAAGAGATTAATACTAAACGACTCTCACATACTTCCAACCAGTGGACATGCAGGTATAAACCGTATGATCCAAAATATAAAGAAAAAATACTTTTGGACAGGAATGCAAAACGATGTGAAGACATTCGTTAAGCACTGCCTAGTATGCCAACGAAACAAATATAACCAGCCGAAGAAACAACCAATGACTATCACATCAACAGCCGAATCAGGTTTTGACAAAATATTTATAGACCTAGTAGGACCTTTAGAAGAATCTGAAGATGGATCTAAATACATAATCACCATTCAAGATGAGCTTACCAAGTTAATCGAAGCTATACCACTCCCAAATAAAGAATCAGGCACAGTAGCTAAAGCTCTAGTAGAAGGTTTTATTCTAAGGTACGGAGTACCCCATACAATAGCATCTGATCAGGGAACCGAATTTCTAAACCAGGTTTTCAAAAGTATCTGTAAGCTTTTGAGAATAGAACAATTACAATCTACAGCGTACCATCATGAGAGCATAGGAGCTTTAGAAAATTCAGATAAGGTTTTAGGAGCATATCTTAGAAGTTATGTCTCAGAAAAACACACGGACTGGAGCACTTGGTTGCCATATTACGTTTTCTGTTATAACACTTCCGTACACTCAGAAACGGGTTACACTCCATTCGAGCTGATATTCGGAAAGCAATGTAGCTTACCCAACAATCTGACAAAACAAATGGAACCGGTGTACAACTATGACAATTACGTAATTGACCTTAAACATAAACTACAAGTTGCCCATAGAGATGCCCGAGAAACGCTTATAAAGAAGAAAAATGTTAGGAAAGATAGGTATGATAAAGAGGGACAAACAAAGAGTAGTAGTTTTGAAAAAGGAAGTTTAGTTTTATTAAGAAACGAAGCTAGGAAAAAATTAGATCCAATATTTATAGGACCATACGAAGTTTTGTCTCAAAATGATGTAAATTGTGATATCAAATACGATAACAAAAGAATAACAGTACACAAGAATAGACTAAAACCATTTTACATGTATTTAACTTTTATATAATCCCTAATTAAATCAAAATCAAAAAAAAAAATATTATATGCATATATATAGTATATATATATATACAAGATAACTACTTCATTTAATTGATTAACTTAATTTTTAATAAGAGTAAATTATACTGTTGTGCACAACTAGAATATAAGAAAAATAATGAAAAATATATAAAGAATGAAAAAAAAATATATATATTATATTATATGCGTAAGTAATGATACACACTAAGAATGTACTATTTCGATTAATATAAAAGAAAATAATGTTTAAAAAAAAAAAAAAAAAAAACATATTAACTAGATGTAAATACCGCAAATACTGAACATTATATGTCTTAATTATATATCTTAAAATAATAATAATGTTCAAGCGATTATTCAATTATGAAAAAAAAAAAAAACCCCCGAGAAAAGAAAACTATTGAATACATACTCCCATTATTGTAAAAGAGTCGTGGAAAAGAAGAAATCAACACATATCTTGATTTCTCCTTTTTCCCAGGAAGGGTGGTGTAAAGGAGTCACAGCCAACGAACTCTTTATTAATTGCTCTACAGCATTTCTAAGGTTGTCAACCCTCGACTCTAATTCGATATTTGATTCTATCACATTCCCCATTCAGTTGGATTGCATATGAACGCCTTACAATCAACATATTTATGTGTCATTATGGTGCATTGCACTTGAAACAATATGATCCCAAGTGGAAGGCCACTGCCGACCGGCAACGGTAATAAGAGATCTTATTGTTCTGACTGCATGCACTATAGTGATGACATGGAAATAGTCTCTGGGGTATGAGTGTTTGCTTGTGCAATAGGTCATTGGCACTCTCCCGATAGAATGTGATAATGAAGTGGATCAAGTATCGAAGTGTAGTCGATTATTCGATAACTAAAATGGAAAGAAGAAAATTATGTATAAATAAGGAATGTTTTTGAATAATAAAATCAGAGATCGATAGTGGAGTCAACGAAGCACACCGAGTTTTATTTGATATTTGGCAACTCGCCTAAGAATACAAACTGGGATCTTCTGCAGTCATCTACAGTACTAACCTCCAATTTGCAACCTTGCAATAGAGGTCCGAGCGATAGCAAATACTGCTAAGCGATCGGTGCTGTAGGTGCCAACATTACAAGACTAAATACAGAATATTCAAGTTCATCAATTAGATCATTTTTAAATAAAACATTATCTGAATCAGATACATAATTTACACTTTCGTTTAATTTCAATCGGCAAATAGATGCCAAATGTCCTATCTTAGAACAATAGTTACACGTGAAGTTCTTAAATTTGCATGTGCTGGAACTATGGTTTCGCCATCCACAATGATTGCATGACTTTTGTCCGTTCCCGTTGTTACTGTTGTTACTGTTGTAGCTGGTTCTACTGGTGTTCCCGTTGTTACTGTTGTTACTGTTGTAGCTGGTTCTACTGGTGTTCCCGTTGTTAATTTTTGTACTGTTGCTGCTACTACCGCCTTTGTTCAATTAACTGTTGTTGTATTTGACATGTTTCCTTATCAGGTTAACGCTGTGATCTGCAACTGCTTCATTTTTATTCGTTGAAAACTTTGTTTCTGCAATTAATGCTTTTTTTAATGCAGTTAGCACTGTGAGGGTCTCATCCTCCTCACAAATTTTATCAAAAACTTTATCTGGTAAACCCATTATAAATTTGTCCAAGATGAAAGCATCCAGATGACTTCCAAATTTGCAATTAATTGCTAGTTTTTTTTACTTTAGCGAACCATTGGGAAACAGATTCACCTCCGTTTTTTGCGCTGTGAAAATTTCGCCGTTCGCGATATATAATAGTGGGTGGTGTATAATGAGTCTCTAAGATGTCACACAATACTTTAAAAGTTTTCGTAACTGGTGAAACTGGTGAACATAAGCTGTGAATATATAAGTGAAGTGGAAATCTGTTTATCATAAGCTGTGAAGTTAATTGTATGGAATAGCACCAATTGATTTCAGCAAAATGGTTTTTTTTGCATTTTCCCGTTCACAATTTATTTCACAAAAGTGCAGGTCCAATTTCTCTTTCCACACAAACCACGTTTCACTGGATGGAGAAAATTCTGGCAAAGTTGTTGTTTGGTATACAGTGGTCATAATGTTTGGTATTTCTTTCTTTTCTTTACTTTCAGTTGTACTCATCTTTTAAAACTTTTTATTTTATAATTTTTTTTTTTTATCTCGTCGCCAATTATGTTATGTATTGTAGTTACAATCAAAGATGTTGATTGTTCGGTGGATAAGCCAAGACTGTTTTATTTTAATATTCTTACATACTAGAGAATGACAGGTACATAAAGAAACATAGAATGGAGGTGCTGCCAGGCAAACAAAATAGATTTCAAATACTTAACATCATGTATACTTATTCTCAGAGCTTATTATTTTAATTATTTTAAAAATAGCACTGTTATTCTTCAATGATTCTGCATGTATCCAACCCGACCCGGAAATGATGTGAAGTGCATACTATACTATACTTTTTGCGAAAATTTTACTTTGAGCTATAATTTTCATAATTCTAAAGTCAAAAATATTAGCTTCCACCATTAAAGCCTCAATAGGAGTAGTTGGTAACGCTCCTAATGCGATTCTTAGCGCCGTATTTATTTTTACTTGGATATTTTGGTCGTTTTGTTTAGTCCAGTTTGAATATATGGTTAACCCGTGTTGGATAGCTCCTCTTATCAGTGTTTTGGCAATATTTATAGCGGTGTTCATATGAGGACCCTTGCTTTTGCTGCAAATTATTTTTAGTAGATTGTTTACTTTGCTAAGTTTAAGTGATATCATCTTTTGATGAGAGTGCCACTTCCAGTTTTTAGCACAAGTCAAACCCAAAATTTTAGCATTGTTCAGAAGAGGGATAGCTATTTGTGGTCCCAATATTCAAGGTATTAGTTATACATTTGTGCTTTCTACAAATATGCAAAGCTTCCATTTTATCTACTGGTATTTTCGCTCCAGATTCTTGGCACCAATTTAGAGCTTTATTAATGGTCAAACTCAGAATATTTTGTATTTCATCTGGTTTCCCTGATGATAAGACAAAAATATTGTCTGCATAGGCAAGTACACTGGTACTTTTCGTTTGTGTGAGCTCAGTTTGAAGTAATACAAGTAGTGAATCCACATATGCATTATACAGGGTGATTCGCATAAGGTGTGACAAAAAGATAGGGTGTGTAGGTTGGACCTAGACAAGCAAAAAATCGTATTGGAGGGGGGGGTCCATTTTCCCCCGTTTAGGCGGGAGGGGCCATTTAAGAAAAAAATCACTAAAAATGGAAAAAAAATTATTTAAAAATAACGGTAATACCTACAGAGTCGTGCGCTGTAGTATTTTGAAAAGCTAAAAACCTATACATTAAATAAAATCTAAAAATAAGTTGTTCATTTGAATAGTTTTTGAAATATTAATTTTCAAAGTCAAAATTTTGAAAAAAAAATATAATTTTTTTTCTTCAAACCATTTTTTTTCAAAATTTTACGTAATTAAGTAGTATTTTTCTGGCTTATTTTCAATGCTCTTACTTATTTTTGATCAAACACATAAAACCGGATGCCAAAATAACCTGTAGTTTTTGAGAAAACCAAAAATTACAAAAACGACTTTTCAAAAAAAATTTTTTTTTAAAGTTTTTTTTTCGTAATTTTTTTTTCGTTATTGGATTCTTAAGTGATTCTTAAGTGAAAAAAAGTAAAGAGAAAATTCATCCTTTATTTCTTAAATTCACTTAAGAATCCAATAACGAAAAAAAAAACTTTAAAAAAAAATTTTTTTGAAAAGTCGTTTTTGTAATTTTTGGTTTTCTCAAAAACTACAGGTTATTTTGGCATCCGGTTTTATGTGTTTGATCAAAAATAAGTAAGAGCATTGAAAATAAGCCAGAAAAATATTACTTAATTACGTAAAATTTTGAAAAAAAATGGTTTGAAGAAAAAAAATTATATTTTTTTTTCAAAATTTTGACTTTGAAAATTAATATTTCAAAAACTATTCAAATGAACAACTTATTTTTAGATTTTATTTAATATATAGGTTTTTAGCTTTTCAAAATACTACAGCACGACTCTGTAGGTATTACCGTTATTTTTAAATAATTATTTTTCCATTTTTAGTGATTTTTTTCTTAAATGGCCCCTCCCGCCTAAACGGGGGAAAATGGACCCCCCCCCTCCCATACGATTTTTTGCTTGTCTAGGTCCAACCTACACACCCTATCTTTTTGTCACACCTTATGCGAATCACCCTGTATAATACGATTGAGATTGGTGATCCTTGTGGAATTCCATTTTGAAGGGAAGTAGCATTTGCAAGATGTCCGTTTATCTTCACGATTACCGATCTATTAGACATAAAGGAATAAATTACCTGAAGTAGATGTTTGATGATTCCCCAATTTTTCAGTAGCTTGATCACTCCATACGTAGTGACTCTCTCAAACGCTTTCTCCAAATCCATGGACAAAAGAACGGAATGATGACGCAAGGCTAGCTAACTCTGTGTTCACGGCGTGATCTAGCATATGAAGCAAAGTGTGGGTGCCTCTTCCTTGTCTAAAGTCGTGTTGACTATTGTTAAGGTGTTTTTAAATAATAAACTTAAGTCTGTTCCCTATTATTTTCTCGAATAATTTGGACAGAACTGTTAAAAGGGATATTGGGCGGTAGCTGTCTAAAGAGTTTTGGTCCGTATTATTTTTAGGGATGGGAATCAAAACAGCTTTTTTCCAATCATGGGGATAAATACCACTTTTCAATATATTATTGTATAAATTAACCAGTCTCATTATAACGTCCAATGGAAGATGTTTGAACATTTGGAAACAAATTTTGTCAACGCCTGGAGTTGTTCCTTTGGTTGTGCTGAGTGACTCCATTAATTCATTTATGGTTATTGAATCAGGTACTGTATCAGGTTGAAAGTTAATTTCTTCTTGAACTTTGTTCTTCTTTCTTAAAACATCATACGCAAAGTTACTGTCGGCACTGTATCCAGTCCATTTGTTTACGAACAACTTAGCTATTTCTTTTGGATCTAAAATAGTGGTAGAGTTATGAGCAATATGCCCGATTGTTTTGGCAGAGTAGTTTCCGTTTAACGCTTTTACCATATTCCATAAAGTTTTTGCCTCCATTGATGGGTTAATTGTCTCCAAAAACTTTTTCCATGAATCTGCTTTTGCTTGCCGTACTTCTCTTTTCAATCTTGCAGCTATTTGACGATAGGCGATTGTATTTTTTGTGTTAGGCGATCTTTTAAAGAGCTTCCAAGCTTCACGATTTTCATTTGTCAACTTTTTTAAACTTGAGTTGAACCAGATCGGTTGACAAGGATTTATTGGTGAATGTGAGGAAGGAATAGAAGTCGATGCTGCCAATCTAATAATTTTTTTAAACAAGCTGCCTCTTTATTAATATTGTTAGATGGGGGTTGATTAACGCTTTTCTTTGCTGCATTGTTGGCAAATTTGTTAAAATCAGCTTGGAATTCGATGAAACGGGAATGAAAGATGTTGGCAATTTTGTACATTGCAGAAGTCTCAAGCAACACTGGGAAATGGTCGCTACCCTCTAAAGAATCATCTACCTTCCAATTAGAGTTAAGAGCTATTTCAGGAGAGGCGAGGGATAAATCGATTGCAGTTAAAGTGTTTTTGTTGAAAAATGTGTGGAAGATCCTGTATTTAAAAGAACAACTTTGCAGCCAATCTTCCACAACAGCGCCAGCGCTATTTGTGTAGGGAGAGCCCCAAAGAATATTATTTGCGTTAAAATCTCCTACTAGTATACTATGAGGAAGATTGTTTGAAGCCAGGCTCAGGTATTGTTGTTGGGAATCGGTGTTTTGGGTTTGTCGGTAAATATTCTGCAAAGTTATTGGCTGGGGCAGGTTTATTGATAACGTTTGTGTTAAAAAAATGTCGAATGAGCTTGAGTATGAGTGGGGTATATCTGTTTTTATTAAAATTGCCGTGCCGTCCTTATTGGAGCCATGCGTTCTGTTATTAAAGTAAGCTGTGTATTCTTTATATGTTTTTGGTGCATTTTTTGTTAAAACTCTAGTTTCTTGTAGAGCTTTAATAGTAGGCTTATATTTTTTAATTAGAATATCCAAATTTGGGAGATTATTAAAAAACCCTTGGATATTCCATTGTAAAATTTTTAGGTGAAATTTGTTATTTTGGCTGGCCATTTTTATGTAGAAGGTTTGAGTTCGTTGAACTCTTGATGTTTAAGATTATGTATTGATAATTCAATATCAGTATCTTCGGTGCAATCCATTTCTGAATTAGAATTATTGCTTTCCGTGTTTTGAACTCGCTGATGCGAGCAATGAAGCTGTTGAGGTTGTTTCATCTGTTGAAGTGTATGAGTTTTTTATTTGAGAATAATGTTTTGGAAATTGTTGTTCTATTGTTGTGGTTGGTGATTTTTGAATATCTGTTGTTAAATACTGTTGAGTTGTTGTTGATTTTGGTGAATTTTGAGTATTCGTTGTAGGATATTGTTGTTCTGTTGTTGTTGTTTTTGTTGTTGGAAGAGCTGTAGGTAGTATTTGTAGACGAGTTGCTGTGCTTATTTTGAATTGATTTGGTGTCAGACGTTTTTCCAATAAGGTTTTGTTTAGAATTCGATATTTCATTGGAAATTCCATCTTTAATTATTTCTGCCATTGATTTTTTAACTCTTTGCGTTGGGATATAACTTGTATAAAAGTGTCCTGATTTATCATATTCTTCTCTAGCTTCTTTGATAGTACCACGCTTCATTGTTTTAATAATCATTATTGTTTTTTCTTTTATATAGACTGGGCAAGATCGGTCTTTGGATGAGTGTTCAGCTGACATACAATTTACACAAAATACTCTTTTGCATTCTTCTACGTGTGGTCTTATTTCCGCGCAGGTAGCACATAAACTTGTTGGTTCTTTGCAATGATTTTTTGTATGTCCAATGCGTTGGCAGTTTTTACATGTCATTGGATTGGGGAAATAGGGGTCGACAGTTACAATCTGCCAGCCTAATTTAATTTCTTTAGGTGGTTGCGGGGCATCAAACGTAATAATTGCTGCTCCAGTAGCTGTTTGCTTATCGCCTACAATTTTGTACATTTTCTTAACTTGTGTGACGTTAAATTTCTTAAGAGAATCTAGGATGTCGTCTTCATTGAGTTGAATTAAGTTTTAAGAATAAAATCTGCCTTGACAAGAGTTGAGGGATTGATGATATTTGATTACAACGGGGATTAAAGATTTGTGTTTAATTAGTTTATCAGCAATTTCTTTCTTGTTAACTTGTATGAAGAGATCACCATTCCGTAAGGCTTTTCTGTCTTTATATGGAGTTGGTATGCCATCGATAGCTTTACCTATGACAATTGGATTTCTATTTGCAATTGGTGTTTTGTCACTATCCGTTATAGAATTTGTGATGATTAGAAAACGAGAGAAGTCAATTGGATTTTTCGCGGAATTTTGTAACATTGGCCATTCTTGATCTGTCACATTAATTTCTTTGTTGTACTTTTTCTTTTTTGCCGAAGGCGTGGGATTGTCTTTGTCTAACCCAGCAAATGGGTTTTGATTGTTCACCGGCATGGCGGTGGGTAACCAAGGGAACACTCTGTACACTTGTTATGCATAACCATAATAATGATCATGATTCTTTTCTTTATTCGCCTGCACATTTCTTATGTGTCAAATTCCTTTATCCAAGCCTAGCATCGGTTTGATTGTTCTTGTAACTCAATAGGTTTAAGATATTGTTTACGATTTGTTTATCTCCAAAGTAGAGACCAAAATGCTTGGTCATTAAATTCTTTCCGATTCTTTAGAAAATGTTTAAGCATGCCACTTCAACTACTTCAACCTTATCTTGTTTATAGCATCCAAAATGGATCTCATATATCCAAGACACTTTATGTGCGGATTGCTTGGATCGAGATTGTTTTGTTCAATTCAGTCGTAAGAAAACTCCCAAAAACACAACATTAAAAAATAAAACTTATTCTCAAAATTAAGAGGTACAAAAATTGTACAAAAAGAAAAATCCTTGCCCAAGAATCACAAAGATTTGGTTAATAAAGCAATCAAAATTAAATCAGTTTTGTTTGCAAGAAAAAATACATGAAAAGCAATTATTTATTTAATTTTGTTGTAAATAAATACACAAATAAATTAGAAAAATGTCAAATTCACAAAGTGAATTTGAATTTAGCGAAGATTTGTTAAGTAGGGAATTCACTTGTATCACTAAAGAGAGTGGAAACATAGTTCCTTGCACCTTAACTCAAATTTTGGACAATAATAAAATAAGCCAAAATGGTATCGTGGTACCCGTGGTGTGATGGATAGCATGTCCGCCTGTTAATCCAGAGGTTCAAGTTCGAATCCCACCAGAGGCAAAAATGTTTTTTCTACGGGTATCGCCTTTCGCGAGGATTTGGCAAGTCCTCCGTTAGTATTCATTGCCATGAAAAGCGCTTTCTCGATTAGCCGTTCGGAACCGGCAGAAAATTGTAGGTCCCCTCCATTCCCTCACAAGGGATGGTTGTGAGAAATGCGCTAGGCCCAGGGGCTCCTCGCTCTGTTGCGCCACCCTATTTATTTATTTTATTTAACCCTAGAAAGATAGTATACGTCTCACAGACGTATCGCGCGCAAAAAAAATGCAATATTCTTTTAACTCTAAGCCGCATTGGGTTGACTGCTTAAATATGGACAGCCGGTGGACGGAGCTCGCCTATAACGGTCGTGGCGCGACGGTAAGAACATAATGTTACAAGTTATAGCTATGTCATACGTCTATGAGACGTATGATTATCTTTTATGTAACTTTTGTGAGATATTTTTGTATGCAAAAATGTCGTTTGTGGCGTACAAAAAATTACGTTTTTCATTTTTGCACTTAATGTAATCGTATGCGATTCAAACTACTAAGACTTATTAGTAGACTCATTTTCAATCAAAAAATGGTTATAAGGCAATCTTTAAGTATGAAAGTCCGCTTTTGTGTTCCTTTAAAAATTTATTTTTTATTTATATTAGTGTTTATGTTTTTGGTTTCTATTGTTTGAATACATATTAATTTTTCTGAAATGATGCTTACTTTCTTTTAATATGAAGTACATAAATAAAGAGAAACATTAACATTAAAGAAAAAGGTCATGGGTTTCATTTAATACACTAAAAATGTTACAAACGTCTCTGAGACGTATGTTTATCTTTTACGTCATAAAAAATAAGATTATCTTTCTAGGGTTAAAATGGTATCGAAGAGGATTATGTGGTATTCTACAGGGATAGGATTTATAGAAGGCTATTGTTTTTTCATATTTTAGAGGAGATTTTAAAAAGGAAGAAACACTACCTTTAGTAGAGGACGCAATTCAAAAAATTAGGGATTACCAGATTAGTAAAGGAGCAATACCCAAACAAAACCCCAATAATGTAAGACATGAAAATAACCCAATAACTTTGGAGAGTCTCAATAGATTCAACAATTCGTCTTTAATCCCTAATAATCCAGTGTCTACTCGAATGAGTATCGATTTGCTTAGTAAGATAATCACACCGTTTGATAGTGACCCTCAAAAGATCCATAATTTTCTAAGTAATGTACAGAGTGCTATGTCGCTAGCTAGTGCTGTACAGCAGTCCTACCTATTTCCTTTAATCAAAAGCAAGATAACCGGAAAGGCGGAAATTATATTTATGAATAAGAAAATTGAAAATTGGCCGGATTTAAAAATTGAACTCTATAAGATGTTCAAAGAAACGTATTCTCCTATGCAATTACATATGGAGATGACTCGTTTACAGCAAGGCAAAGCAGAAACTGTTTTGCAGTATATCCAAAAGGTTGAAAATCTACAAAGACGTAGAAATCAAGATATATACACGAATAATTTTCTATTGTTTCAAATTTTAATGAAAGCCCTCATATCATCCTTAGTAGTATAAATACCACAGTTCAGCAATATTTTTTTGCTGATCGGTATAATTCCATATAAAAGGAATCTCAATTCTTCTGATTTTGCTGATTCATCAGCAATCATATGTGTTAGCCTGTGTCCTGTGAGTAGGTTGAAAATTTGGAATGAGTTGACTGTTGTGGTTTTGTATGGACGAAAAAGTGGTGGTTGGTAATTTTTAGTTCTATTTTAAGAACTGTGTCTGCGAAAGAAATCTGTGGTTATAGGACAAAGGTGGTGTAAAAAAGTGGTGGATGAAAATTGTTGATATATTTTTTAAAAACTGTGTGTAGAAGAAATCTATGGTTGGAAATTAAGATTTTTATATTTTGTAAGGCAGCAGAAAATTTCGGAGGTCTTTTGTCGGGACTGTGAAAATGTAATTTTTGAGCATAGAAATAGTGATGGCAAGAATGTGTGTCATGTGTTTTGTTGTTGTAGGAGAGTAGTAGAAATACCACAGTTCAGCAATATTTTCTTTTTCAGCATTTTTTGTAGTGTAAAATCTAAGTTTTCGGTGTGAATCGAGTTTTTACGAGTGTAGATTCTGATCAGTGATGGGATGGAAATTTGAAGTAGTTTTATTGGTGGCTGACATGATGGCTGGGTGTAATCGATGTATGAATAGAATATTATAGGGGGAAAAAAAAGATCACTTGCATAGTTTTTTGGTCGATTTGAAATATGCTTATACGAGTAATATTTGTGTACTTGTGTACGGTAATATCATCTTGCTGTGTTTTTGGTGGTTGACTAGATAGCTGTGTTTAACCGATGTATGAATAGAATAGTGTAGTGGTCATGCAGGGAAAAAAGATCAGTTGTTTGTAGTAAGTGTATTTTTAAAATGAGTGTGCAATGTATGGATGGATGGATGGATGGATGGATATATGACTTTAGGAAGAACTATTTTAGGGGGAGGAAAAAAAAGCGCAAAAGTGTTCTTTTATATTAATTGTGATTTATTGATCCATGAATTGCTAGTTGACGGTAGGCCGAGCCATTTAACATATACTTTTCCGCCTTTACTTTCGAGTACTTTTCAACAAGGTAAATATTAGGAAAATTCGTTTTTTGTAATTCTTTTTCGTAAAAACATCCGTTGATAAGTTTACCACTATAATCTTTGAGTAGGTATGTTGCTGGATTGGTTAGGTTCGCTTTTCTTATCTTAAAAATTTCCCTTGTCCAATTGGGGGTATAGCCTTTCTCGAAAACATGTTTGAACTTGCTTATCCTAACATTGTCTCCAACTCGAAATTTTCCTTGTGGGGCGACTTTTATTCTATTGTATGCTGTAGACAGGAGCTGCTTGGAATTCTCCTCACTCACATCAATTGGACGCATTTTTATAGTTCTATGCATTGAATGATTGTATGTGTTCATCAAGTTATTAAGAATAGATATAAATTTATAGTTTCCATTGAAACTGAACTCCTTCCACATCTTCTCCTTAATAGTGCCATTAAAACGTTCGACAATTGATGCCTTAAGTGAACTGAATGTTGAATAATGATTTATATTATGGAATTTCATCAAATCATGAAATGTCTTATTGAAAAACTCTTTTCCATCTTCGGTTTGCAGGTTTTTGGGGTGTCGTGAAGATGTTATAAAAATAGTTTTCATTGCCTCTGTAACAGATGACGCTGTCTTATTTTTTAATGGCATCGCCCATGCATATTTTGAAAATGTATCGATAACCGTCATTAAGTATTTATATCCTTTATTTTCGTCGTGGTATGGGATCATTTCTACCAAGTCGGCTTGCCATAAATCATCGAAACCTTTTATAACAACCCTACGTCGATTGAAATTCTTTCGTGCCGACCTGTGAAGTTCTTCAACAACTTGTCTTTTACTCATTTCACAGAAGAATAAGAAAAAACTTTTTATGTGTGGTTTTATAAAATTGCATTTATTTCAATCTTTTATACAAATTCATAATCTTTTGAAGTCTTACTATGCGGTTTTCAATCATATAACACGCACAAGTATCTGGTCCCATTTGACATGCATTTGAGGACCAAACACAGTTTGTAAAATGACATCCATGAACCGAATTAACATTATCAACGTCCTTAAAATTGCTTAAAAAAGAAATATTTCGAAGAAATTCTTCATAATGCTCCTCAAGCATATCATCTTTATAGCGACTTAAGAAACTTGACATTTTACTTAAAATTAGGTGTATATTGAAGTTAGACATAGTTGTTGTACAGCTTCTGTTTACAAATAAGAACTGATTTCGAGAACGACGTTTGTCTATGTTTTATATGAAAAGTTTTAGAATCTTATTCCTAATGTTCTTTGATTTTTTCCATTTCGAGAAGAAAATACTTTCGAAGGTCATCCAATAAACGGATTGTATTGAAATTGTGAACGTCAATGTATTCTTTTAAGGTTTTCTGTGTGTTGCTAAGTTTTTCATCTATATATGCCTTGTTTACTGCTTGATGTGACAAGATAGGATTTCCAATATTGTTTAAGCATTTCCCATCGATATCAAAATCACCATCCATCATTCTTTTAAATCCATCACCAGGAGGTCCTTGAAGACCAACCATTCTTTTATGCTGTTGTATAGAGCTCCTTCCAAACTTGTCGACACTCATTTTGCTAATAAATGAAATTTGCTTCACGCAACTCTTCTACAATTGAATTTATCTCATTTCTGTGATTATTACTCCCCGCTCTCTGAGATGCAATCAAAAGTTTCAACCTATCTATAAGTTCATTTGGGTTATCCCAATGCACATAATCGATAAGGTTATTTGTAACGAGCATTGTAGGTGAATTACTGCTCATGTATGCCATTCCAATTTTCTTTTTAACAGTTTGCTTCTGAACTAAGGGTTTTATAATTTTTCTATACTTTTCGCTTCTATTACCCTTGATCTGTGAGTTTATATCATGATTTTTCAAGTGAGCGAATTAAGTTCGAAAGACGAAAGGTAAAATAAAAAAAAACTTTATTTCTCAACATAGATACAATGATACACATATGAACTTAAACTTTAACTTGCGATTCAACTGCGGCTTCTATTCAGACTAACTGTAATTGGTATCCAATGTTCTTTATAGCATGCAGTTATTGTTGAGTCAGCTTTTACATGAACTCTAACGAGTCCAGTCGATTGCCAAACCAAAGCTCGTGTTGGGTTTCGTCGTATTGGCAGACGCTGACGTTTCATTCTTGTTAACTGGGGCAGTGGGAACATCCGTTGTTGTTTGGTTCGCTGACCTTGATATAACCTCTCCCTCCTTAAGATGAAAACTCTCCTGAGTTATATAGAATGTACGTTTGAGTTCTTTTGATTTTATATAAACATAAATTATTAAACTAATAATTAATAGTACAATTATGATTCCAACATAAATATTAAACATAACATGGTTCTTATGGTTGAATTTTAATTCGTTAATGTTTTCGATATTTTCTATTTGTTTTATTATTATATCATCGAAACTTAATTGTTCTTTAGTTGTATTAAGGCTTATCTCGTAAGGGATAATAAATCGTTCCTCAAATACATCTTTATTGTTGGTAAAAGTGTTATTCAATATTTTGAGTTTGCAGCTATTAAAGTTTAATAAAAAGTTTCCATTTAAAGGTGTAATTCTTTCATCACAAGTACTTGACAAATTTGTATCTTTAATATTCTTTAACAATAACAAACCATTTTCAATTTCATTAATTTTCATTTGGTAGTTCTTCGTTTTCATACAGACAGTATTGTTTAAACATAAATTTGGTTTCCTTAAATTTTTAAATTCTACATTTGGTTCGTATTTATATAGAGTTTCGTTTATCTTAATGATTTCTTCGTCATCTATTACTAATTCTTCAAAATCCATATTTGTTAAGGAGGTAACTAAATATTTTCTTGTCTGTATTAGTTCATTGGGTATTTTAATTATAAAAACAATTTTTTCATTTTTATACAAAGCTGTTCCAATTTTTATATTTTTTAGCTTCTCGAAACTTATGCCATATTTCATTATTTCTTCTTTACTTAAAATATTGTTTCCCATTATTCCTGTTCTACTTGAAGCAATGTTATTTTGAATGTGTTCGATATTGTCTTTTATTATTCCAATTTTTAATAATGATTCTAAGTAAATAAGTTTGTTATTCCATTTAATAGTTTCTTTTTTAATATTATTGAATTGATTCAAAATTTTAAATCTATCTTTTTCAATAGTTTGTTTTAACGTTACAAAAGTTTGATTAAAACTATCGTTAATGAATATTTGTTTGTTGTTTTGGGTTATTAGGTTATGGTTATTCTTATCGATGACTTTTAAATGTTCTTCGATGTTTTGCCTATCATCTTCGTCCATTGTTCCATATAACCATTTCATACCTGTACCTAGTATGTTGATAAGTCCTCTTTTGTGTCTGTGTGGGATAATTGTGTGTAATTTGTATTTTAGTGATTCTAACTCATGAAATAAAATTTCTTTTCCGTTGTCAATTTGAATATTGGAAATATTTTCCTCTAGGCATTCAATTATCTTCAAAATTTTTGTGGGGTTTATAATGTGTAGTATGACATCATAAGTTCTTACTATTTCAACGTTTCCTAGTTTAATTTCTATGAACCCACTGTTTGTATCAATTTTTTCTATGGTCAATGTTGCGTCAATTGTCGTCGCTGTCATTAGTAGAATTACTAATATGCACTTGATCTGAAAATTTAGTTGGTCTTTCAATATTTGAAGGATGTAATATTGGAAATATTTTCCTCTAGGCATTCAATTATCTTCAAAATTTATGTGGGGTTTATAATGTGTAGTATGACATCATAAGTTCTTACTATTTCAACGTTTCCTAGTTTAATTTCTATGAATCCACTGTTTGTATCAATTTTTTCTATGGTCAATGTTGCGTCAATTGTCGTCGCTGTCATTAGTAGAATTACTAATATGCACTTGATCTGAAAATTTAGTTGGTCTTTATATATAGTTTAAGTTTTCTATATTTAGGCTCTTCTTTATGTCTAAATGCTTTATAATTCCTAACTAGTCCTTCTTCTCGTTCCTCGTTATATTCTTCTCTATTTGTGTTTAGTTTATTAATAATCTTGTCCTTTATATCCTGCATGTTTGTTTTAACTTTTTGTTTATCTACTCTACCTTCTAGAACATCTATTGGTTTAAATTTTATTGCTGAATGTACTGATTTGTTATACCATTCTACAAACTTATATATTTTTTCTTTCGTTGTTAATTCTGATTTTTCGGTTGTGAGTACTCTCATTTTCTCACTGATGGTGCTGTGAAGTCTCTCAATGTCTGAGTTACCTGTGTGGCTATTCGGTTTGGTGAAGTGAACTTCGATGTTCTCTTGCCTTAAGAAGTCTTTAACGTTAATGCTTTGGAATTCGTTATCTAAAATAATTTTGCTGGGTTTTCCTTTGATAGAAAAGTATAGTCGCAATTTTTCTTTGATAGTTAAACTATTTCTGTCTTCTTAATAGAACATAGTACAGTGTTTAGAGAATTTGTCAATGAAAGTGAAGAAGTTGTTTTTGGAGTTAGTGTAAATATCTGCGTGTACTATTTGATTTATGTCACTTGGTGTTTCGGTGTGATAAAACTTTGGCTTTATTGGTTTTCTATCGTACTTGGCTCGATTGCATGTGTCACAATTGTTAATATATTTTTGTATGATTTCTTTTAAGTTTTTAAAGTATATGAGTTTCTTTAAACCTTCATAATTTTCATTTATGCCTGCATGACCTGTTTCGTTCTTATGATATCGTGCTATCTGTTTATAGGCTTCTTCTTCAGTTTTTATATTTTTTGCGTGATACATGCATTTATAAAATTTAATATGTTCTATGTTAAATAATTCAATTAGTTTTAGTTGAACCAAATTATATTCATGTTCCGTTAACTCTGAGTATATAATAGGTATATTACCTTTTCTCTTTATGAACCTTCTGAATATATCTATGAGTCTCTCTTCTTGGATATCTTCGGAATTAATATATATTATTCTCTTATTATTTAGTATTTCTATCTCTTTTGTCTTATTGTTTGTTAGAATGATTTGCGTATAAAACCTATTAACTATTGTGTCTAGTATTGGAAAATGGTCATTCTGTTCTTCTTCTTGGGAATGAATTGTATTGTTATCTACACTCATATTATCAATTTCAAAATTTAAATTTGGGTAGGGTGTAACTTCTCCCTCCTTATGTGTGATTGTCTCAATCGCATTTATTTCTCCTGTTTCGGTATTGATTCGACTTAGAAAATCCGCGGCTTTATTCTCTTTTCCCTTTATATAATCTATATTAATATTATATTCTCCTAGTTGTAGCAACCATCTTTGAAGGCGTTGATTAATATCCTTACCTTTATGTTTGGATTGCAACCATTTAAGGGGCTGATGATCTGTTAATAAATCGAAAGGTCTACCATATATATATGGTCTAAAATAATTTACCGACCAAACTATTGCTAATAGTTCTTTTTCAGTGACTGAGTAATTTCGTTCATGATCGTTTAAAGTTCGACTAGCATAACACACTGGGTGTCCATCCTGCGTAAGTACAGATCCGATAGCAAAGTCACTTGCATCGGTAGTTAGTTGAAATTTTTTATTGAAATCAGGATATTTTAAAACTGGTGAGTTTGTGAGGATTATTTTAAATTTTTCGAAAGAACTTATAGAATTTGAATCGTTCAGGTTTATTCTTGCGTTCTTTTTAAGATATCTAGTCATTGGTTCCGCAATTTTAGCGTAATCCTTTATAAATTTTCTAAAATAACCCGTAATACCTAAAAATGACTTAATTTGCTTTGTAGTTTCTGGTAATTGAAGTTTTTGAATGGTTTCAATTTTCTTATTGTTTGGTTTTACTCCTTCGGTTGTTAAGACATGACCTAAATATTCGGTTTCTTTTGCGAAAAACTTGCACTTGTCTATTTGTATCTTGAGATTGTGTTGTCTCAATTTATCTAACACTTTTTGAACACTGATGATATGTTCTTTGAGGGATGTACTAAAAATTAGAATATCGTCTAAGTAGACGACGCATATTTGATTAATATGTTCCCTAAGTACCGAGTTAATCAACCTCTGAAACGTAGCAGGGGCGTTTTTGAGTCCAAAGGGCATTCTTGTGAACTCATAATGCCCAAGAGGAGTCGAAAAAGCTGTTTTTTTCCTATCCTCTTCTCTAACTAAGACTTGGTGAAAACCCTTAGCTAGATCTAAAGTCGTAAAGTATTGCGACCTTCCTAATTTATCTAATATAGTGTCTATATTAGGAATAGGAAACTTGTCGTCAATTGTTGCTTCATTAAGTTTCCTATAGTCGACAACTATTCTCCATTTCTTTTCGCCGGAATTGTCTAATTTTTTTGGAACAACCCACAATGGGCTGTTATAAGGAGAGTTGCTTTCTTTTATGATTCCCTGTTTCAACATTTCTTTAATCTGTTTGCTAATTTCTTGTTCGTGTACCTGAGGGTACCTGTATGTCTTCGCGTAAATTGGTCTATCCGTAGTTGTGACGATTTCATGTTTTACATCATGAGTGCTAGTGAGTTGCTGTCCCTCATGAAAGAATAAATCTTTATTTCTTTTCAAAATTTTTTCTAGTATTTCCTTTTCTTCGATATTTAAGTGATCTCCGAAAAGGCTCTGTAGTATGTTTTGCTCTTCTATAATACGTTCTAATGCATATACCTCGTTATAGTTATGTGGGCAAGCACCTAAAAATTTAATTTTATTACCGTGTATTTCTACATAATCTTCTTCTAAATTAATTTTTGCTCCAAGAGGTCTCAATAGATTTTGTCCTATAATGCCATCAAAATCTTTCTGGTTAAAGGAAGTAAGTTTCCAGTACATTCTAGCTTTCTCTTTAAATTCTTTTGGAAGTTCTGTAAGAATTTCAGTTTCTATACATGTTCTTCCATTAAGTGTGTTAAAAACTATTTTGTCTTTTAATGGGATACGTTCGTAATGTTGTAATTTTGTTTGATCTAAAAGGGTTGTGGTTGATCCCGTATCAATTAAACATTTTATTTTAATTTCTCCTACTGTCAATTCTACTATCGGTAGATCCGATCTGGAGGCGTTGAGTGAAAATTTTCTTCCCTACCTTGTTGCACATGGTCACATTCCATGGGTTGATTATTATCATTATTATTATTTGGATTATTCCTAGTTTGGTTGAAAGTGTTCCTGTACTGACCTGAATTATTTCTAAAAGGATTCCTGTACTGACCTGAATTATTTCTATTTTGGTTATGAGGGTTCCTATACTGACCTGAGTTATTGTAATTATTATACTTGTTCCTACTTTGATGCTGTTGGTTGTTCTGAGATCTATTAAAGTTATTATTATTAGTATGAGTAGGTTTATGGGGTGGTATTTGTCTTTTAAATTTTTGTTTATCTGGACTTGTTTGAATCATACCTGTTTCTTCAAGAGTATAATAGGCGTCTCTTAAATTATTAATCTGCCTACTTATTACAACACTGGCTAGATTCGGATTTAATCCGTTTATAAAAATTTTTAAAATCATATTTTCATTCGCTGAAGGCGAGAATTCATATGGTTTATTGGTATCAAATTCATATTTGGTGTTAAGCTTATCTAATATATACTTAAGATTTTCAAAATATTCACTTACATTATTGTTCTTTAGGCTTAAGGCCTGGTGATGGAGGTTATAGTAAGTTTCTCTTACGCCGAAGTTTCGTATGAGTTCCGCTTTTATATTTTCCCACGATGCGTTTGTTCCCAGAGTTCTGATTACTTGAAGTGCCGGTCCTTGCACCTTGTTGACCACGTTCCTTTGTAGAAAGTACTGCTCCAGCGTTGTATTGGCGAAAAAAGGCAGGAAAATTTCCACTTCCCTAATAAACGATGTCAGGGCGTATTCGTTTGAGCCCCAATACTCCTTGATCCTTGATGACTCCTTCATCAGTTCTGTTAGAGTTAATGTAAACAGATTTGGAGGATGTTGAGCCTGAGCTTGAGCCTGAGCCTGAGTTTGTTCTTGTTCTTCTGCGTTCATCTTATGTGAGTTTTTTTTTGTTTTTTGACGATTAATGTGTAGCACAAATTGATTTTAGTTCTATTTGGTTACTTCACTATTTTGTGTCACTTTTATTTTCCACCTTTCTTTTATTGATAGCAAGTGTTTTACTTTCACGATTTGATTTCTTGGTGGTACAAATTAATTTTAGTTTAATTTGATCACTTCACTTTTCTATCTTATTTAATTCCAATCTTCGGATTGAAATCCTACCGACTGCGCCAATTAAGTTCGAAAGACGAAAGGTAAAATAAAAAAAAACTTTATTTCTCAACATAGATACAATGATACACATATGAACTTAAACTTTAACTTGCGATTCAACTGCGGCTTCTATTCAGACTAACTGTAATTGGTATCCAATGTTCTTTATAGCATGCAGTTATTGTTGAGTCAGCTTTTACATGAACTCTAACGAGTCCAGTCGATTGCCAAACCAAAGCTCGTGTTGGGTTTCGTCGTATTGGCAGACGCTGACGTTTCATTCTTGTTAACTGGGGCAGTGGGAACATCCGTTGTTGTTTGGTTCGCTGACCTTGATATAACCAGCGCATGATTTTTGTAAAATTTGGTTATATTGCTGCAAATCCTCAGCTGTATAAATACCTCTACGGGGCTTTTTGTGTAAAACAAGTTCCAGTAGACCGGCAGTTCCGCGAAAAACTTCTCCATCAATGACAACATCGTTATTTTCGTTGACTTGAAAACTCGATCTACCCAATTTGTTTGAGTTTGACTCACTATCAAAGTATGGACCATAGATTTTATCGTGATCTGAATTTGATATCAGAGAATCTTTTCTGGGGGTACTTCTACTAAAGCTATTTGTTGGTGTTCTAAATGTAGAATTCTCATCAAGTAACGTTGAATTCATAAATGAACCACTTTCCTCTTCACCTCCTACAGAATCATCATCATCATCATCACCATCATCTTCTTGTTCTTCTTTTAAACTTTTAAGTAAAAGACTAGGTTTTGCTTTGGATGATTTTATTAGCTTTGTATCATTATTCAAAACTTTGTTAGTTTGATTGTATTCCGCTTTGACTTTTTTCGCAATTTTCTCCAAAGGTTCAATGATTGGCTTAAAAGTATTTTCAATTTCAGTCTCTTTAATAAATTTTCCAGTTTTGAGAAGCATATATTTTTTTCGCAAATCATTTTTAGTCTTAATGAGATTCTTCAGCGTAGTCGTATCCATAAGTGTGAGTATTGCGGTTTTCGGTCGGTTCAATACAGGGCGGTTCTATACCGGTCGGTTCAATACAGGGGCGGTTTTCTTAAACCGGGCGGTTCAATACAGGGCGGTTTTTTTTTATATCGGGTGGTTCTCTATAGTTCGGTTCTGATATAGGTGTTTTAATATGCGAAGCAGTTTGAAGACTGTACAAATTTATATCATAACTCTCTCTTTAAATGATTTCTTGTATCGTCCATTTTCAACGCGGTTATCTTTATCAATTTTATCAATTACTACAAGACCATAAGAATTTTTCCAACATTCACTGCAAAGCTCTTTGAATTGTTTAAAAGTCATATCCGAATTTATGTGGTCATTGTAAACATGCTTCAAATTTAGATCATCCTGTTTAAAAAGAATAACATAGTTCGCGTTATCTCGAATCAAGTGTTTCGGAATGTGTGTATATGATTGACATAAATAAAAACTGTCAACATCACTATGGCGCCCCATACAAAAATAGTCTCTGATAGTATTTTGCTTTTCACAAGCAACATCGTCAAATATAAAGACTGAATTCGGTTTAGCCTCAGAAGGCTTCATAATCTCACTATTATTTAAGAACTCAAAATACCCCATTCCTTTTACAGAATTTATAGCACTCTTTAGATATGCGTATTTTGGTTGATGTAATGACTTGGAATAAATATAAATGTTTTCAAACTTTAACCCATTAACATCTAAAAGAATGCTTAGCATTACGTTTGTTTTTCCACAGTTAGATGGGCCTACGATAATACCACGAATACTATTTGGAAACAACGCTCCATGTTTTCTTTTTTCTTTAATTTTTCCATCGAAATTTTGAACGGAAATGCTATCTTGCTGTTTAATAAACTTCATTTTATTGAATGATCTGTTTTGATATAAGTCATAGTGTTTTATAAAGATTACTTCATAAACATTGATATCTTGTAACTGAACAGTTATATAATGATTGATTTTAAAACATCCTCCGTTAGTCTTAGTAATTCAGTTCAGGGGAGCGGATTAGTTAATTCACTAATAAACAAGCTTCCATTTGAGTTACATATACCGTCATATAACTTTTCTGGACCTGGCACTAAACTTAAAGAGCGTCTTGCAAGAGGAGACCACGGTATTAATAAATTAGATGAAGCCTGTCGTGAACACGACATAGCATACAGTAGAAGCAATAATTTAAACGTTAGACATATAGCTGATAAAATTTTAACTGAGAAATCCTGGCAAAGGTTTCAAGCAAAAGATTCAAAACTATCAGAAAAACTCAATAGTCTTTTAGTTACCAACATGATGAAAGCTAAATCTACTCTTGGAATGGGTATATCATCAAAATACCAAATAAAGAAAAGACGTAAGTGTCCGTCTAAAACAACTAATTTGTTTAAAAATGCAGTAAAAGAAGCTAGAGCAGCAATAAAATATATAAACCCTGAAGACACTAGTAAATTAGCAACAACTGCTCTACATGCAGCCAGAAGAATTATAAAGAAAAAGCGTAAGAATATTACTATACCAAGAGTAATACCATTACCAAAAGTTGGTGGCTTTTTACCATTGCTACCGATCTTAGCGGGGTTGTCTGCTGTAGGTTCTCTAACTGGAGGTGTTGCAGGAATGGCGAAGGCAATAAACGATTCAAGGATCGGAAAACAACAATTAGAAGAAAGTAAACGACATAATAAAACCATGGAAGCAATCAAACTTAAACATGGTAAAGGTCTTTATTTAAAACCATATAAAAACGGATATGGATTATTTCTAAGTCCACAAGAATCAAAAAACTTATAAGGTTGCTACCTAACCGTCCTCTTACTAACATCGACATAAATGATTTTGGTAAAAGTTATATAAACAACTTTCGAGGTGTTTTCATGAGAGACACATTACCAATAAGGCCATTCAAAAAAGAATGTGGAGTAGTTAATTTAGATGATAATAGTGGGGTCGGTACTCATTGGGTTGCGTACAGCAAAAATTTAAACAAGGTTCAATATTTTGACAGTTTTGGTAATTTAAGACCTCCACAGGAAGTAATTGAATACTTAGGTACAAATATTATTTACTACAACTATAAATGTAAACAACTTTTCAATACCTTCAACTGTGGACATTTATGTTTAAGTTTTCTTATTGATCAAAATAAATAAATAAATGTGTTGAACAATGTACAATTCGTTTCATTTGATTTTCATTAACAATGTCGATAACACTTACTTTGAGTGGAAACAAGTCTACTCTTACTGCAGAGTACTTCCCACCTATTGTATTAGATTCAAATTATGTATGTGGACTAGTGGATTTCCAAACATACAATTCCATACCAAATGTGGATGTAATGAATAACTTATTTCATTTGGGTAACGATGTGATTGTTCTTCCTATTGGATCTTATGAAATTGAAGATATTAATAATTTTATCCAAGAAGCACTTAAGGACAAAAATAGTACAGCGAGTGTAAAAATAAGAGCAAATAACAACACTTTAAAATGTGAAATATTCTGCGAATATTCTGCGAATTCAATTGGTTCACTTTTGGGTTTTAGCAAAACTAAACTCACAGCCAAACAAACCCACGAATCAGACCTTTATGTTGACATTAATCGTGTAAATACAGTACGAGTTGAGTGTAGTATAATTGATGGAACATTTATCAATAACCAACCTGCGCATATACTTCATCAGTTTTCAATCAAAGTCAGCCCAGGGTATAAAATAATTGAAGTTCCTAAGAATGTAATTTATTTACCAGTGAACGTGAAGAAGATCAGTTCGTTAGCTATAAACTTATTAGATCAACAGGGTAACCTCATTAATTTTCGAAGTGAACTCATAACGATTCGATTGCACCTTAATCGTCAAAAATGATTGTATATAATAATATCTCTCCGAATAATTTGTATAAAAGACAAGAAGTACCCAGTTCTATAATCAATACTTCACTAGCTCTCCAGAAGAAAGTACAAACTCTCTCAAAAGAAAATCAAAACTTTTTATTATCATTAGGATTTACTCTAAAGAAAACAAATTAATTAAAATATCTTAAAAATCAAGATATGCTGAATATTTTTGAAGACCCTGCAGTTGATGATAGTATTTCCAAATACGAATATCATTCCTATTCACCCTATTTGAATAATTTCGACAAAAATGACATTATCGACATCTGCGTGCAACATCAAAATCTCAATATATTACCTTCAGAAAGTTACATTTATATTGAGGGGACTGTATCGAAAAGCGTTGGATCGGAAGTCATCAAAACGAAACTCGTAAATAATTGTATAGCATTCCTATTTGATGAGATTCGATATGAGCTAAATGGTGTTGAAATAGATAGTAACAGAAATGTTGGAATCACAACTTCTATTAAAAACTATATTTCTTTGACTCAAAATGAGAGCGTAATGCTCTTTAATGGGGGTTGGTGTCTAGATTCTTCAGTCACCTTAAACGGATTACATTTTAATTTTTGCTTACCACTCAACAAGCTATTGGGATTTGCAGAAGATTTCAAAAAAATTATTCCTAACGCTCGACATAACTTAATTTTAACACGATCACGATCTGATGTCAATTCACTAATTGCTGCTGAAGATGAACTAGCGAAGATAACCTTACTCAAAGTTCAATGGAAAGTACCACATATACATCTATCAGATTCTTTGAAATTGAAACTCTTCAAATCAATTGATTCTAATAAATCTATGACAATTGCCTTCCGAAACTGGGAATTATATGAATATCCAGCCCTACCAACAAATGATCATCATATTTGGAATGTTAAAACAACAACACAAGTTGAAAAACCCCGGTTTATTATTGTTGTCCTACAAACCAATAAGAAAAATCAGCTGAAAGAGAATCCGACATTATTCGATCATTGCAACATTACCAACTTAAAAGCATATTTAAATTCCGAGGTTTATCCATATGAAGATCAAAACACTTCATTTGAAAAGAACAACTTCAGTATCATTTACCAAATGTATGCTAATTTTAGAAAAAATTACTATGATTGCCTTGTATCAGAGCCGTTACTAACAAGAAATCTTTTCAAGTCACAAGCTCCAATTTTTGTGATTGATTGTAGACATCAGAATGAAGTAGTGAAAACCGGACCTGTTGATATTCGTTTGGAAATTAAAACAGCAAAAGGACTGCCATCCAATACATCGGCATACTGTTTAATGCTGCATGATCGAATTATTAACTATAATCCATTAAGTCAATTAGTATCTCGAAATATTTAATGGGGTTAGTTGATTACAGATTTTTATCAAGAACACATCAGTTCAAGCAATGGCATTCATTATTGATATTCAAGGATTTAGAGGACCTAAAGACCAGCTTATTGTTAAGGAGATAGCTATTTTGCGTGATGGCAACCATCATCAGTTTATTATCACGCCTCCATCTGATTTTAAGCATTTACCAACTTCATTAAAAAGACAAGCAAAGTGGTTGTATCAAAATCATCACGGCCTGTGCTGGAATGGTGGCTTCACAAAATATCAAAAGGTCCAAGAATTCCTTCGAGATAAACTTATAAATTGCACTGTCGATGTGAAAGGAAATGAAAAATCTCAATGGATAAAAGAACTTCTGAATGATAACGTTGAAGTTATAAATATTGAAAATGCAAACTGCCCTAGTTTGAAGGAACTCAAAATAATGTTTCCCAATGAAAAAAGATGCTTATCACATAACAAATGCTGTGCTCTCCAAAATGTGTTCTTAATAGAAAATTACTTAGTTATCCAAAAACCATCCTGAAAGTGTAAATGAAGTAAAACAACTAAATGCAATTTTTTTTTTTTTTTTTTACAAAAATTTTAATAAATAAAATGAATTTTCTAAAGACTATATACTAAATAAATACTAAAGACTATATTTACAAAAATTTTAATAAATAAAATGAATTTTCTAAAGACTATTGACAAGTATTTTTATTTGTTTGAGTACCTATTAGAATTAAATGATATAAATATGTATTGAAATTAAACTAAGAAGCTTGTAACACAGGTAATGCTAACACCATATATACTGTTTTATGTTATTCTGAATGTGCTGATTCCATCCTCCCTAATGAATCTCTTATCGTCCATATGACTCAGAACCACTTTATTGAGTTGTTGTGTGTATATCTTATGAGCCAATGAACGAAAAACAAACATTTTTCCGTGATATACCCGCTTCCTATACAAACAATCTATGTAATTGGCTAAATCTATATCCTTAAGGGCCATTTTCTTAACACCTTTAGCTTTTTTGGTTTCGATGTTATCAACGGAATATGAATACATTTTTGATCGTAGACCTATGAATTCTTTCATTATTCTACCAGCATTCTCGTCTTTCATCATACCCAAAACTTTTTTGTTAGCTAAAGGTATATTATACCGATTGTTGGGAGCATATGCGGATGTATCGAAATACGAAACAATATCAGGTCTTATGTCATTATAAAAATCGTCTGTATTAACCGTGTATATGAATGAGTCAGTATCCATATAATTTAGTATCAAACTATCACCATATTTAGGCTTCATGTAACTGTAGTGGAAATCATACATTTTCCACTTTGAAAACTCTAAAACACAAAAAGTATATGGGTTTGTCATAGTAGGTACTGACTCTATTCATTTGAACAGCAGCCATATACTCATCGAATTTGGTAAGACTATGGAAATTGGGTTTTGCAATTAATGCTCTTGCTCCTAGATGTTTCCTATTGCTTTCCCAAGAGGTGACAATTTTCACATCTTTTCTTTTATCAACATTTTCCATAGTCTTACCATAGACACTATTGTTCATAAGTTTAAAAAAAATTTTAGCAAACTCACTGGTGGCTGAAGTTCGATGATGGTTATTTAAGTCGATATACCTCTGAAGCCAACGAGATTGTTTAAATTCTAATACTCTATGAACACAAACAATTTTCAACCCATTAGCAACACATTGTTGTAGGTTTTTATAATGAATTATATACCGATCTTTTGGTGAAAGATCGGCAATAAGTTTTGAAAACTTAGAACCTTTTACTTTTTTGTTTTCAACACAAAACGGTAAATCATTATGTATGTCATGTAGGGAAGTGGGATACTCCAAGTCTACTTCAAAAATATATCCTATCTCAGAATCATCGGATATGTTCATAAGGTCAATGCTATCAATATTTTGGACCCAATTGAATGAAGAATACGGCATAGGAGATGACATAGCCCACCCATACAAATTATTGGCATCGACATACATCAAATATTTCGACTCCTTTGTTTGATCATAATTTTCCATGAACTTATTGTTGGCCACTGAGTGCCGATGTGAGCATTGTGAAATACCGCCCCTTATACCTTGTTTGATGAAGTTATAAACATCTATATCTTGAATGAGATCAAGGTTGATTTTTGTTTCCCTTAGCATTGCATCCCAAGATAATCCAGGAGCTGTGTAATAATGGGAGGGATCTAGTTTGTAAATATTCTTACAAATACTCCTGAAATTTTCAAAGACGTCTGCTAAGAGAAGAACATCTGTTTTTAAGTACAATTGCATATACTCAAAAAGATTTTGACAGTTGAAAACTCTCCATACATCTTAAGCGTGATTGTAATCATCCAAAGAACAAGGTTCTCCAGTCAACTTATTGTCGAAGCACACTCGTGAAGGAATATTTCTTTACTCTAAACTTTGCTATGAATTAATTTGATCGTAGGGAATTTCTTATCAGAATATTAAACTCTGATTCACTAGGAAAGTTTGATTTTATTAAGCTAAAGTCATTGACCGTTAGATCCTTTGCTAAAGAATCGAGACTTGAGGACATGAAGCGAAATGAGTCTAGGAACCTCAACTCGAAAGATCTTTTGTCAACAGTATAAATTGTTTTTGAAATGGAGATATAGCGTTCCTTATTCAGAGGAATAATAGAAATATTTCCTTTTATCGAAGCAAGTTCCTTAATTAGTAAATGACAATCATAACCAGAAAAATTATGAAAAAATATTGGGAAGAATTTGGGTTGCCTAAATTTCAAATTGCAAAGATTATGTGCTGGTCCATGGTATTTGCCTGTATATTGACAATGATCAGCAACTCGATCGGTTCCTAAGACTCCATTACAAATATGACATAGCACACAGCTACGTTGGTAGTTTAAGTCAGCTTCCGATAAAGTATTCATTGGTTTAGCGGTTAAACTATATAGGTCATAGCAGTCTTTTACAAAACTATTTAAAAAATCTGCTACACAATTTCTACCACTAAAAGATTCAAACTTATTTAAACTATTATCGAGCGATTTTATTAAATAAGCACCAGCGCATGGGGTGTGTTTTTTAATGGTATTAGTATTAGCATTACCTGTGCTACTTGTCACCACATCCCCTAAGATGCACTCAAAATCCGCATAGACTGTAAAGGGCACATCCATCTTCCTTTCATGGTGTTGAAACGACAATGATGCTTTATCACTGCTAGGCATCTTTGTCACCATCCTACAGCATTGACTTCTATGGGCTGCAACTTTTGATTCTGATGTAAACCTTAACAGGCAAGTATTACAAAACCAAGATCTCCCATCATAATTCTTGGCTTGCATTGATATTAGTCTAGAGAAGAAAAAAAAAAAAAACAATTTAGTTTTGTTCTAGGTATTTAAATTATATGTAGCTTACCTTGAGATACTCTTTATCCATACAAAGTGTGATATTCCCGCTTTTTGTAGAAGAAGCAAATTGATGTGTTTCTCCTTCTCCTGTTTAGTCACATAGTAGGGTCCAATCACTGCTTTTTTCTCCCCATCAAACCCAAACACATTTATACTCAAAGTAGGATTCAAATTTTCATGGATCAATAAATCACAATTAATATAAAAGAACACTTTAGCGCTTTTTTTTTCCTCCCCCTAAAATAGTTCTTCCTAAAGTCATATATCCATCCATCCATCCATCCATCCATACATTGCATACTCATTTTAAAAATACACTTACTACAAACAACTGATCTTTTTTCCCTGCATGACCACTACACTATTCTATTCATACATCGGTTACACACAGCTATCTAGTCAACCACCAAAAACACAGCAAGATGATATTACCATTCTCAGCGTATACAAATACTACTCGTATAAGCATATTTCAAATTGACCAAAAAACTATGCAAGTGATCTTTTTTTTCCCCTATACTATTCTATTCATACATCGGTTACACCCAGCCATCATGTCAGCCACCAATAAAACTACTTCAAATTTCCATCCCATCACTGATCAGAATCTACACTCGTAAAAACTCGATTCACACCGAAAACTTAGATTTTACACTACAAAAAATGCTGAAAAAGAAAATATTGCTGAACTGTGGTATTTCTACTACTCTCCTACAACAACAAAACACATGACACACATTCTTGCCATCACTATTTCTATGCTCAAAAATTATAATTTCACAGTCCCGACAAAAGTCCTCCAAAATTTTCTGCTGCTTTACAAAATATAAAAATCTTAATTTCCAACCATAGATTTCTTCTACACACAGTTTTTAAAAAATATATCAACAATTTTCATCCACCACTTTTTTACACCACCTTTGTCCTATAACCGCAGATTTCTTTCGCAGACACAGTTCTTAAAATAGAACTTAAAATTACCAACCACCACTTTTTCGTCCACACAAAACCACAACAGTCAACTCATTCCAAATTTTCAACCTACTCACAGGACGCAGGCTAACACATATGATTGCTGATGAATCAGCAAAATCAGAAGAATTGAGATTCCTTTTATATGGAATTATACCGATCAGCAAAAAAATATTGCTGAACTGTGGTATTTATACTACTATTCTTAGGTACGGTAATAAAAACTATAATTTTCTAGTGGATACAGGAGCTTTTATAAGCTTAATTAAAACGAAATGTGTATATGAAGAAGACGTTAATTTCCAGAAAGTACCGAATTTTGTAGGAATTGGAAGATCAAATAGATCCAGTGTAGGCAGTGCCAATATCACTTTAGAATATGATGACGAAAATCTCGATACGTTTTTAATCGATATTTCTTTTCACGTTGTAACGGATGATGTTATTGGTCATTATGACGGAATACTGGGCATTGATTTTTTAAAAGAATGTGAGTTCTGTATTAATCTGAAGCGTAAAGTTATGTACATATAATGATCAAATTATAATCAAGTTATTATTAGATGAGGAAACAAATAGATTGGAAGTTTCAAATTGTAAAAACCAACGGATTGAAGACAAATCTACTTCGAGCGCACTTTTACAATCAATGAATTCTAACTGTTTAGTTAATACAAACGGAAATAATGAAATAAGTAACAATTCATTCAATGAAAAAGTAAATGAATGTGTGTCTAAAGGCCAACGGATTGAAAGAAAATCAATTTCAAGCGCACCTTTATTGTCACTGACTTCTAGTTATTTGGGAAGAAAACACGAAATTATTAAAGAAAACGACAGTCGGTATCAAATCGATAATCAAGAAAATGATGAAAGATATAAATTATTGTGGAGTAAACTAAGAATCGATCATTTACAAAACGTATTAGAGTAGTAGTATTTGGTAACGGAAAATGCCAATATATTTAGCTTAGAAGATGAAAAACTAAGAGAAACATCTGTTATTCAGCATCATATACGAACGATTAACGAAATACCTCCAAACGCTAAAACGTATAGGTACCCCAAGGTACATAACGATGGTGCAGGGACATAAGTCCACGGGAAATAAGTAAACTGATGGAGTTATTTCCCACTTAGTGGGAAATAAACACACTTTGGTAAAGTGAACTTAGTTCCTATGCAAGGTGGGAAATAAGTCCCAAAATATCTGGGTGGTTTTATTTCCCATCATGTTTGAAGAAATTTTGACCCATGACATTACTAATAAATTATGTCGACATTACTAATAAAGATGGGAAGGTTTTCCGTCCTACCATCAAAAGTAGACAGTTTTTCGATATATTTCATAGGGTTGAGTTCTAAGACTCTTGGTACAAAACTATTCATGTTTAAATTCACGCTTAAACTATTGCCTTGCATATTGTTACTTTCTCCGGCTGCTTGTGCTGCTAGATCATGCTCTACTGGTGGATCCATGTAGTCTTCTAAATTGGTGTCCTCTTCTGGGTTTAAAATATATGGTTGATACCTTTCCTGTTGGGTTGTTCTTCTTAATGTTCTCAGGGTTGTTTTTATTTTCTTCATCAATTTATCGATCACGTTGGGGCTCTCGCTTGGCCACTTCTTTCCTTCTTAATTTTTTTTTTTTTTTAAACACTTTGGGTTTTTTGTATTTATATGTTTTCTTTATTTTTTATCTAGTTTGTCTCTTTCTTTTAACTTCAATTTAACTTTCACTTTCACTCTTGAAATTATTTTCCTTTATGGATTTCGTAACATTAACCATTTACACTAATATTGCGTATTGGTTACTAGATAGTTTCTTTTTTATAATTTATCGATTTGCACTCGAAAAATTATATTAATTTGGACTTACCAAGTGAACTTTCCCGATTTCAATTCGAAAAAATTTACACTTTTTCACTTAATATTTTTTTTTTTGCACTGAATTTGATTTTATTTAAATTGATGATTTGCGTTCATCAAATAAAACACTTTCAATGTCTTTAACGCTATTGCAGTATTTCGCGTTTTGCTCGTATTACGGATTGACTTTTCACTTTAATAGATTTTCGTTCTATTTGGTTTTTGTCAATCCTACCGACTGCGACTGCTCCATTTATATTTGTGAGTAACTCAAAAACGTTTTTAAAAAATGTTTGCACTTTATTAAATCCACAAGAGGATGTGGTTGTTTGACGTCTTCAAAGAAACTGAACTCTTATTCTAACTCAGAGTCTAATCTGAGTTCACAATTTTGTTATTTGTTTAAGTGTTGGATTCTTTAATTGAAATCCAACTTATTGTTTCTATTTTTATTATTCTGTTTGTTATTCTTTGCTGAAGGCAAAGAATACAATGGTGAGCTTTGATTTCTTAAGCAATAAAATCCGACTTATAATTGCTTCATTTTTTATTACAAGAATACAATGCTTAGCATTGATTTCCTAAGTACCGTCGATCGTCGCATGATCGTAGATGGATACTTCTTACATGGTAATTAAATATGGATTTTATTAAAGCGACTTTGGGATATTTTATAATTGCGTTTTTTATTAGGGTGTAGAGTGTAGACGCACAAGTTTGCTCTGATACAACTTATATATACATATATATATGCATATATTTGTCCATCTCCGACATCTCTATTATCTTTTGCAGATCAGCACACTTTCGTCGCTGTTGTCGTTTTCTGCTTTCTCTCTTCTTTTTTGGTTTTGATGCTACTACGCTTTGTTTTTTATGTTGTTCACTCTTCCCTATTTTTATGTTGTTTGGCCCAGCTGTTAATGGTTTTGGTTTACAAATTGAAGCTGCAGGCTCGTTCCTTGTTGTTCTTGGTACGTATTTCAGGCACGGTTGCCGTTTTGTTAGGATCCTACCAAAACTGGTAGGTTTTTTCAACTTTGGTGGGTTGGTAGGTTTCAATTCAATTTGGTAGGTTTCTTACTATGAGACCCAAAACAACTCTTTTACAAAAAAAATAAAATAATCTCTTATTAATTTCTCAAAAGAAGTACGCAGATGTAACCTGGCACTAAAAGACTTGCGTGAACGTAAATCTTATTTTGTTTGACTGAATTCACTCATACATTTTTGACTGAATTCACTCATAATTTTTCGAATTAACATTTGAGATAACAAATCAAAACAATTTTATTACATTTGGGTGTCGACGCTTTAAGTTAATTTTTGGGACTTCGAAACATGGATAGGTAAGTACTTTATCAAAATAGTTTAACAATTTGCGTTGAATATGAAGTGAAAATTCGTCTAAAGATTCGTAGCAAGAAAAAATGTAAGACTGATATTGAAATCGAAGCTGATTCGGGAAAACCAAGCAGCATTGCACCTGAACAGCTATATTTCAATAAATAACAATAAAACTTTGAAACTCAATTCTTAATTTTCTTAGTAGTGCACGAGAAAAACCAATAGATGATGAAGCTAAAGAGAACTCTAGAACAACCATCACATCCAAATCATTGGAATTTCCTTCGAGAAAGTACATATATTTTATTATGTACATTTATAACTAACTGAGTTCAAATATTCTTTATAGAGAAGAAACTTTATCGTTGGATGACGAAGGAAAACGAAAAATGTCTAGTTTTCCATGTTTTACAAATAAAAACAATAAATGCTTTTGTAAAGCTTGTGACAAAATGCTTATCAACCATTTAAGCCAAATCAAAAATCATGAGAAAACCGAGTCGCATATTCGAAACATAGGTAAGAAGAAGAGTCAAACTAACATTGACACATTTACGGCCGAGGAAAATCGTCTATTTCTTGATCAAGTCCGTCTTTCCGAGCTGACTCTGTTTTTTTTTTTTATTATTCACACAACTTGCCTTTTGTTTTGATGGATTTTTTACCAAATCTGCTGAAGGAATGCTGCCCAGATTCAAAAGTAGGGCAGTCTATAAAGTGTTGCAGAACAAAAGCAACTGAACTGGCGAACGTGTTGGGCAACAGAGCAAAGCAAAAAATAGTGACGGATCTCCAATGATCAAAATTCTCGTTGATAGTTGACAAAACAACAGATCTGTCAACAAAAAAGTCTTTGGTGTTGGTAGCAAGGTATGTGTTGGTATGTGTATGTTTCTTGGGTTTGATCGATTTATTTAAAACGGATGCTGACACTATTTCCCAAGGCATGAAAAATTTTTTGGATGATGGAAATAATATAATAATTGCACCTGAACAGCTATATTTCAATAAATAACAATAAAACTTTGAAACTCAATTCTTAATTTTCTTAGTAGTGCACGAGAAAAACCAATAGATGATGAAGCTAAAGAGAACTCTAGAACAACCATCACATCCAAATCATTGGAATTTCCTTCGAGAAAGTACATATATTTTATTATGTACATTTATAACTAACTGAGTTCAAATATTCTTTATAGAGAAGAAACTTTATCGTTGGATGTCGAAGGAAAAACGAAAAATGTCTAGTTTTCCATGTTTTACAAATAAAAACAATAAATGCTTTTGTAAAGCTTGTGACAAAATGCTTATCAACCATTTAAGCCAAATCAAAAATCATGAGAAAACCGAGTCGCATATTCGAAACATAGGTAAGAAGAAGAGTCAAACTAACATTGACACATTTACGGCCGAGGAAAATCGTCAATTTCTTGATCAAGTCCGTCTTTCCGAGCTGACTCTGTTTTTTTTTTTATTATTCACACAACTTGCCTTTTGTTTTGATGGATTTTTTACCAAATCTACTGAAAGAATGCTGCCCAGATTCAAAAGTAGGGCAGTCTATAAAGTGTTGCAGAACAAAAGCAGCTGAACTGGCGAACGTGTTGGGCAACAGAGCAAAGCAAAAAATAGTGACGGATCTCCAATGATCAAAATTCTCGTTGATAGTTGACAAAACAACAGATCTGTCATCAAAAAAGTCTTTGGTGTTGGTAGCAAGGTATGTGTTGGTATGTGTATGTTTCTTGGGTTTGATCGATTTATTTAAAACGGATGCTGACACTATTTCCCAAGGCATGAAAAATTTTTTGGATGATGGAAATAAAATTCCAACACAAAATTTGATAAGACTTGCCACAGTGTTATGGCCGGGGAAATAAATGGAGTGCAAGCAGAACAAAAAAAAGATGTTGACTTTTTTTGCATGAAGTGTACCTGCCATTCACTGCATTTGTGTTCGTCTTATGCATGCAAAAAACTTCCGGTGGAAATTGAAAAACTTTGTCGAAAAATATACCAGTTTTTTGCATACAGCCCGAAAAGAATCAATGAGTTCAAGGAATTTAAAGATTATTGCAGCGTCAAGCTTCATAAAATACTTGGAATTTTGTTAACTAGGTGGCTTGCTCTGGAGGCTGTTATTAATCGTATAGTTGAAAATGGGAAGCCCTCAAACTGTATTTTATTTCATCATATTTAGAAGTTATTGGAATTAGCACTAACGAATTGGCTAATTTAATGGATTGTCCCGACAAGAAAGCTTACTTCTTGTTTCTGTCATTTGTACTCAAAATCATAAATTATTTAAACAAGGAATTTCAATCCGAAAAAGCTCGATTATCATATCTTTATGAACTTGAACCTTGAATCAAATACACAACTAGTATTGAGTAATTTTATTAACAATAACTATATAAGAAAGAGTTCTCTTGAAAATGTTGACTACAAGGATACAAGTAATTATTTGCCAATTGATGAAGTTTTTGTAGGAAGCTCAGCTGAAGCGTACATTATGAAATGTAAGATATCAAGTGCAAAACAAACGGCAATAAGGATAAATATTCGCAGTTTTTTGATTTGTCTCTAATAAAAACCAATATAAGAAACAAATTGGGATTTAATGTAATAAACAGTATAATATTAGCAAAAGAATTGGCCGCTGACAACAAATCTGAATCTCATTACGTCTGGTCAGCTAAAAATTATTTTTAATCAATCAATTTATTTTTTGTTATGTTTTCTACAGAATATGTTCATTTATGTTTGTTTAAATAATTTAATTTGAATAAAGTATTTAATTTTTGTGATACAATAACATATTTATTATAATTTAATATACCTATATATTATAATTCAATTTGAATGAAGTATTTAATTTTTGGGATAATTACATAAGTATTTGTGACATATCTACCTACTCGATACCTATGTTAAATGGTAACTATGCTATAAACTTAAACTTAAACTAATGTGCGTTAAGAAAAATAAATTAGAATTACTGCGAAAACATGCTTTTTATGTTGTTTATTATATTTTTCGAAAAATTAGCTCAAATGAAGTTTTGGTAGGTTTTTCATTGAGTTGGTAGTTTTTTTTATGCTTTTTGGGTTTTTTTTCTTGACAACGGCAACCGTGATTTCATGAGTTCATCTCACTTCTCGAAGGTTTCATTAATCTCTTTGAGTGTTCTCATTCTTTGTGCGAGCACTGTTAAGTGCAAGATTACATATTATTGCTATCGCCAACGGATTGAAGTCATAACAAGTGACCTATTAAAGAAGAACTTGGTTTATTTCCAAAATTTATCAGCATAAATTCTAGTTGGAGTTTCAATATCATTATTCTGTTAAATTTTCTTTCAATTAGTGTTCTTTTGATCAATTTGCTTATGACTTACTTGAACATGTACTCATATGTATCACGTTGTATGTCATATACAATTTGTAATTGTGCAATTTTCTTACCTTCCGTATCACTGTGTGTGTGTGTATAGCAATCCACAACGATTATTTCAACTCTAGGTGTCCCTTGCATTTTTCGTTAAAATTTAAAAGGTTCGCTGACTTATTGCTTTATAACTTTTGCAATTTTCTTAATAATTTGATGAAACAAAATGTTTTGTAAAGACGATAAACACACAAACATTTGTGTATTATTCAAATGCTGAAAGTTATGTATTCCGTAACGGTTTTTATAGGGACCGGAAGCTGTTTTTTTTATTGAAAATTTCAATTTGTTCACTATTTTGGTCGGGGCAGCCGTATTTATGAACTTTTTATTTTTTTCTTTTTTGTTTTATAATTAGAAAATATTTCTACAATTAACCTCCTAGGGATTTTTTTTTTTCAAATTTTGTCTCATACGAAAAAATTTTTGTCAGTTTGTTGTAATTTTCGGTTTTCAGCACACTACTATGGTAATATGTAATAATAACTTTGCCGTTTACTAATATTTTTTCATGAAATAAAAAGGAAATAATAGATTGATATTACATGCATCTTATGAAATCATTGTTAGTAGTTTTAAGTGTATTGAAACAGGTGTTGTGATGAGAAGTTGGTGAAACTGCCTTTTTTTTAGCTTATAAAGCAAGGCGCAAGGCGTGGTGGTTTTCAAATCCACATACATATATATACATTTTTTTGAAGGTAATAAGGCTTCTGACATAACCTCCGAGCCCAAAATCAATATTTTTTCCTTCACTTCGTTAAAATTCCATTTCAATAAAGTCATATTTGCAAACGATTTTTGAGGAACTTGAGGAACAATTTTTTGTTTGGATTTTTCTTTGGTATAATCTTAACTAGTTTCAATAAAAACATATACCATTCTGGTGACAGAATTTGAAAAATTAATTCTAGAAAAACTGTCTACTTTGGGTTTTTTACTAGAAAGCCTTGCCATTGTATATAAAAACTATAGTAGTATTACTGAGCAGCTTTTTCTTAGGACATTGTTGGTAACTAGGGTGGGCTGTCATCGGACGGGGCTAATGGAAAGACAAATAGCAGCAGCTGCTATGCGCATGGTGGAATGTATTACCTATTTTGGATGGGTATTTCGTGCGGGCTAGAAAGAAAGGCATATACGTTTGAATTTAAATGAATGTAGAAACCGAAACCGGTTTAGGGGCATTGGTACACAATTATGTAACATAAAGCATATGCAATGCTCAAAGCTTGATGCGATGGTAATGGTAGACAAGTTGATATAATTATATTTTCAGAGTGGTAGTATGTACATTGTTTATTGCAAGATGCGTGTGGCATTGAAATAAAGTGCGAAATAAATAAGGCTTGGTAAAATGTTCATTTGATACCTATGCAGAGAAGATATTGCAGCGTTGCAAGGTTCAATTAATTTTTTTTTAAATAGAAAATAGTCAAATGAGCACAAAATTTTATTTTTTAAGAAAAAAAAAAAACCATTATATTGGGACTCATCAAATTGAGATTCACGCTCTCTGTCGGGGCTATTTCGAACCCTACAAAGAGTTTAAGGGAAATGCATGTATGACAGTCCACAAAATTTGTATAAGAGATTGATAAATTCGTGTTTTTTAGTATTTTTTAAAACTAGAAAATTAAAAAAAATGTTGAAAAGCAATGTACGCAATAGCATTACAAAATGTTTAAGATTGAAAAATAGGTTTTTTATTGCTTGTACTTTGCTTAAATTTTCTGATAATATCTAGTATAATAGTATAAACCGTATTTTATTTTCCCCGTGATCTGATCCTGATCAGATCACTTTGAAAAATGTATGTATTTGCAAAAACAACTCAAGATCCAACTTTTTTTTGGATCATAGTCACAGATCCTGTTTTTAGTTCTTAGTCTCACATCTAGGGTTACTTTTTCAACAAATCGACCAGTATGAACATCGCCTATGTTGTCACCCACTCATGTGAACGACAAAAAACGCAAACGTCAAAACAGAAAAAAATTACAAAGGCAAAAAAAATGCTTTATGAACGTAAACGTAGCTCACAGCAGTAAGCACAAGCTTTTTGAAGCAGTTGCAGAGAGTATCCTGTTGTACGGCTCACAAGTGTGGGGAGGTAAGAAGTTTCACACGGTTGAGAAACTGTTAACACACTTCGTGAAAAGAATATTTCGTCCGCCAAAAAGTACGCCTAACTACGTTCTTATGTTAGAAACCGGTCTGCCACCTCTATTCGTGAAAACCCTGAAGATTCAAGCCGATTATTTACTGACCGTCTTCAAGATGCCTGAACACCGGCTGCTCAGGAAGGTAGTTCTTAAAGCGGTACAAGACCAAAACAGCTGGTACAGAGAATGGTCAAGTCTTGCGGAAGGATTTTAGATTAGATTAGATTGATTTTATTACCAGTTTCTCAAATTAGGATACAAATTTTAATATATAAAAAAATGGTTAAGCATGGCTTTTGCCGTCTGCTCGATTGACAGTAATATGTTAATTTTAAGTTACTAGTATTAGATTACAAAAATTCACAAAATAAGAACGTTAATGTTAAGTGTTTCTAAGAGATATATTAGTTTCGATGCTTCCTTCATTCATTTTATTTGCTTTCCTTTTAAAAGGCTTCATTCAAAATTTGATTTCTGTATGAAATTGCTTTCCTATAATAGTTGAAAAGCTGTTTTACATCCTCCTCGCAATTAAGAATTGTTAGCACTTTTCCTTCAGATAACTGGTTACTCCCAAGGTAAGATCTTCTAATTTCTTTAAGGATCGGACATATTCCTAAGAAATGCATGACGTCTTCTCTCACGGAAAGATTGCAAAGACTGCAAATTAATGGTAGATCCTCCCGGTGCGGAATAAAATTCAATTGAAGCAACTCGCCTCTCATTCTAAACATAGCTGAGATTAGCTTTTGGCTGTTGTCAGACCGAAAGTAGTTTCTTTCACAGAGATTGTGTTGCAGTACACTATAGATTTCTCTATGTACAGAAGTAGTCGCCTGGTTGATGCAATCCAATCTGAGTTTCTCGTCTGCTTTTGATACAAGGTCATAAAGCGCATCCTCGACTTCTCTCCCGTCATTTCCCTGTAGACTCAGGTTAAAATCTAGTCCACAATAATCTGCAAGCTCCTTCAATTTCCCAAAGTAAAGACTTTTCCTTCGAATTATATGCCGGCTTATTATTTTCGGCAGTCTTTCGTCATGCATTTTTGAAACTTTCAAAAGATAATCTACATGTAGTTTGAGTGTTTTAATAAAAAGCGGTGGCAGTCCGGTTTCAACATGTAGCATGTAGTTAGGCGTTTTTCTCGGTAATAGAAAACATCTTTTAAGGTAGAACCTTAGCAACTTTTCTACCGTTTCATATTTCTCATAACCCCACGCTTGAGCACCATACATCATAATAGATTCTGCAACCGCTATAAAAACTTTATACTTAACGCTATGTGCAATCAGGTTATTTGCAAAGCATTTCTTCCAAGAAGCACATATTGCACTCTTAGCTTTTACTAGTTTGTCTTTTAAGTGTGTTTCATCGCCTTCGATTTGCTTAAGTTAACCGTCAGAATCCACAACTTGCAGTACATATGAAGTCGGTTAATCATAAGTTGCAGGGTTTGAGGTCAGTAGGCAGATAAAACAACATCGTCAGCAAAGAGTAACGCTTTAATCGACATTCCGGCAAACTCTATTCCTCCTGGAAGGTAGTCGGTTAGGTCATTGATGAAAAGAGCAAAAAGATTTGGGCTCAAGGGACATCCTTGTTTAACTCCCATTGTTGTGTCGAACTGATCAGACAAGTCTTGCCCGTTCCATACCGCTGCCTTATTTTCTTCGTACAGGTTTTCTATGACCCTTCCAAACATTGAAGACATTCCAGCGTTGTAGAGCTTGTAGAACAAGGCCCTCCTATCAATTGCCCTCAACAATTTATACTTTGTTTTATTTTTAGTAGTTTTGTTTAATTAATTATTATTGTTTTTCATGTTAGGTGTTCTATATTGTATGTCACTATTTGTATTTATTTTTTTTCTCATATATAAATTTTCTATACGTTCGTTTTGTGCTGGTGTTGCTGTTTTCTAACCTCTAACACTTGCATTTATGATGAAGAGCGTAGATAAGTACGTACAAATGAGCTTGCTCTAAGCTTCGTGCGACTTAGTCTCTGAGATGCAATAAAAAAAAAAAAAAAAAAAATTGTGTCGAAAGCAGCCTTGAAGTCGACGAAGAATACATATAATTTCTTGTTTTGTTCCAAGAAAGTTCCCGCAATGCTTCTGAAGATAAATATGTTGTCGATAGTTTAATATCCGCTCCGAAAACCTGCTTGGCATTCCTTTATCATTTTATTGTGGCTTATCCATTTACAGAGACGGTTGTTTAAAAGGGAGACAAATAGTTTATATGAGGAATTAAGGAAGGATATTCCTCTATAGTTGTTTGGATCGGATATGTCGCCTTTTTTATGAATTGGAAAAATGATCGCTTCCTTAAACTGACGCGGTATGCTCCTAGTTCTTAATATATAATTGAATGTCTCAGTATGTTTCTTAATAAGGTCATGCGTTCCATATTTCAGCAATTCTATCCATTCCTGGAGCCTTTCCATCCTTAAGTCTGATTGCTGTTGAAAGCACTTCTTCATCAGTAAATGACGAGTCCAGAATGTCATTAACATAAAAGGGTTTCGCATACTGGATATTTGAGGCCATGATGACAGGATTTAGTAGTTTTTGTAAATGCTCTTTCAATAAAAAGGCAGAAAGTTTGTCGCTGACTCCTTCCGTTTATGTTCCTTATTGTTTTCCAGAATTCTTTTGAATCCTTGCAGTATGTCAGCTTCAAGGCCTCAATTTCGTAGAACCTTGTTTTTTTCTCTCTACAAACTTTCTTAAAGGATTTGTTTTCTTCGATATAACGCCTTTAAAAATGTGGATTGTTGTGCTTTCGAAAAAGGATGAGCCATCCAAAGGATCTCCTCCTAGCCGCTTCACAATCAGCATCAAACCACTTTTCCTTGCCTTTAAGGTTACTCTTACATGTTTGTGAGTTGAAGGGATATGAAGTTTTTATTACGGTTTCATTATCACCCCAGCTTAGTTCTCCTTCCGTTTGAAGGTTCCTATTAAGATTTTGTCGGTACTCCATTGCCTTTGTTTCTTTCCAAGCCAGTTTTGGGGAAAGTTTAAGATTCCTTGACTCCTCGAGTGGTATCACATACGAGTTTAACTTGACAGTTATTGGCATGTGGTCCGAAAATGGCATACTAAGAACCTCAAAATCGTTGATTAGTGCCGTCCATTCCCCTCTTGATAGACAAAAGTCCACCACTGACGAACCTTGTTGTCCCAAAAAGGTATATTCGCCACATTTATCAGACTTACTTGCACCATTCATGACAAAAAAACCAAATGAGTCACATAGTTCCAGTAATTGATCTCCTCTTGAGTTAAAAGTTGTATCTTTGGAGTGCCTTACTTTTCCAGTAAACATATTTTCTCTACCTGCTTCCTCTCTGATCCTTGCGTTTAAATCACCTATTAACATTATGTTATCTTCATTGTTGCGTTCTAGAAAACCTTGTAAGATTCTAAAATCCCTATCCCAATGGTTACAGTTGACGTATACTGGTATAATAATATATTTCGTAGAATTAATGACAATACTTAAATAGATTACTTCTTCCTCTGATATAAATTCGCAAGATATATTTCTGATAGTCTTCTTGTACCCGTAAAGCATCCACCACTTGGTCTTCCTCCTGAATTTAATCTTAATGCTGGTATCCATATAGAGTTGAAATTACTTAAATGATCGGTGTATAAATTGTAATCTTCTTCCAGAACAAATGTTTCATACACGAAAACAAAATTATAGTTGTTTAATAATTCATAAAAATTTCCATATAATGACTTAGTACTTAACCCTGATATATTGTAACTTATAATATTTATACTTTTAAATTTAATATCTATTTCTTTACAAGGGCAGACGGCGGCGGCGGCGGCGGCGGCTGTACCCTATACTGGATTCGATTTCGAAAACGCTTGATTGGTTGGAGTCCGTACTAAGCTGCTTTCGTTTTGACTACTAGGTGTCGCTCGATTAAATCTATTTATAGTGTTGATACTATAAAGTTTATTAATCTTTCTGTAAAGATATAAAATTACATTAAATGTTTTACAATGATAAAGTATTTCAAGTGTATTTGATTTGTTTCGCTTGGCGTCTTGTTGCTCGTCTATCTCACTTCCAATTGAGAATTGAGGTTATGTGTTTTTCATTGGTTGAATTCGAATTTTCCTTCTTCTGATGACAGCGCTGCCTATGACTCAAACGAGTACTTGCTTTTTCTCTCTACTTTGTTTTTCTCTCTATTTTATTTTTCTCTCTACTTTCATCTGTCATACGCCACAGCACTCCTCCCCAAGTGACAGCGTTAACGAAGGATGTTTTTATTTTGCGAATCGAACTTGCTTACGTTTGTTTTTCGTTGCAGAATAAGTTTTGATTCCAGCTGGAAAACTTGGAGATTCGGATGGCGGTTGAAGTGGTTTAGATGAAGATGTTGGTTGAACTGGAGTAGAAGCAGATGTTGGCTGAATTGTACTTGGTGTAGTTGTTGGTGTGTTGAATTGTTCGTGTTCGTAAAACGCCGGTTTGAGTCGCTCAGTAGAAATCGTTGTTGGTATTCCGTCTATGTCGATTTTGAATACATAATCCGATATTCGTTCCATTACAGCATATGGACCATTATAAGGCTGCTCGCATGGTTTTTGTACCGCGTCCACTCTTACGAAAACATGAGTACAGGTGTATAATGTTTTGTGTACGAAAGGTTTTGTATAGCAGTGGTGTGCTGACGGTGTTGATTTTACTTGTCGCATGTGTTCTCGGAACTTCTCGACAAAAATCTCCGGATCCAGTAGAGTTTCTTCATGCATGAACATCTCACCTGGTAGTTTCAGTGTTGTTCCAAAAACAAGTTCAGCAGCAGTTGCTTTGATGTCCTCTTTGTAACTCGTACGTAAACCTAAGAGAACTGTTGGTAGTACACTTACCCAGTCTGTTGCTTCATGACACTTAATGGAAGTCTTCAGAGATCTGTGCCATCGTTCTATCATTCCATTTGAGGCAGGGTGATAAGCAGTGGTTCTAATGTGTGTACTTCCGATCAATCTAGTTAGGGCGTCAAACAGAGCGGATTCGAACTGAGTTCCTCTATCGGTTGTGATGGTTTTTGGTGAACCGAATCTGCATACCCACGAGTTGAAAAAGGTAGTGACAATTGTTTGAGCTGTGATGTCCTTAAGTGGAATTGCTTCAGGCCATCTCGTGAAGCGGTCGATCATAGTCAATAGGTATCGGTACTCGTTTACTAGTGGCATTACGACGATATCCATGTGTACGTGATCGAATCTAGCATTAGGCATTGGAATATGTAGTGGTTTATTCTTGACATGTCTGCCTATTTTACTGCGTTGGCATTGTATGCAAGACCTGGCCCACGATAGTACATCTTTCCCCATGCTGGGCCATACAAACTTTCTTCGTATTTGTTGTTTTGTAGCTCTTCCACTCGGATGCGATAATTTGTGAACACTGTCGAACACTTTTCGGCGCAACGTTGCAGGAACATATGGTCGAATGTCTGGACCTCTGACGTCACAGTAGACTATGGTGTCCGTATCATCTATGCGAAGTCCTCGAAGTTGAAGGGAGCTCTTACTAGGAGTTGCCAATTCCACTCTTAACTCGTCGTCTTCTTTTTGGTGTTGCGCTAGGTCTGTTGTGCTGACTATGACAGGCATGTTGATGACTTCTAAGCGAGAAAATGCGTCGGCTACCACATTATCCTTTCCAGACACGTACTCTATTCTTGTTGAGAAACGTCCAATTTCTTCGAGCTGTCGTGCGACGCGATCACATGCGTGGTCCGATTTCTGGTCGAATGCGTAGACCAATGGTTTGTGGTCGGTTAGAATGATAAGTTCTCGTCCTTCGATGAGATGACGAAAATGTTTAACTGCCCTGTAGATAGCTAGCAGTTCTCGATCGTAAACTTTGTATCTTGTTTCTCTCGGGTTTAGCTTGCTTGAGAAGAAACCAAGAGGCTGTAGCTGATCATCGATGCGTTGGTCAAGGACGGCTCCAATTGCGACATCTGATGCATCACATCGCAAAACCAATGGTACATCTGAACGTGGATGAGCTAATTGAACAGCATCCCTCAGCTTGCTTTTACATTGTTCAAATGCTCTGTCTGCTTCGGGTGTCCATTCAATTTGACGTTTATCACCTTTCTTTGCTCCTATCGTCAAGTCAACTAGTGGAGATTGTGTTTCTGAAGCTCCTGGCATGCAGTTCCGATAGAAGTTCCATGATCCTAGGAACTTTCGAAGTTGATCCATCGTACTTGGCTTTGTATAGTTGGTTAAGGCCTCTACTCGGTCGGTTGGAGGTTTAATACCGAATTTGTTAACGGTGTATCCTAAGTACCTTACCTCTGGCTGTCCAAAGAAACATTTGGATACGTTAATGACTAAGCCATACTGTTGAAGCTTCTTGAAGACGATGTGTAGATGTTTTCTGTGTTCTTCCTCGTTAGTTGACGCGATGAGAATATCGTCTATATAGCAGAAACAGAACTCGAGTCCCCTGAGAACTGCGTCCATGAAACGTTGCATCGTCTGAGCGGCATTGCATAGGCCGAAGGTCATTGCGTTGAATTCAAAGAGGCCGAATGGTGTTATTACGGCTGTTTTTGGTCGGTCCTCTGGTGCAAGTGGTATTTGGTGGTATGCTCTCTTCAAGTCCAGCGTTGTAAAAATCTGACAGTCAGTCAGCTGATGACTAAAATCCCTGAGGTGTGGAATTGGATACCTGTCTGGAACCGTGATTTTGTTCAAACGGCGATAGTCACCGCATGGTCTCCAACCTCCCGATTTCTTTTGAACCATTTGAAGTGGAGATGCCCATTCGCTCTTGGATGGCTGACAAATACCTTGAAGCATCATATTTTGAAATTCGTTCTTGGCTGCCTTAAGTTTCTCACCCGCTAGTCGACGCACTTTCTCAGCAACCGGATGCCCATTGACGATAATGTGATGTTGCACAAAATGTTCTTCGACGCAAGTCTGCTTGTCATGTGTGATATCTATATAATCCTTTAGAATATCTCCATAACGATTTGTTTCATCTATAGTTCTTAATGTTGGCTGCGAACTGTTGCTGAGACTACCTCGAACCCGTAGATTTACTTTGTTATCACTGATTAGTTTTTGACTCAGTCGGATAGTTAAGTCGAAATGGTGTATGAAGTCCGCTCCAATGATGGGTTGCTTAACGTCAGCGATGGTAAAAAGCCAACGAAATTCTCGTCGAAGACCCAAATCAAGTATCATCGTTTTTGAACCATATGTTGAAATAGTAGCTCCATTTGCCGCATAAAGTTGTGATGAAATTGGTGTGTTGTTAGCTGCATACTTCCTAGGCAATACTGAGATATCAGCGCCCGTGTCGATAAGGTAGTGGATTCCGCTAGTTTTGTCTTTTATTTGCAGACGGTGGCGATCGTTGTTGCCGTGGGTGACCGTCTGAACACCCGACGGCGGAGTTAGTTTTCCGTCCATTTGGTGCAGCCTGGTTTGCACTTTCGTGCTTCCTCTCCAAATCTCTTGTGGAAGTAGCACATACCAGCTTCATCACCATTTGTTGAACGAGTTTTGCTTTGTGATCGCTTTCGGGATGTTGATCTGCCTCTAGCTTTGAGGAATTGAATTTCTTTCCGAAGTGTCTCGACAATTTTTAAGACATCGTCTATAGTTTGTGCAGATGATCCAGACCTTGAGACAGTTTGTACCTCATCTTCGTATGTTGCTACTGGTAGAGAAGCAGAGACAGGACACAGGTGTGCGTTAGACATGTCAAAAATTTTGTCTCCTACTTCCGCAAGTTTGTCCAGATCCTCTTGGCCAGTTGCTATCAGCACCGTGCACATATTTTCGGGAAGTCGATCGAAGAAAAGTGTGCGCATGATGGATGAGTCACAGCGTCCCTCAGAAAGGTGTCTCATATGTGCGAGGATAGCTGACGGCTTTTTCCCGGTCATGTCTTCTCCTCGTAGCATGCGTCTCAGTTGTGATTCTGGAGTGGGAGCAAAATGGTTCAACAGTCGTCCTTTTAGGACAGCAAATTTGTTGTCTGTTGGTGGATTAGTTGCCAGGTCACCAACTGCTCTTAAGGTATCGCCTTCCAGGCTGACCAATAAGTTGGCATACCGATCGTTATCGTTGACAACACCTCCAAGTTGCAACGCCATTTCTACTTGATTGAGCCAGAGTTGAGGATACAATGAATTAAATTTCGGTAGACGAACGCGTTGTATTGCAGATAGACTTTGCCCTGAACTACCTGACGGAGATGATGATGTTGCGAAGTTCGTGGGAGCAAGATGTTGTGTTCCAGAAGTTCCAGCGGCTGTTACTGGCTGTTCAGTCGTACCCAGTTGTCGAATTTTGTTGAGCGAGTCGAATGCCTCCTTCATCTCTCGCAACTCTTCACGTAGCTGCTCTATAATTTTTTTGTCTGCCTCCTCTTGTGCGCTAGTCATTGTTGGCTGGTAATTCTTTATTGCTTGAGAGATTGTCTTTCCTTTTTCGTCTTCGTCAGACGTTTCTGAATTGGAGAAATCCAATCTTCGGCCTTTTCCACTGCGTAGATCGTACGGCATGTACTGCCTGCTGCGTAAATCTCTTGTAAGAGATCACGTCGGGGTCACCAGTTATAGTGTTGATACTATAAAGTTTATTAATCTTTCTGTAAAGATATAAAATTACATTAAATGTTTTACAATGATAAAGTATTTCAAGTGTATTTGATTTGTTTCGCTTGGCGTCTTGTTGCTCGTCTATCTCACTTCCAATTGAGAATTGAGGTTATGTGTTTTTCATCGGTTGAATTCGAATTTTCCTTCTTCTGATGACAGCGCTGCCTATGACTCAAACGAGTACTTGCTTTTTCTCTCTACTTTGTTTTTCTCTCTATTTTATTTTTCTCTCTACTTTCATCTGTCATACGCCACATATTTGTGGGCACAATATACAAATGAAATGATTTTCACACACAAATAATATGATTCTTGATTATTTACTTTATTTAATTCAACTCTTTACTTTAATTATTACAAAATTGATGAACTGCGTATAGTCCGGTCAATCTAGACATTTGAAGTTACATAAATTCGCACCAAGCTGAAAGTTGGTGAGATCGTTTAAAATATGATTCCAAATAAAACTTGAAAGTTCCCCCACTTTCCCCTGCATGGAAAAAATTTTATTCGAGGTCAAAGGTCAAAAATGTGATTTTTTTCCAATTTTTTGCAATTTTCAGCAAAACGGTAAGTTTTATCATAAAAATATATCAGACGCAATTGTAGATTATAAATTTATCTATAAAAAATGTTAAGCTGTTTTTTTTCTTATGAGCAGATATAACGATTCAAAAATTTAGAAAAGTCGTGATAGTTTTAATAATATATGCATGAGTACGCCTCCTATTTGCATTTCCAAAGTTGTAATATATGATTAAATAGTTTCTCCTTTTCAACAGCATGCGTGGCTATTTATGATTGTTTTGAAAAAGTAAACATTGATATTAACAATACAGATGCGACACATATCATTGTCGGAGGATTCTTACTACATCGCGTTGTGTGGGATAGCGAAGAAACGTTCAAAGTTATTTTAGATAAATATGTTCAGTATATACGTCGACATTTTGGTTCTAGAGTAACTGTCGTATTTGATGGCTATTATGATAGTACGAGAAATATCAAAGCTGCAGAACAACGTTGTCGAACTTTAGTAACATCTCCATCTTCTGATATTTGATTTGATGTAAATTTGACAGTCCCAACCAGTCAACAGAAATTTCTTGCAAATACTCACAACAAGTCTAGATTTATTTCAATATTGAAAGAAAAGTTTACTGCTGAAAATATATTGGTAAAACAAGCAAAGAATGATGCTGATGTATTGATAATTGAAAAAGCAATAGAACAAATCAATTTGACAGATACAACTATTGTTGTTGGTGAAGATGTAGACTTACTCGTAATACTTACTACTCGAGCTCCAACTGAGAAAACTATTTTCTTCTTAAAACCATGAAAAGCTCAAAATCAATCGGAAATTTATTCATCACAAAGCTTATCTACTTTTCCATCATGTACTTTTTTTACACGGAATAAGTGGCTGCGATACGACATCAGCATTTTACAGGAGGGGTAAAATAACAGTTTTCAAAAGCAATTACTTCAATGTAATGATCTACTTTCAAAGTATTTAAAAACAATAATTCAACTCGACAAGAAGTTCTCACTTACGGCATTCGCTTTCTTCTTTCTATGTACGGAGCTCTTAAAAAACTACCTGGTTAGATAAATATAGATATGCATGTTTCGTTAAAAACACTAAAAGCAAAAAACGAGTTCAATAAGCTTTTGTCTTCCTCCAACTTCAGATGCTGCTCATCAACATCTTCTTCGCGTATATTATCAAGTTCAAGTGTGGCTTGGTAATCAGCTTGACTCTACAGACTGGGATTGGAAACTAATCAACAACACTCTAGAACCAATTCAAACTGCACTTCCACCTGCGCCGGAAAAACTGTTGAACACAATTTTTTGTAACTGAAAAAAGGGATGCTGTGCAACATGTGGTTGCAAAAAAGTTGGACTGTTTTGTTCTATGGCATGTACCAATTGTCAAGGCCGGTCATGCTCTAATGTTGAATCACCAACAGTGGAGGATTCGTTTGATTCCAATGAGATGACATTCGAAACATCGCTATTGACGCAATTTACTTGCATCCAGCCTGAAGATGAAGAAGAAGAACAAGAAGAAGATCAAGAAGAAGAACAAGAAAAAGATTTTAATGGCTATGAATTAGAAGAATAAACTTCACTACTTTGTTTTAATTTACTTCGTACATTTCTTTTGCAGTCTTTGCCAATTTTTGATATTTTGCTTTTTATTAAATAGGATCATAACGGACAGATAGAATAGAATATTTGGGAAACCAAGTTAAAAAAACGCGCTATACTCTACCTCATAGGTGTGGTGAAAACTTGCGCTTATTATAACGATTATAACTTTTCTAAATTTTTGAATCGTTATATCTCCGAAACAGTGACTCATAAGAAAAAAAGTAGCTGAACATTTTTAATAGATAAATTTATAATCTACAATTGCGTCTGATATATTTTTATGATTAAACTTACCGTTTTGCTGAAAATCGCAAAAAATCGGAAAAAAATCACATTTTTGACCTTTGACCTCGAATAAAATTTTTTCCATGCAGGGGAAAGTGGGGGAACTTTCAAGTTTTATTTGGAATCATATTTTAAACGATCTCACCAACTTTCAGCTTGGTGCGAATTTATGTAACTTCACTATCAATTTTTGGTTTAATTTGACCGGATTAGTAGTCTGTGCAAAAAGATACATCTGCGTCTTCGGTGGAAAAACATCTGTCGGAATAAAGTTCGTTGTGCCAGAATTTTGAATTTTTATTGCGATGTATGGCGAAGACATGGTTGTGGAAAGTTATGTCGCCACATGAGCCCCTCAGGAGTGGGACGAGTGTGGAGCGAGGTTCACGAAAGTAATTCTGTTTCGTTCTTTTTGATTTTGTGTGAGCGGTGTGACTGAAGTTGTTGTTCGTGGTGTTGTGACAGTGACAGCAGAATTATTTTCGATGAAGGCTGGTTTTAATCTTTCTGTTGATATCGTAGTTGGATTTCCATCAATGTTGATTTTAAAAACAAACTCCGATAAGCGATCGATGACTTCATAAGGACCACGATATGGCTGTTCCAATGGTTTCTTGACGCTGTCGACTCGGATGAAAACGTGTGTGCATGAGAACAATGTTCCATGGGAGAAAGCTTTGGTCTTGTTGTGGTGTGCTGATGGAGCTGAGCGAACTTCTCTCATAAAAACACGGAACTGCTCGATGAACTCTTGAGGATCTGGATTCGCTTCTTTGTCGATGAAGTACTCACCCGGTAGTCGCAATGTTGCTCCATACAACATCTCAGCTGCGCTTGCCTTGATGTCATCTTTTAGACTTGTTCGCAATCCAAGTAGTACGACGGGTAGAATCTTTGTCCAGTTGTTTGTGCTGTGGTACGCATTTCTCACAACCATGCCTTGTGAGGAAAATGGAGGGGACCTACTATTTTCTGCCGGTTCCGAACGGCTAATCGAGAAAGCGCTTTTCATGGCAATGAATACTAACGGAGGACTTGCCAATTCCTCGCGAAAGGCGATACCCGTGGAAAAACATTTTTGCCTCTGGTGGGATTCGAACTCGAACCTCTGGATTAACAGGCGGACATGCTATCCATCACACCACGGGTACCACGATGAGTTGCGTTAGTGCTTCAAATAAACGTGATTCAAACTGTGAGCCTCTATCACTTGTTATTGTTGAAGGTGCACCGAATCGGCTTATCCATCCAGAGAAAAATGCATTAACGACCGTGTTCGCTGTAACATCTCTTATCGGAACTGCTTCTGTCCAGCGAGTGAAGCGATTGATGAACGTTAAACAATAGCGATAGCCCTCGGACAGTGGCATCATGATGATATCGATGTGAATATGTTTGAAGCGTTCACTGGGTATCTCTATATGTTGTGGTACATTTTTGACATGTCGATGTACTTTGCTTCGTTGACATGGTAAACACATTCTTGCCCAGTTGACGATGTCACGATTCATGGAAGGTCAGACGTGGCGTTGAGTGATGGCTTTCTTTGTTGTACGACTGCTTGGGTGTGACGGGTTGTGTATGTTTTCGAACACTTTTCGTCTTAGTGGCAGCGGAATAAATGGACGAATGGTTTTGTTGGCAATGTCACAGTAGATGGGCTCTTCTGAATCGATTTTAAGCTGGAACAGTTTGAGTGCGGAAGCTGAATCTGGTCGCAAAAGTTGTTGAAGTTCCTCGTCGTTTGCTTGGTGTTCTGCGATGTCTCTTTTGGATATGAGTGTAAGCATGTTGATGGTTTCGATCCTTGACATTGCATCAGCCACTACGTTCGTCTTTCCAGGTGTGTGGACAATGTTAGTAGTAAACTCGCTGATGTAATGTAACTGTCGCTGTTGTCTTGGTGAAGCTTTGGCTGATCGTTGTACAAAAGCAAAAGATAGAGGACGGTGGTCAGTTATCACAGTGATGTTTCGTCCTTCGATCATGTGTCTAAAGAACTGTATAGCTTTGTAGATTGCAAGCAATTCTCGGTCGTAAGCGCTATAATTCGATTCGGCTTTGCTTAGTTTCTTTGTGAAAAAACCAAGAGGTTGAGGAATGCCGTCGACGGTCTGGTCAAGTGTTGCGCCGATAGACTTGTCCGATGCGTCACAGCGTAGTGTTAGCGTTTTACTGGGTATCGGAAACACCAATTGGACGGCGTCGACCAGCAATTGCTTGCATTTCTCAAAAGCGTCTTCTGCTTGTGTGTTCCAGACAATTTCGGTTCGGTCATTTTTCTTCACGGTAGGGGCCAATTCGATGAGAGGGGCGTGGACTTCGGCTGCGTTTGGCATGTTCAGTCTGTAGAAGTTCCAAGATCCCAAAAACCTGCGCAGTTCAGCAACTGTTTTCGGTTTGGGATAGTTACGGATTGCCTCGACTTTCTCTTCAGGTGGTTTGATCCCCGATTCGTTGATAGTGTAGCCAAGATAGTTGACAGTCGGTTCACCAAATATGCACTTGGATACGTTAATGGACAATCCGTGTTGGTGGAGCCTCTCTAGAACAATTCGTAGATGTTGTTCATGTTCATCAAGGTTCTTCGATGCGATTAGAATGTCGTCTATATAAACGTGGCAGAAGTTGAGCTCTCGCAAAATGGAATCCATCAGTCGCTGGAATGATTGTGCAGCGTTGCACAGACCGAAGGTCATTACGTTAAACTGGAACAAGCTAAACGGTGTGATGACGGCTGTTTTCGGTCGGTCTTCTGGAATCACCGGTATCTGGTAGTACGCTCTAGCCAGGTCGAGGGTCGAAAAAATTTTGCATCCGTGGAGATTGAACATGAAATCACGTACGTTGGGAATCGGGTAGCGATCTGGAATGGTGATTTTGTTTAAACGGCGATAATCACCGCAGGCACGCCATTCTCCGTTCTTCTTTTGTACAAGATGTAGAGGACTTGCCCATTCGCTCTTGGACGGCTCGCAGATTCCTTGTGGCATCATGTTGTTGAATTCCGATTTTGCGGCTTGGAGTTTCTCACCTGCTAGACGACGAGCTCTTTCAGCAACTGGTTGACCTCTTGTTGTAATGTGGTGGTGAACATTGTGTGTAGGTGCTTTGCACGCCACAGGTTTGGTCACGTTCTCGAATTCCTTAAGTAGCTTATAGTACGGGTGTTTGGAATTGACTGTGAGGATGGTTGGTTGTGAAGAGCGGATGAGTTTTGATGGAGAAAAGAGCTTGGTCTCTGCGTCAATCAGTCTTCGGTGACGAAGATCGACAAGCAGGCCATGATGTTTAATGAAATCGGCACCAAGGATTGGTTGTGTGACGTCAGCTATGGTGAATGTCCAAAGATATGGACGTTGGAGGCCAAGGTTCAATGACATGGTTGTTGAACCGAACGTGTCGATGGTGGATCCGTTCGCTGCGAATAGTTTGGAACTTGTTAGGGATTTCTTTTTAACGTTCTCACCTTTCTTTTGTCGCCAAGGGATGACAGAAATGTACGCTCCGGTGTCCACCAAAAACTTTAAACCGCTTGTTTGGTCGTTTACTTGCAGGCGTGTCGTTAAAGCGCCTCCAGAGGTGCCTGCGTGGTTGTCTGGAGGGTTTAGTGGTTTAAAGTTGTTTTGCTGAGTTGGAAATCACATGGTTCTCTGCAATTTCGTGCCTTATCTCCGAATCTCATGTGGAAATAACAATAAGTTTGTTTCGGGTTCTTCCGTGTGCGACTAGAGGATCTACCGCGGTTATTTGCCAGTTTTGAGCGCAAATCTTTAATCTCTTTTGTAAGGGCGTTGACCTGAGCCTCTAGTCCTGACGGATCTGGCTTGGAGCACGATGGTTTTGTTGTTTCCACTGCCAGAATGGAGGGACGTGAAAGGTCAATAATTTTGTCAGCTTGAGTGGCCAGTTTGGTTAAGTCCGTAACCTCACTTATTGCCAAAATGCCTCTTATTTGCTCAGGGAGATGTTCGAGAAATAGAGAACGAAGAACGTTTTCTGGGAATGAGCTTCCCGCCAAATTTCTCAATCGTTGCAGGAGATTAGATGGTTTTTCTTCTGAAATCTCAGTGCCACGGAGAAGACGTCGAAGTTTGGACTCGCTGGTTTCATCGAACGAAGAAATTAAGCGTTCTTTCAGAGCGTCGTAAGCATTTATTGCTGGTGGAGCGGAAAGGATGTCTGAGACAAACGGCAGAGTGGACGAGTCTAAATTTACAAGGACGTAGCGATACTTTGTGGTGTCTGCGGTGATGCGAGAAATTGCGAATGCGGCTTCAACTTGCATGAACCACAGTGAAGGGTTCTCTCGCCAGAAGGGTGGAATTTTCACAACTCTTACCGCGTTTACCTCAGGATTTTCGTTGTTATTTTCAGCGTTGTTGTCTTCCATGTTGTAAACTTATGTGTCGCAAGGCAATAATCGAAAAAATAATCAAGAATATTCGTGTTCGTGTGGTCTCGATGATCACGTCGGGGTCACCAGATTTGTGGGCACAATATACAAATGAAATGATTGTCACACACAAATAATATGATTCTTGATTATTTACTTTATTTAATTCAACTCTTTACTTTAATTATTACAAAATTGATGAACTGCGTAGTCTGTGCAAAAAGATACATCTGCGTCTTCGGTGGAAAAACATCTGTCGGAATAAAGTTCGTTGTGCCAGAATTTTGAATTTTTATTGCGATGTCTTCGCCATCTGGTTGTGGAAAGTTATGTCGCCACATATTTACCAGGTTGTTTTGACGTACATCTGACACACCCAGGCTACCCAGCTGTTTGCTTAGGGCTTTCTGATAAATTTGATTTAATTGCGAAATTCCATCTGCAGTGTTGTTGCACAAAAGTCCTAATGATTTGCTCCAGCTGAAAATTTTGTCAAAGATGTACATTTTTTCGTCTCTCACATACACCTTTATATCTGTGTTTTCGTTAATCAACTTCTTTCTTATGCTTAAAAGCTGGTTTCTCTTTTGCCGTATTGTCACCGGGAGATCTTTGAAGATAGTGACTCCATTGTTTTGCAAACTTTTTGATTTTTTTAATGCAGAGATAACTTGATTTTTCGTCTCCATTTAAACTACAAAGTTCTTCTTGTTGGAATTTGTTGATCTAAGTTCATGAATTTGCAGGTTATTGGTGCATGGTCGTGGTTGAACTATGGAAGCACATACATTTCTAATCAACTCCTTCTCATCTCTGCCAACTTGTACATCGATACGCATCATCAAATTGTTTTCCGTGTTTTTTTTCTGCATTTCATCCATTCGCGATTCTAAGAGCTCGTATTTTTCCTCCAATGCAGCTACTTTATTGGATAGTTAAATATTTTCTCCAAAATTTGTTGGTTGACTTTGACTATAGCTTCGATGTCAACTTTTTTTTTTTACAGTATCTTGCAGCTTTGTGTCAAGCAATCCCGTAATCATGTTGGCTAGGTCTAGCTTTGTCATATTTCCAACAATTTCTTTCGGCTCAGACATTTTTTCATAGATTTGAGCTTTCTTTAGAATGTTGAAAATTCCTGCAGATGTTTCTCTAACTTTGCGTTTATTCATAAGCACGAATAGGTTATGTGCAAAAACACTTAGCTATGCAATTGGTAGCAAGACAAACAATTTTAGCGTAAAACTAACTTGTACAATACAGGATCGAAGCTTTTTTATTCCTTTATTTGCTTATGCTTAAAAACACTCAAATAACTTAATTTTTTTGCTTTTAACACTTTTTTTTCTCAAAGCTATTCTAAAAAATCACCAACTCTTTACTATTGACAGCTGTCCTTCTTGCGGAAGGATGCAATATAAATTTTGATTTAAACGTTCAAAATATATTAAGCAGTAAAACTCTCTTGTATGACGTTATATCAAAGGTCGATGAGAAATGTAGAGCAGAATATGCAGCTGAAGCTTCTGGGTCATTATTCAGGACAACATACAGTAGGCTGAACCATAATCTTGCAGAGAGAAATTACTTCTGTGACTCGAACAAGATAGATGTGATCGCTACAATGGTCAAGCTTCGGAGCGAATTACTCAATTTGAATTTTATACCACACAGACCCGATTTACCACTGGAGTGCAGTATATGCAACTTAGAGGAAAGAGAAGACGTAATCCATTTCGTAGGAAGGTGTCCAACTTTGAGAGAAACTAGAAGAAGCATTCTCGGAAGCGACTTTTTAACAGAGGCTCAAGTTATTAGTAGGCTGAATGAGATGAATGTTGTCAAGCTATATGACTATTGCAAAATTGCGTTACGTTATAGAGAAAGAATAATGAATGAAGACTTTTGAGTTAACATACAGTAACTTATTATTATTATTTTCAAGTTATAAATATATTTTTTTTTATCTATTATTATTATTATTAATTGTGAAAGCTTATTACATTAATTGAAATAATGTTTACTGTCAATCTGGCAGACGACAAATGCCATGCTATATGATATTTGTATATATGAATGTGTAAAAAACTGTTAGTCATTTATAAATAAATAATCTATCTATCTACTATCTATCAACGGCAAAAAAACTGAATTACAAACCACACAGGACTTTCATAGAAATAAGGTTGGTATTGAAAAGCGAAAAAGTGATTTTTAGAAACGATTTAACATTTTCAAGGTTTCCAAATGCAATGGGAATAGGTTTGAACAATTTATTTTCTAGTTGCACACGATGTAAATAAAATCTAGTGAGAGGTAAGATTATCAAATTAAAGGTTTATTATGTAAAATATTAAGTAGGTGTCTTTGTTTAAATATTGATTAGGAAGAAGAAGAGTCACTCAACGCTGTTCGCTATGACGATATTGTTCGATAAGGCATTCGAGGAGGCTAAGAAGAACTACCCAGCAATCATCTTCATTGATGAAATCGACGCCAGTGAAAAGTATCTAGTGAAAGGGTTTTAACTATGTACATATTAGAGAAAAAGCCAAGATTAGTTTCGTTCAACAGACGCACTTTTGATATATCAGTGCTGAAGTATCGTGCTATGGTCCATGGCATTCAAGCAGAATATTTTCGTAAGGTAGGCGAAAAGTGAAATAGTTACAATCAGAGATATACATATGTACATATGTAGCAGTGATTGGCATTGTGTTTGCTTGGATCCCTCTCTGATCTTAAAGCTTCTGTGAGAGTAAAAGTAAAGGAAGTTTGTGCAGCATTTAATCTTCCTGGTAAGATTGGTGTTGATAAGTCACAAGCTATGAACTTACACGACAGCTGCAAGATACAAGAGATTCGAGATTATTTTGAAACAGATGTAATTTACACAGGGATGGATTACTACTGAAAACTGAAAGCCACAACAAAAGTGCTGAAGAGTTGCATGTAATTAGAGAAAAAGAACCTGTTTAAACGACAGAAAATAATAAAAATTTTTGGGTGAACTTATAAGCAACAAAACAAAAGCCTAATATCTCTTATTAATGGGCTAAAGTAATCTAGAAAATTAACGATTTTTGTAGAACGATTTTTGTAACGGTTTTTGTATATTACACTGTTTGCTGTTTTTAAATTCTTTTTGCAAGTTAAGGATAATAAAACACGGCTAGTATAATTGTATAGATTCTACATACAAAAATTCTAAAAATAAATTTAAAAATGTATTCTTTTCCAGATCACCCTTGAGGTAGAATACAAGATTCACTTTTTTTAAAGAGGTTCCCCAGTAAAGCCTTTCGCAAACCAACGCGGTCAGTGCGTTCGATCCGATTGCGTTAAGTCAAATCTCCATAAAATTACATGTATTTTATGGAGATTTGACTTAACGCAATCGGATCGCACGCACTGACCGCGTTGGTTCTTGCAAGGCTTAAACCAGGTAGAGCTGTGTCAATCGCGATTGATTCGGTCTTTTTGACCCGTTCACTGGAAATGATTGATGATTGCAATCATACAAAACTAAAACAATCAATCACCATTTCAATCATTTCCATAGAACGCCACTGAAAGGAACTCAGTATTTTACTATTATACATATGCTGTATTTGTATGAGATGGGTGAAGACGACCGAAACTGAAACCAATGATTTGATAGAAACGAACGACCGAAACCGAAACCAATCATTTGTACGAGCCGAACGTCTGAAAATGAAACCAATCATTTGAACGTTGAACCTTGAACGATAGGGGAACGACCGAAATTGAAACCAATCGTTTGAACGAAATGAACGACCGAGACTGAAACCAATCACCAATCATTTGAACCAAACGACCGAACGAGATTGAAACCAATCGTTTGAACGAAACGAACGAACGAGACTGAAACCAATCACCAATCACTTGAACCAAACGAACGACCGAAACTGAAACCAATCGTTTGAACGAAGACCCGAAACGATTGACTGAAACTGAAACCAATCAAACAAGTACTACTGTACTCTGTCTACTTTGATGCTCATAGAATGGTGCTATTGCTGAGTAGGTGGGCGATGTTTTTCATTTCAGATGAAACACATATACATACTTATGTTTCTTTTATATTTTAAGCTTTTAGAATTTCATAGATTTAGAACTTTTCTAGTTTCAAAGCGATATGGAAAGATTTCCACTTTGAAGATTTCCAAATTTGAAGTAGAAATCTTTCCATATCGCTTTTATGGCGATTCTCACTGAAAATGTAAAATAAATGTATGTGTGTATGTATATGCACATCTTAAAAAGAAAACCATCCCCCATCTACAACTCAGTACCATACTATTGGTTCTTACCTACGTTTCTGTTTCGATGTTGACTCGACTGCACCTATGTAGATATGTATGTACACGAAGCGTAAACAGAGAGTAATATAAATTAAAAAATACAACGCTGCACTGCAAATGATTGGTTTCAATTTCGGTTGTTCCTCGTTCTCGTGGGTCTATTGGTTTCAGTTTCGGTCGATCGTCTCGGCCAGTTCAAGTGATTGAATGATTGATTGAAATGACCGAATCTTTAAATTGAACGATTGATGATTGATTCGTTCACTGGAAATGAACGATTTACACAGCACTAAAACCAGGCCACTTCCTCTATCTAACTACTTATAATGCACATGCTTAAAAATCAATATTAAATATACATATATGTATTTACAATTATTATACTAAAATATAGGATATTTATGATAATAAAAATAATAATGTAAAAAAAATATAAATAAAATCAAAAGGAATTCAAAAAATGTATATAATAAAACAAAAAAAAAAAAATATAAAACAATTAAAAAAATATAAAAAGAAACAAAAATAAGAAAATAAATATAAAAAGTAACAGAAAAGCAAATATTAAGAAATAAACAAAATGACTAGCCGTTTAAAACATATTGCACATGAAAAAAAGCTAATAATAAAAGGAACATTTAATTCAGTACCTAAATTGGACAAAAACGTTAAAAATTTATATTAATGAAATCCCTGAGTTCAATCAGTAGCAGTTGCTCTCTCCTCTCGACCGTGGTACTGACCATGAACTCAGAAAAGGCTTCGCATTTCAGCTTCTCCTTGAGCTGACCAGCTGCGAAGCCCGCATAATAAAGTGCTGCTACAGTCTGCATTTGCTCACTTGGTTCTTTTTAAACCAGTGGTGAGTCTATTTCCTCGTCAATATCCATATTGCAGTCTCATTGACAGTTGTCACTGTCGTCATCTTCTTCATTTTCGTCTGTAGCTTCTTCAACGACGGGAGCTGCTGGGTTCACCAAATAGTCTTGTATGGTTTTTTCAACGTTGGACATCTCTTTGTCGTTCTTCGTTGATACATTCAGTTTTTTTTTTCCAATTCCGCTGTTCCAATCTGTGGCTCTGCCCCAGCATCTTCGTATCCCGAATGTTCTGCTGAGCTAAAATGTTGGACCATGATCAACTTAAGGTTTCGAATGAATCTCCATACCGATGGTTCCTTGTCGTATGTTCCTCTATTGTTTCGGGCCATTGAAAATAGGTTCTCCACGACATCGGTGTTGAGATGCGCTAACACGAAATAGTTTTGTTCCTTACTCTTCAGATATTCTGGATTATCCCTGTTAGCGTTTGCTTTAATCCGTTAAAGCAAGGTGGAATTTTGTACTTGCCGGTGCTTCTCCATTCTGAAATCCAGTCAATGGAATTTTTCAGAAACTCCAAAGCGTCGGTATCATCCGATACCACTTTTTTGTTGGGGTTTTTCGAATATAATTGGCCGGTATTCAAAGTGTCAAACAGAATATTCATCCGGTTTATGAAATTTGCTGTTGACTCAGCCACTTTTTTCTCCTCATCGGTCTCGTAGATGTTACATTTCTGTGGCAATAACCCATAACAGCATAAGTCGACTTATGCTCAAATTGAGCTAATGATGTAGTTTTTTCACATTTTCTTGGTGCTTCAGTCTGTGAATTTCTCATTTTGATATCTTTGTCCTTTTCAAAGAAAAACAAACATAAGTTAGGAAATTCCAAACTATAGCAAAAGGAAAAACAAGACAAGTCACTACTTATGCCTTTAAAGCAATTTCGTTATTCGATAGTTCACAGGTATAAGCCAACTTATGCTTTTTTTACCTAAATTTTTTCATTCATTCCTGTAAGAACATGTCTATTTATGCTTTTCTTCCAAATTTCGTTAATTCATTCATGTAAGCACATGTCTACTTGTGCTTTTTTTCTATTTGAGTAAAGAACACAGTTGCTAGACCATAAAGGAATCATCACACATCTGCAGCTAAGTAACACAAGTCAGTTTTTGCTCAAAATTACAGTATAATAATAGAATTTTAAAGAAAATTTAAACATCAAAACAAGCAAATTTCTATTTTCTATCACTTAACAACATAAAAACTTTGCTTATGGTAATATTTTCGTCTATAAAAGCGGTTCAACTGATGACAAAAACTTCAAATGCTTCTCCTGAAAAGTATCGAAAGTTGACTTATGCTGTTATGGGTTATTGCCACAGATTTTATCGCGCATTTTATTCCAGTATACACATTGAAACTGAAAATTTGGGTAGCCAGTTTAACCGAAAACTTCTGGAACGCATGTGGAGCAATATGTGCTTTTTCAGCTTATAGCATACTTGGAAGTCACCTTTAGAGTCTTCATTATATAGTTTTTTTATAGGATTCGATTTCACATTATCGTCTTAGATTTTTATTGTGTGTTTCACCATGATGTTCCGCACACTCTTAAACAGGTGGCAATAGTCATATATCAGGAAAATTTTGTTAGTGCCTATTTCTATATAGGGCTTATCTAATGACTCAAAATCTACTCCGAGGGTCTTATAAGCAAGAACATTGTTTGTACCCTGGTCGCAGCTTGTTGCAACTACATTTAGCCCACATTCCAGATCTTTATCTAAGGCATTTTTTATCAACTTTGCCAGCATTTCACCTTTTGGTGACCCGACGTAGTAGCAGATCGTATGTTTCCAATTCCTGTTAAGCCCACGCAAAGTAAAAACCATTACTTTGGAGGCTATCTCATTGGTGCGTCCATATTCTCCAAAGTCAGTATATCCATACTGAATGTCGTCTTTGGAGTTGTATTCTTTTTCTTGTTCTACGACCATTTCGTCGAACAGTAAAACGCATTTTTTATCCATGTCTGACATGCACTTTTCTTTCTCACTTAGAATTCGCATTGTTATTTCGGCTATTCCTGCCTCAAGGCGTATTTCAGAGTGCCAGCGGTAAACGGTGCTGGCACTCGGTAGTCTAAATCCCGCACGAACTAAAAACGAATAGCACGATGGAGACTTGTAAATGATTTTTAAAAAAATATTTTTTTCTTGAAGACTCCAACGGCTACATTTGTCGTGGAAAAGCTGTGCCAACACGAAAGTAAGTACTTCTTCTTTCGAGTTTTCCAGCATTTCCTCGACCGCGTTTCTTAGATGATATTTCTTGCTCTTTCTTATCTTCGATGGCGTATAAATAAGTCTCGAGGTCTTTCTTGGTGTCCGAGATGGTGACCTCTTTTTTGGGTTGGGTTTAAAAGTCGGAGACGGAAATTGGGAGGGTGAGAGAGGAGTATCCTCATGAACGTCATAAAAATAAGAGTTCCAGCTATACGTCTTCCTGGAAGACGAAGCCAAATTTGGAAGGGGTTCTTTTGGACTTGTGGGTATATCCTGAAAACGTGAGGTCAAAGACGTTTTCGACGACTTTGGGCCGAAACTGCTTTTCGGCAAAGTTGGAGCTCGAGGGGTTTTGAATGAAGAATCTGGGAAGTTTTCAAAATTAGATTCAAAAGACGTCGTCGGAGCGCTAGGAGTGTCAGAAGAAGAATAACTTAAGTGACACATATTAAAAAAAAATAGTAGGTCCTCTGCTGCACTTATATCGGCTGAACTGTTAGTCGAACTTAGTGCAGAAACAGATGGTTCGGACATTATAGCCACTTCTGCTGCATTAATATCGGTAGAGCTGGTAACGGATTTTGTTGCAGAATAAACTGCAAGTCAAATAAGTGTTTAAAGTTCGTATCTTTGTTTAAAGTGTTAATTTGTTTTGTACACTAATCTAAATTCTGTGTATTTACAAGTTTTCTTGCTTAGCTTAATTGTGTAGTGATTGGTAAGAAAAAGTTTTTTTTTACCCGTTTCCTATTAATTGAGTGAAATTTGAGTTGTTTTCTTTTTTATATTTGTCTCTCCCTTTAACTTCTTTGAATTCCTAATCTATCCTTTCTCCTCAAACTATAATTTCCTTCCTTAACCACTTTTGAAATATATAACTTTGTAAACTCTTTATTATCGTCTGCTTGGTGCAGTTGGTAAAAGCGTAGATTTATTTTTGGAATACACACTTAGTAAGCCATTCTAGGTTCAACTCCCAGTCCATCCCAAAAAAAATTTTTTTTTTTTTTGCCCAATATTTTTATGTTTTTGTTTTTTTTTTTTTCTCTTGTTCTGCTCTCAAATACTTTTTTATTTGCTAACTATGGATTGTGCAGCAGTTAAGTGTTTGGATAGTTCCAACTCAGCTGTTTTCGCATGCTATGGTGTATGTGGCAAAGCATTTCATGCAAAATGTATTGGGGCGAACAATGCGCTTCTAGATAAAATAAGTGCTTTTAAAAGTGCTTGTTGGTATTGTGAAGAGTGTAAAAAAATATCTCTCTCCCACTTAGCAATTAAAATGTCTACGTTCAAACTAGATATTGAAAAGCTGTCGAAAGGTTTTGACCAACTTTTCAAAGTTTTTAATAACTCCGTTTTGAACTTAGCATCATTTTCCTCTCCCTGTAGCTCTGTTGACATGTCTACATCTACGGAGGACTTAGAAATTCCAATTTCCAAAAAAAACTCTTGACTTGAAGGATCTTAATGCTCAGCCTTCGTCATCGGGAACTAAAAGCTCTGTCACGCTTCCAAATACGGGCACTAAAAGAAACCGTGAAGGAACAGTAGCTAGCAAAAACTTGAGCTCTCCTTCAAAGCGAAAGACATTGAGAAGCAACTCCGTCAAAGTTAAAAGTCCGTCTGTCCCGATAGAACTAGTGGTTGAAGTAGTTAATCTCGAAAATAGATCATTATCAACTAATCCCAGTTCTGAACCAGAGTCTGGTGCATCTTTCACACCAATAGAGACGGTTCCAAAACCGAAATTAATTTTTGTGTCTCGACTTAGGCCAGATCTTAATGCAAACGATGTTTTGCATTATCTCGTTTCTAAGAAATTGATTCCTGATGAAAATTTTATTAAATGCAGTAAGATAAGCAAAACTGATAGCTTTGTGTCTTCGTTCAAATTGCTTGTCCCGCCCTCGTCTTTCGAATCTATTTGTGACAGTAACTCTTGGCCTGGTGGTGCTCTTGTTAAAGAATTTTCCATCAATAGGAGAGTTAAGAACAAATTGGTTACCAATACTACTCCAAAAAACTAATTAGATTTTCCCTCTTTTATCAAAACGTAAGAGGTCTTCGCAGTAAAACTGCTGATTTATATGTTAACTCCCACGTTTTCAAACATGACGTGTTTGCTTTGACTGAAACTTGGCTTAGTCCAAGTTTCTTGAATTCCGAAATCTTGAGCCCTGAGTTCTCGGTCTACCGTAAAGATCGGCACATAGACAGGCCAGATGAGGTCGGTGGTGGTGTTTTGATTTCGGTCAGGAACACATATATGTCGTCTCGTATACTCTTTCCGTTTGAACTGTCTATTGATGTTGTTTGTGTGAAAGTCTGTACACTGTCTAAAAATATTTTTATCGTTAACGTTTACAATGTTCCAAAAAGTTCAGCCTCTGCTTATGCTGAACTGTCACTAATTTTGGATCATATTTTTGAATTGTCGGACCTAGAAAGCCAAATTCTGTTACTAGGTGACTTTAATTTACCATATGTCCAATGGTTACCCTCTGACGATGGATCATTCCAAAAACCCTCTCTAACTTCACCGCAGCGTGAGCTTTCTTTTTTAGATAATGTTATATCTACTGACTTACAGCAAGTAAGCTGTATTAGAAATTTCCAAAATCGTATGTTAGACCTTGTTTTCTCTTCCGAAGCTATTAACACGGTTGTTCTTCAATCTAATTCAGGCATTACTAGAATTGATGATCTTCATCCCCCCTTAGATATTTTTGTTGAACTAAGCAACGCATCTCACGTTATTAATAATTCAAATGACTGTTTATATACTTTTGACTTTCGAAAGGCGAATTTCGATTTGCTTTCGAATGAATTAAGCAGGGCTGGTATTGAAAATATATCAACCCTTACAAATATTGACGAAGCAGTCGCTTGCTTTTACTCCATTTTAAAAAATTGCATGAAAAAAACCATTCCCCAAAAGACGCTCAGAAATGCTATTTTTTGTCAACCGTGGTTTACCAAGGAACTAAAGGCTCTGAGGAATAAAAGAAACAAGGCTTGGAAGACCTATTTAATTACTCTTTCTCCAACTGACCACCAAATATTTATAAGTTTTTTTGAAGACTTCAAAATGCTTTCTCAGAATCTGTACTCTAGCTACGTCACCCAAATGGGCTGTTCTCTGAAAAACGATCCAAAAAGCTTTTGGTCCTTTGTAAATTCTAAAAAAAAATCAGACGGCTATCCAGCCAACTTTATTTATAACGCCATTTCTTTAAAAAATACTCCCGACATTTGCAATGCCTTTGCGGACCATTTTAATGGCTCTTTTTGTAATACAAATCTAGAAATTGATGAAAAATATTTTGAATATTTAACTCACTGCTCGCAAGTGAATTTTAATAATATCCCTATTCAAAGAGACAGAATTACTTACTACCTCTCTTCTCTCAATGATGACGTTTCTTCTGGTCCGGACATGATTCCGCCAATCGTTTTAAAGAAGTGTTCCTCACGTTTATGCTATCCACTCGAACATCTTTTCAAGCTTTCATTAAAATCTGGAATATTCCCCACTCTTTGGAAAAAATCTTTTATCACACCTGTTTTCAAAAAGGGTGTAAAAACCGATATAAAAAACTACAGACCTATTTCAAAGCTCTCATGCATACCTAAGGTATTTGAACAAGTAGTCTGCGAAAACGTATCCTTTTTTTCAAGGAATGTTGTCTGCCACCAGCAGCACGGATTTATGCAAAGAAGATCGACGGCTACCAACCTTCTATCCTTTCATCATAAGTGTTCCAATGCTCTTGAATGTGGGAACGAGCTTGATTGCATTTACACTGACTTCTCTAAGGCGTTTGACCAACTGTCTCATAACGTCATACTTTATAAACTAAAAGCCTTTGGATTTCCCCCAGTATTTATTGCTTGGATAAGTTCCTACTTAAAAAATAGGTCTTATGAAGTCAAATTTCGTAACGTTTTGTCAAAACCTTTCAATGCTATGTCTGGCGTGCCTCAAGGTAGTCATCTCGGCCCTTTGCTTTTCATTATTGCAATAAATGATGTAATTTCTTGCATCTCCTATAGCGACATTTTAATCTTTGCTGATGATATGAAAATTTTTAAAATCATCGAAAATACTTCAGATCGCGACTTCTTACAAAAAGATATTGATAGTTTTGTTGTATGGTGTTCAATGAACGGACTAATTTTAAATACTTCCAAGTGCCAAAGTATGACCTTTTCCCGTAAAAGATCTCCTAGCATTGGAGAATATTCAATATCGCAACAATCCCTATCTCAAGTTTCTAGATTCCGGGACCTCGGTGTTCTTTTTAGTACCAACCTCGAATTTAATGAACACATCAACCTCATTATTAACAAAGCAAATTCAATGCTTGGCTTTATTAAGCGATGGGCTAAGGAATTTAATGACCCTTATGTTACCCTCTCTTTATACAACTGTTATGTTCGTCCCCATCTAGAGTATGCTTCTCAGGTGTGGTCACCATTTTATGATATTCATAAATCTCGAATCGAAGCAATACAGCACAGATTCATACGCTTCGCTCTCAAAGGTCTTCCTTGGGAAGATCCTTTCAATCTCCCTCCCTATGAAAATCGTATTCGCTTATTAAATCTTCAAACACTCTCACAGAGAAGAATCAACAATGATTTAGTGTTTTTTCATCAATTAATAACCGGTATAATTGATGCTCCCGACTTGCTCTCCCACGTAGGATTCAACTATCGCGGAGGAACTCACCGACTACGTAATTTAGAGTTTATACATCGCTCCCACCACCGAACTAACTATGGCATGCATGAGCCATTAGCTCGCATGAGTAGGTTTTTAAACTCCAATCCTTTTATTGCCGATTTCAGTAAAAATAGTTTAAAATTAATATTAAGAACCAGTTTACCATCAGCATGATTCATGTTTAGTAGTTTTTTTATTACAGTAGTTTAATTTAATTTTTTATTTATAAACCTTGTTTTGTTTTGTATTGTTTCATTAGTTTAGTTTGTTCTATTAATGTTAATTTTAATATAATCTATGTTTTACTTTGTAAATGTTGTAATATTTTTTTTTTATTTTTCCTCGTATACGTTCCCTTTGTGCTTGTGTTGGCGTTATTTACTAACCACTAACACTTGCATTAATGATGAAGAGCGTAGATAAGTGTGTACAAATGAGCTTGCTCTAAGTTCAGTGCCACTTAAGTCTCTGAGATGCAAGTTTTTAAAAGAAACAATGTTTCAGTAGCCGTTTTCTTGGCACGATCTTGGACGATCTTACTGCTCTGAAGTATGATATCTTCAGCATCCATTACTCCTGCCGTGCATCCTGCAACATCCGTGCAAAGACAAATAGTTGGCGTAGATATCGGAAGTGTGTGTCTCAACAATCCTCGACGAGTAGAGTGAAGAGTCAAGTCCTTTTCATAAAAGTGTGTACAGCACATCCCAGCCGTTTTAGGCAACCGCTTTGTAGTTGAAACATCTCCATGTTTCAACCAAATTTTTCTTCTACAATCGTTTGGAATATTAAAAAACGATTTGTAGCCCGGATAGGTTCTAGATTGGTGGCAGTCTTTATACACGCAATTTGCCATAGTTAAAGAAAAAGGATAAAATATTTTCCAGAATTTTCTAATTTATTACTATAAAATTCACTTAAAATAAATAAAAATACGCAAAATATATAGAATTTAGACAGATCACTAACTAAACACTATACTATAAAATTCACTTATCACCACAAAAATACACAAAATATATAAAATATGCACAGATCACTAATTAAACGCAATATATATTCAAAACCTTTAAACACTGTACACCTTCTTTTTTTTTGATGAATTTTTGCACTACCACGTCATGTTTTTCAATATTAAACCCGCCTAACAAAATCGAATGTAATCACACGAAATTCCCTGCTCTACCGAGATCGGAAAAATATATTAAAATTAAAAGTAAGACCTCAACTAGTGTGGTCTAAATTCAAAATTCAATTCTAAATTAGAATTTTTCAATTATACTTTTTATATAATTGGAAAGTAGGTAATAGTAACAATATAGTAATATATATATATAGCAATATAGTAAAGCTAAAAACTATAGTTATAGTAAAAAATATAGTGCAATAAATAAATTAAAAAAATTTCTTATTACTGTGGCAATAGTACCAACGCAGTAACTATGTAGGTATTTCTGAAACAAAAAATTTAGAGAGAAAATCTAATTATAATTATAATCCTACTCAAATGCATGAAGACCAAAATTTTTCATTAAAACCAAACCAAAATCACAAAGAAAAACTTCTGCACTACACAAATAACAAGTTATTATAATTTTGTTGAATTTATTTCAACTGTTTTTTTTTTTTTTGTTTCTTATTTGTTGTTTAATATTTTTCTTTAACACTTTTTGGAAATTTTCATTTCACTTGCACTATCAATCTATCAATCACTGTTTGCTCACTGTCTTTTAAGTATTCTTTTTATTTCTGTATTTTTTAAGCTTCTTAAAATCACTGCTTGTAAACTTTCTTATTATTTATGTATTTTTTAAACTTTTTTCTGCCTCTCGATTCACAATCTTTACACAACGAAGTTTCAATCTTCATTGAACAAAGTAATACAAGCGACAACAAATCGCGCAAAATTTTGTAACTGCCAAAAACAGTTATGTTGACTATGTACCATTTCATACAAAACATTGCACTTCTTCATTCAATCCTACAGAAAAATCTTTCCCTTTTCACCTACTCTTATTATCTTGCATGATCATACACAAATGTATTTATTCAATACGTCGCCGTCGCGTCGCTACCTACCCTTTTTTTCCATAGGCAATAGGGCTTTTCGCGAAGCTATCTCTTTCTAATTATACCTCGTATTTCTTAAACGTCAAATTGTTACTTGTATGAAAATATTGCTGGCGGCAGTATACGTAGAAATATGAAATATGTAGTTTAAATTAGTTTTTCAAAGACGTAGGTTCATGAAAAAAGGAAAAAAATTGTGTTTATCAAAACTGTGACGTTTTAAAAACAAAACAATATAAAAGTGTTGTGAAGATGCCCGCGAATCGCTGTCTAAAACAATGTTCAAACCATACAATGAAGACAGAAATCCGTAGATCCTATAGTTTTCCTCGAGTATAAAACAGAATTTCTAAGTTCTCTCAGAGGAAAGGCACAGAATGTGGTAAGAGGAAACATTTGAAACATCTGAACACTAAATTGGCTCGTGTCTGTTCCAGACATTTCATTTCAGGAAGGTTGAAGGTTGTATACAAGTAGATCATTAATAAAAACTCCAGGGAAGAATGCAAAACTTTTGGATAATCTAATTCCAGATTGGGTACCAAGCTTATACACGCAAAAATTCAGAAATCTAGATAAACAATACCCAATCTGTATTTAGATTGTTCTTACTAGGAGTTCTTACTATAATCAAGCATCTAATATACCTTATAACCATGTTTACATAGGTACCTGAAATGAAATGTGTGGAACAGAAACAAGCCAATTTAATGTTCAGATGTTTGATAGGAGCCAACAACGGCCTGCGCCTTTCCTCTTAGCGATTTTTCAATCTATTGGAGTTCTATTCCACAGTCGTGGAAAACTGAAGTCTACAGTTTTCTGTGTTCACTGTATGGTTTGAACCAATTTGAACACTGTTTCACACAACAACTCAAGGGTATTTTCACAACACTTTTATATTATTTTGTTCTGAGGAGTTCGCAATTTCGATATACACACTGTTTCAATTTTTTTACTTCAAATTCACTTCACTAAATAACAATTCTGAAACAATTTTATGTTTTTGCCTAGTACCGCCAAGAATGTTTTCATACAAGTAACTTTAGCTGTCAATTTTTTTTCTCTCTCTCTTTTGACAGTGACACTATCGCGAAAAGCCCTATTGCACATTATGATCATGCCTTGCCGAAAATCACACACACAATCAAACATTTCACATTACATTTTATATTTCCTTAGGACTAAGGAGAAAAATTTGTTATTATTTCTTTCCTACTCTTACATATATGTACCTCCTGCTCTTGAAAAATAGGCTTGTGGAACACATTGGAAATTGTGTGGACCACTTTCGACTTCCATTGGGCGAATTGAATATTGGAAATTGATAGTACTATAGAATACATATACAATGGATGAGCCTAATTCCAAAATTTCATGCAAATCGGTTCACAGTAAAAAAAATTCGGAGCAATAATGCTTCAATGACTGCACTAATTTTGTTGATGACATGATGCGGTTGGCATGAAATTGTATGTAGGTAGGTCAGTAACTTAGACAGACACTTAGGATTCAACTAATTTGGAATGAGATAAATGTGCTTGGGTAACGTGTATGCGTAATAATTTTTTACTTGCGATTATAGGTATACTATAAGGCAAATTTACCGAAAAAAAATTTTGAGATAACAATTGAACATGACATAACGATGATAGAGATAACGAAGAAGTAGGTCCTGCAATTCTGTCTGTCCGTCCGTTTACGGATCTACAGCCTGAACAGTATGCCATACGACCGATATGATAATATGTACTTGCTTTTCTCGAAAACGGCTCCAACGATTTCGATAAAATTTTGTGTGAAGGATAAATTTTTGATTGTCTTTCTTAAGATTTAAAAAATTTGTATAGAAAAGTCTAGAAACGGTACCTGTCATAGTACCGTTTTTCTTAAACCGACTTTCTCGTAAATGGTTGTCACGATTTTGACGAAATTTAGTATTTATTAAGAAGTCGTAGGATGTTTAAAAAAGATTTCATATCAATATTTCAAAAATTTAAATTTTTGGAATTTTTATAAATTTAAGGAAGCATTTGATTTTTTGAAATAACTTCCAAACCATATCTTTTTTTTTTTAATTGTTTGTCAAAACAACTTCTAGCAAGATCTTAAAGTTTGCGTACTTGACTTTTGAAAATCCTTTTTTTAAGAAAGTGAAAAATAAAAAACTGTTTTTGGAAAAGCTGGTCAAACGATTTTGATTAAATTTTTATTGTTTATATGTATTAGCAACTGCAAAAGATTTTCAGAATCAGATTTTTGCTTGCTTGAAACCATAGGAATATTTAATTAATTTTTTTTTAACATTTTGCGTGATTCAATTTAACTTTCAATATAAATGTGTAGTTCGCAGCCCCAGACCACTGAAAATTATCAAGATCAAATACCAAAACCTTTTACTCATCCTTAAGATTTCTTTATCGTATTTAGCACACATACGCTAGTTCGTGCGACCCAGTCGTGTCCAATTTTTAACTTTGTTTCAAAATTGTACTACTATTTTTTAATTGGTGGTTTATATTTGTATATTTAATTTATTTAATTTTTGTTATGAAAATAAATTTCCGGTTTTTGTGCTTTTAATTGAAATTCAGTCTCTTCTTTATTTCTGATAAAGAAGGAGCAAAAAGCTTCTAAGAAATCTTTGACTTGAATTAAAATAAATCCATAAAAACCGAAAAGCATTTTGTCATACAGTGATAGTTGCAGTGTAACTTTCTATAAATTTTGTTGTGCTGATCTTTAAATACAGCTTGAATTGAAATATTATATCAAAGTATTCGTGCTTATTTTTATTTCATTCGCGCAAGTGCAAAAATTTGAGCTCAATCATTAAACTTAAAAAACTTGTGAAAACCCAAGAAAATCGTTTTATAAATAATAGTTATGGAAGAATTACCCTTGATATGTAGGTATATGAATATTGTAGTTATTTTGATGGAACTCCTATTTTTGCAAACAAGTAACGCAGAGTTTGGAAGGAGGAGGGGTGTTGATACGGCCAAGTACTAAGTTTCCAATTTTGCTTTGTTCGTCTCAGACTCGGCCACACCTCAGCAACTCACAAGCACTTGCTCACCAAAACCATTCCGCTTATCTGCACTTCATGTAACAAAACTCTAAATATCTCTCATCTCCTTGAAAACTGCCAAGTCTCAAAACCTGTTATAGAAGCCGCCTTTCAAAACAAACCAATATATAAAATATTACAAAATCCAAACTAACATGATAATAAATTATAATAATTAAAATAATTTATTATTATCTATGCATTTATATATTTTTTAAAGGGGCCCTCCCAGGTGATGGGCTCAAGAAAACGAATTTTTGTTCCTAAATTGCTTTTTTAACATGTCTAGAACACGGTAGCAAAGTGATTGTTAAAAACTTGAAGTCGTTTTAAGAATACAGTAGTTAAAAAAATGTTTCATACCTTCATAGTTATAAGCGGACCTAAAACTTAAAACCCGTTTTTCTCAAAGCTATGTTTTTCAAACTTTCCTCCATCGTAGGTATGTACATATCTCAAAAACGGTTTGCCGAATGACTTGAAATTTGAAGGGTCACTCAGCAAATGTAAACGCATAAAACTATTATCAATCAAAAGTTCCCAAATCAAAAAAATGAAATAAAAAAATCAAAAAAAAAAAACAAAAGCAAAACTCGTAACTCTCAAATATCTACCAAAAGTCTAAAAACTAAGTCAAGAAACTGACCTACCTTTATATCACAAAAAAACGGATTTTCCTCACCGCGCCGTAAAAAAGCAAGAGAAGAAATATCGACCTTACAACATCTTTGTTTGCACTTCCTGCAAACTGACAAAAAAAAAGTAACCAGTTTTCTTACTTTCCTGACTTGACACAATACAGGGTGTTCCGTAATTCGTGTATTATCCTTTGGGGTGTGATTCTTGGTCATATTCTAAGAAAAAAATTACTAGAAAGTAAAGCTCGTTTCTCAACTTTGACATCATTTTTGACAATTTGAAAAGAGGCTAATTTTGGTGTACCCTGACCTGTGTTAAATTCGATATCTCTGTCAATACTGACGATAGAGACCTAACCTTAGACTTAATTTTTTGAAAAAATAACAACCCTTTAAACTGTATTTAAGTTGCCTCCATAGGTTTAGGGCTGCCAGATTTTGAATTTTAAGTGCTGTGCAAATTTTTTTCCCGAAACAAAGTTCTGAGGTAATTTTTTTCAGAAAATGCCTGATAAACATAGAGTTTCTTTATTTTTTACAGATGAGCAAAACAATAATAAAACAAAACTCAGCAATAAGTGCACTCAAAAACCCATACATTTTATGATACTTGAAAAAATACAAAACGGGTAAAATTAAAAAAAAAAATTAAAAAAATGTATGGCTTTGAGGTGTGTTTGAATAATTGTGTTACACCTTTTTCTTCGCCAAACTTCCTTCTTTCTTGGAGGGTATTATTATAATAGGTATATAGATTTTAATGAGACAACTAAATTTACGATGAAAACGAAACTTTAAAAACCGCGTACAATCAAACAAAAACTAAATGAAACTAAATATTTTGCACAGCCGGCCGGCCGGCGTGCGAAAAAAAGGTAAGATGACAGATGAAAGATGGTAATTATTTGATAGGAAGCGTTGGGAAGAAAACAAAAGTGCATCCAGCAACGAATATAATGCTGCCACCGCGACTAGCTCAGCTGGGTGTGTTCGATGATTCGATTAATAAATTGTGCAAAGTAGGACAGGTAAATGAATTAATCAAAAGTGAATAAATGGGATTATAATAAAATTGTTAGAGATGATCAATTTGAAGGACAGGGTCTCCTAAAAATTGTGGGCGCCAGAAAATTTTTAAAGGTGCAAATTTCCAAACCTTTATGCTGAAAAGTAATGAAGAAGAAATATCGACCAGAAAATAAGAACAACGATGAGTAGGTAGATAATGAAAGAAGAAAGGTAGTTGAATTCCCAAAGGGAAGTTTAAATAATTTTATTGTGTTGGGAAAACCTTGTCGAAGACGGGATTAAAAACCCAAGTCTTTTCGATATAAAAGAAAGTATAAAAGTTGGTAATCGAGTATAGCAAAGTAAAAAAAAAAGAAGTAGTGTAAATTGTAAATTAGCAAGGAGGTCAGCTGGACCGTTGCAATGAGGAACAGTATAAAGGGTACCGAAGGTTGAACGGTTAAAGGAATTTCCCGAAAATTCCCAAGGTGGGCTGAAAGTTAAGGGGGTCACGAGCCAGGCAATTTCCTGGATAAATCGTAAGATAAAAGGGGCTACACAGTCTTTCACACAAATCTTTCATCAAATAACACGATTCGCAAAAATTTCACTGTACTTATCTTTGAGTTGTTTTTTTCTTTCTTAAAATCTCCTTCTCCTTAATCTCCCTGATCTTGCTCTCCTGTAGCTGGATATCCTGTCGTATCCTTCGTTGAAAAGACAACCTTTCCTCGATTCACTTTCCAAAATCCGAAAATGAGCTTAATCTCAGAAAAAAAAAATATGGCGCTAAATCTTTTCAATTGAATCAAAAACTTATTTTCAATTTCTTAATCTCGAAAATCTTTCAATCTCTGTCTCTTATCTCTTTGCTAGCTAGCCAAGAAGTGTCCACCACTTCAAGTCTGGCCTCAACCCCGCTCTCAGACACACACATTCATACGCTCAACCAATCACTTTCGTGGATTCAGTATCACGACATCAGCCACCGTTGGTGTGCTGTGCCATCGCTGTCGAATTCCAACGAAAGTGCGCATGCTCAACCACTACACACATAGAGTTCGACAAGTTGTTGGTGTCGTCCAAAACTTGCCCTCTCTTTCGACATTCACCAAATTCGAAAGTTCGACAAGTGGTTGGTGTCGTCCAACACTTGCTGATCTTGATGGGTGACCCCTACAACATCTAATCTCACAACCTTCGTGAAAAAGAATCGAACTACGCTGAAATCGAAAATAAGTCATCGCTGAGCATTCTCTTACCTTACATTACAAGACTACAAGTAAGACAAGAGTTATCGAGAGCAAACACCCGCAATGAAATCCAACAATGGGCTCTGACATGCATTCAAAACGAAGAATGGCACTTTGAGCACTTGTAATAATTGTATTTGAATAAAATTGGTAAAAAAAACTTCTTAAAGTGCCCATACTATTGTTTTATTCAAACAAACCCAAAGCTAAAAATTTTTTTAAATTTTTTTTTAAATTTTCCCCGTTTGGTATTTTTTCAAGTATCATAAAATGTATAGGTTTTTGAGTGCACTTATTTAAAAGTTTTTTTCATTATTGTTTTGTTCATCTGTAAAAATTAAAGAAACTCTATGTTTATCAGGTATTTTCTGAAAAAAAAATGACCTCAAAATCAAAACTTTGTTTCAGGAAGAAAATTTTGAACACCACTTAAATTTCAAAATTTGGCAACCCTAAACCTATGGAAGCTTAACTTAAATACGGTCTTGAAGGTTGTTATTTTTTCAAAAAATTAAGTCTAAGTTTAGGTCTCTATCATCAGTATTATCAGAGATATCAAATTTAACAAAGGTCGGGGTACACCAAAGTTAGCTTTTTTTTTAAATTGTCAAAAAGTGTTGTTAAAGTTGAGAAACGAGCTTAACTGTATGTATAACAATTTTTTCCTTAGAATATGACCAAGAATTACACACCAAAGGATAATACGCGAATTACGGAACATCCTGTATATATCTCAATTCTCAACCCATCCAAAAACAAGAAAACATAAAAAAAGGATCATTCGGACATATTGTGTAGATACATAATATCTTCGTCAGTGTGTTTTGCCTTATCTGTTTTCTTTGGACGTGTCTAAATGCACTCACGGTGCGGTGTAGTTCGTTTAGGTGGTGTTACACCGCATTTTTGAATAACCACTACACCGCATTTTAAGTAATGAGTGGGAACAAATGGAGTAGGTTGGTGCTACAACGCATTTTTTTTAGAAATCTCTCAAGTCATTTGACAGAAACGAATGCCTTTTAGTAGCTTTTCAAGTATAATAACAGTATAACGAGTGAAAAAATATGCGGTAGGTTGGTGTTTTACCGCATTTTCTAAAAATCTCTCGAGTCATTTAACAGAAAAAAATGCTTTTTTGTAGCTTTAGTTGTAGGCCATCTAGCGCTGTATAGAAAAATAATGAAGTAGCTTTTCGCTATCATCCATTTTACAGAACCAAATTCGCTATGGCCATCTAGAGTTGTATAGAGAAAAGAAATAGAAAAATAGAATAGAAAATAGAAAAATAGCTTTTCACTATAACCAATCAGAAAGATTAAATTGATGGCAGATAGTAGCCATTTTGTGCTACTTTGTTATTTTTTTAAGAATTTTTTAAATACTTATAATCTTCGTAACCTTCTTCAGTGTTTTAAGTAGAAAAGAACTTTATGCTGGAATCACATGCACTTGCAGCTGCAGAAGTGCAGAAAAGTAAAGCGGGACGGATGAAGATTATAAAGCAAAAAAGTAAAAAATCGAGACGAATAGAATTATGGCTGCTGGTGAAAAAATATGAGTGCAAATGAGCATGTTCATCTATTCACCTATAACTAAGGAAGTGCAGATGGTGCCTTCCCTCTCTATCAGACAAGTATTAAATGTATACCTTGTGTCTTTTTTCTTTCTTCATCTGCACTTGCACTGCACTTGCAGATGCATGCAAATCCACCATTAAGCTTTCTCCTTCGCTATGCTCTTGGTAAATATCTTGGCGATTCAACTTTTTTGCGGAGCTCGGCATAGGCTGACGCTTACACGTCGGCATCCTTTGATGTCTTGGGTTTTAAATTTGCTGAATAGATAAAAAGTCTATGACTTGCAGTTCCTGCATAAAAAAGTTTATCTTTGAATATGTTTTGTTCTTTCTGTTTTAAAAGCGTTATTACTGTTTGTCCTATTCTGTGGACGTATTAAAAGGTTATTTTACTTAAACGACAGTAGTGGCAACAATAGCTTTATCATTTTACTTGTGTAGGTAGTAAGGGTGATTTACTTACGTTGCGTGTCTGCAGAAGTGATTTTTTCTATGCTACCTTTATTATATGGCAAGTGAAATCATTTTTGACCTGGAATTTTTTCAAATTTTGTTTTGATTGAAAATATAATGATGATGTTTTGTAGAAAATGCAATAACTAATCAGAAAATATATAACTCTTAGCTGTATGTCTATTCATATAGAAATGACCCTACCAAATACACGAAGAATTTTTCAATTTCTGATTTTGTCGGAAACTCTTGGTACATTTTTTGGGGTTTCATCTATATTGATAGACATACGGCCATGAAGTATATATTTTCAGATTAGAAATTATTTTTATCACAAAGCTGTATCATTTTTTTTTTTTGTAATTAAAATTGTTTTTGAAGAAATTTCCCATCTAAAGCCGTTTCCATTGGTTTTTATAAAAAAAAGTAGAAAATTATTTTCATTGAAAATGCAAATGCATTGAAAATCTTATGATGCAACTTTGTAGCTAATACAATAGAGATTCCGAAAATGAATAGTTCGTAACCGTAAGGGAAGACAGTCATCACCAAATGTTTTTGATTTTTTAGATAAAGTGAGCTGACTGAAAGTCGACATTAAACCATGTCGACAATTTTTGAAAAACTCATTACAATGAAAATCTTTAAATGCCAAAATATTGTCCACATCGTGCTGAGCTCTGAAAGCCTTCATTCATCTCTGTAGCACAGTTACAAACCAATTGCCAACAGTTTAGGTTTCCACTTTTTCTTAACACAAACAAAAGTGGAAACTTAAACTGTTGGCAATAGGTTAGTAATTGTGCTACAGAGATCAATAAAGGCTTTCAGAGCTCAGCATAACGTGGACAATATTTTGGCATTTAAAGATTTTCATTGTCATAAGTTTTTCAAAAATTGTCGACATGGTTTAATGCAGTGATCTAGAATTCATATTATTACTTTTTATATCTTTCACTTGCTTCTTTTTTGAGCTCTTGGAGGGTTTGAAGAACCTCAATTGTGTCATTTTTGATCCAAGAATAAATTTTTTTTGAGAGTTGAGACCTTTGTACTCTAGATTAATGGGCATATTTTGAAATTTTTTTACTTTACTAAAAAATGTATGTTTATTTAGAAAAGGCTGTTATAAAAGCACTAAAAAAAAACTCAGCAACGACGACGCAAAGTGCAGTTATGTCATTGTTATACTAAAATATGGTGGATGGGTGTTGTACTATTCGGGTAGGCTCTGACTGGTGCCAACTTGGCGGCGCCCAGATGCTGCAACTTATAGTACACGTCAATTGTGCTTACTATACCTCCAAGCGGTATCCACTGGGACCTGGGATGCTCCGTCCAGAGCTGACCTGCTAACTAGTAAGTGCGAGTGTCGACAAAGAAATTCGGAACAAAAGAATTGTGATCGATCAACACTATAATTGCTCTGCGAACAATGACTGACTGCACGAATCTCAGTGGTCTACGAGAGTTTTCGCGTATATGTCCCATGGATGAATTCGAATGACAGAATCAACGGTGGAGCTACTCCAACATATTTGGTTTAAAGGTCTCTAAAGGTATTTCAATACTAGGACAGTGTATTGAAATAGAGATGGTGGCGGATGAGCTCCTGGTGAGCAAACGCCAGCACTAACACCCCTGCAGCAGGGTACTGACTCTGGATTTTCCTGCTCTTTGTGTCCGAAGGGATCCAAAAGGACCTGGCCCTCCAGGTTGGGGGTTGCGCGTAGGGTTAACTACCCAACCACGTAAAAAAAAATTTGTTCCGAAACAACAAATAGCCTCGGATAACGATAGTGATTTCAAAGTTGACGACCCAAGCAATCTGCACGTGGAACGTAAGATCTCTTAACGGACTACGTGCAGCTGGAGAATTAGCGGACGCCCTGGACTGCTGTAAAGCAGACATAACCGCCATCCAAGAAGTGCGATGGAGTGGACCGGGCATAAGAAAGATGAAAAACTGTGACATCTACTATGGCGACTGCTACAGACAACAGAAACAGCGCTTATTTGGGTGCGGATTTGTCGTTAGAGGAAGACTCAGGGATAAGGTGGTTAGCCAAAATCCAGTCAATGAGCGTATAATGACCATCCGCATCAGGGCTAAACTCGCCAACATTAGCCTTATATGCGCCCACGCCCCCACAAAAGAGAAAGACAACGATTCCAAAGACTGTTTCTACGAGCTCCTCGAAGAAATGTATGAGCAATGCCCTAGACACGACGTGAAAATCGTTCTTGGCGATTTTAACACAAAGCTAGGGAAGGAGGACATCTTTGGAAAGACGATCGGTAAACATAACCTCCATGACAAAACCTCTGAAAACGGATTGAGGATAATCGATTTTGCTGCGGGGCTAAATCTTGTTGTAAGTAGTACACGCTTCCCGCATCTCAAAATTCATAAAGGTACATAGCGATCTCCAGATCAATTAACCGTCAACCAAATTGACCATGTTCCGATCGACGCAAGGCACTCTTCCAGTGTGCTAGATGTCCGAACTTTCCGAGGGGTCAACTTTGACTCGGACCACTACCTTGTTGTAGCCAAGGTACGAATGAGGATATCGTGTTCACGACCTGCACGAACTAACGCTGTGAAGAGATATGACGTCGGAAAGCTACAATCGCAAGAGATTGCCAATGCCTTTTCCAATCGAGTGTCCTTTCAATTATCCTTGAATCCCATGCCGCCAGCATTAAGCATTGAAGACCAATGGCAGCAATGCCAAGAAGCCATCAGAACCGCTGTCTCTGAGGTTCTAGGTTTCACTCGGCCACCAAAACGAAACCCATGGTTCGATGAAGAATACAGACAGGCAAATGCAGCTAAAAAAAAGCACGACAAATGCTGATGCAAAAACGAACAAGGGCTGCTTACGACCAGTATAACGAGATCTACAAGGAGAAAAGAAGGGAAGAACACTGACTTAAAGAAAAAGAAGCAACATGAGAAGCGCTCGTTTGAGGAAATAGAGAGGTGCCATGACAGGAACGACATTCGGAAGTTTTACGAAAAGGTAAAAAGATCTTGCCAGGGTGGCAAACCCCGAACTCAAGCCTGTAAAGACCAGCAGGGAAACATAGTTATAGAGTCACAGTCACTACTGAGGATCTGGAAAGATCATTTCTGCAGACTGCTTAACGGCCAGGAGGACACAAATTCCGCTGTCAGGCAGATTGCCCCATTCAGCTTGGACGAAGATCAAGAATGCCGTCCTCCCGACCTAGAGGAAGTGAAGCTTGCCATATGCAAACTTAAATCAAATAAGACTGCAGGTGCAGATAGCCTTGATGCTGAAGTTTTCAAGGCAGCTGGAGACCAGTTGGAAAGGAGCGTGCACCAGCTGATCTGCATGATATGGTCGGAAGAAAACATGCCCGATGAATGGAACCTCAGTACCGTATGCCCGATCCTAAAGAAGGGAGACCCTCACAATTGCGCCAATTATAGAGGGATAAGCCTCCTTAACGTCGCCTATAAGATCTTGTCTGCTGTAATATGCGAACGTCTGAAACCCCACGTCAACAACTTGATAGGTCCTTATCAATATGGTTTTAGACCAGAGAAGTCCACAATAGACCAAATTTTCACATTACGGCAGATCTTGGAAAAAACCCGAGAACATAATATCGATATTCACCATCTCTTTATCGATTTCAAGGCCGCGTATGACAGTATTTACAGAGACGATCTGTACATAGCCATGTCTAGTTTCGGCATCCCTGCAAAACTCGTACGACTATGCAGGATGACTTTGGAGAATTCACGCTGCTCCGTCAAGGTCGGTAAAGAACTCACCGAGACCTTTGATGTCGAAAAAGGTTTTAGGCAAGGCGACAAACTGTCATGCGATTTCTTCAACATCATACTTGAACAGATTGTAAGAAACTCAAACGTCAACACCAGAGGAACAATCTTTCAAAAGTCTGTACAATTACTAGCCTACGCAGACGATATTGACGTAATGGGAAGAAAAAAGCGTGATGTCATAGGTGCTTTTGCGAGTATTGAAACAGAAGTGGCAGAAATGGGTTTGATAGTTAATGAGGGCAAAACGAAGTATATGCTGTCATCAAACACGAATAACTACCCAACCACTTAAAAAAAAATTTGTTCCGAAACAACAAATAGCCTCGGATAACGATAATGATTTCAAAGTTGACGACCCAAGCAAACGAGAAAAGGACAATGACCTCCGGATCTGCACGTGGAACGTAAGATCTCTTAACGGACTACGTGCAGCTGGAGAATTAGCGGACGCCCTTGACTGCTGCAAAGCAGACATAACCAAAATTCATAAAGGTACATGGCGAACTCCAGACCATTTAAACGTCAACCAAATTGACTATGTTGCGATCGACGCAAGGCACTCTTCCAGTGTGCTAGATGTCCGAACTTTCCGAGGGGCCAACTTTGACTTGGACCACTACCTTGTTGTAGCCAAGGTACGAATGAGGATATCTTGTTCACGACCAGCATGAACTAACGCTGTGAAGAGATATGACGTCGGAAAGCTACAATCGCAAGAGATTGCCAATGCCTTTTCCAATTGAGTGTCCCTTCAATTATCCTTGAATCCCATGCCACCAGCATTAAGCATTGAAGACCAGTGGCAGCAATGCCAAGAAGCCATCAGAACCGCTCGCTGCTTCTGAGGTTCTGGGTTTCACTCGGCCACCAAAACGAAACCCATGGTTCGATGAAGAATGCAGGCAGGCAAATGCAGTCAAACAAAAAGCACGACAAATGCTGATGCAAAAACGAACAAGGGCTGCTTACGATCAGTATAACGAGATCTACAAGGAGAAAAGAAGGGAAGAACACCGACCTCTCAAAAAGAAAAAGAAGCAACATGAGAAGCGCTCGTTTGAGGAAATAGAGAGGTGTCATGACAGGAACGAGATTCGGAAGTTTTACGAAAAGGTAAAAAGATCCTGCCAGGGTGGCAAGCCCCGAACTCAAACCTTTAAAGACCAGCAGGGAAACATAGTTATAGAGTCACAGTCGCTACTGAGGATCTGGACAGATCATTTCTGCAGACTGCTTAACGGCGATGAGGACACAAATTCCGCTGTCAGGCAGATTGATGATCAAGAATGCCGTCCTCCCGACCTAGAGGAAGTTAAGCTTGCCATATGCAAACTTAAATCAAATAAGACTGCAGGTGCAGATGGCCTTGAGGCTGAACTTTTCAAGGCAGGTGGAGACCAGTTGAAAAGGAGCATGCACCAGCTGATCTGCATGATATGGTCGGAAGAAAGCATGCCCGATGAATGGAACCTCAGTATCGTATGCCCAATCCCGAAGAAGGGAGACCCTCACAATTGCGCCAATTATAGAGGGATAAGCCTCCTTAACGTCGCCTATAAGATCTTGTCTGCTGTAATATGCGAACGTCTGAAACCCCACGTCAACAACTTGATAGGTCCTTATCAATATGGTTTTAGACCAGAGAAGTCCACAATAGACCAAATTTTCACATTACGGCAGATCTCGGAAAAAACCCGAGAGCATAATATCGATATTCACCATCTCTTTATCGATTTCAAGGCCGCTGTTGCCGTCGTTTTTTTGTATTGAATTTCATAACTCTTATCGTATAATGTAAACACTTATAGTACGTCGCCTCGTTCGAGCCAGGAACGCCATCCATTGCTCAATTAATAATTAAACTCGTGAACGCACACTTTATTTGACACTTGTTGGGCTTGGCCATTGCATTTTTGTATGTGTAAGGAGTGGTAAACTCGATTTTCGTTGTGACTGGCAGCGCATCCCTTGGCTCAGTTTGTTGCTCATATGTCCCTTTGAAAAATATAAGAAAACGATAGATGCGCCTTCGTGGCTCAGTTCTTAAACTTTTTAAATGGAAAATCGAGATTACTATGCCTTATAAAAATATGCAATGGTTCGGCCATTTTGCAGATTGCATTTTTCATTCTTTTTACTTGTGGCATTGGCTCGGAGAAGACGTACAAAAGTGTAAGTATTAACTATTAATCAAAAATCAAATTACTCATGTACTCTTACTATAGGAAATAAAATATCGGAATTAAATACAGTAATACATTTATCCTACGAAGTATTTGTATTTTAAACGCCAATTCTTATTTCTTATACGTCGTTCTACGGGTCGGCAAGCCGATGCAACAACTTTTATTTCACTTTTCTGGTGGTGAATTTTAAATATTTTAAAGCGTGTTGACGCACAGTAAAGGAAATATTTTAAAGCGTGTTGACGCACAATAAATAAACCAAGGAAAAGCGCATTCTTGTATGGAAAAGAACACACATTTAACCGGCGGATTGCTACCGGAGGAAAAGAAGTAAAAAATCGTCGCTGATTGTCAGTGAAATACCTACACACACGTTACACGTATCACAAATCTATTGCTGGGTAAGTACATCGTTGAAGAACTTGATTTTGGGTTGAGGGTGAATTGATTGAGTGGAAATTTGAGGTTAGATAGTTAGATTTGCACGAGGTTAAGAAACCCATAGGTTTATATTACATTATATATATACAGGGTGATTCGCATAAGGTGTGACAAAAAGATAGAGTGTGTAGGTTGGACCTAGACAAGCAAAAAATCGTTTGGGAGGGGGGGGTCCATTTTCCCCCGTTTAGGCGGGAGGGGCCATTTAAGAAAAAAATCACTAAAAATGGAAAAAAAATTATTTAAAAATAACGGTAATACCTACAGAGTTGTGCTATAGTATTTTGAAAAGCTAAAAACCTATACATTAAATAAAATCTAAAAATAAGTTGTTCATTTGAATAGTTTTTGAAATATTAATTTTCAAAGTCAAAATTTTGAAAAAAAAAAATAATTTTTTTTCTTCAAACCATTTTTTTTCAAAATTTTACGTAATTAAGTAATATTTTTCTGGCTTATTTTCAATGCTCTTACTTATTTTTGATCAAACACAAAAAACCGGATGCCAAAATAACCTGTAGTTTTTGAGAAAACCAAAAATTACAAAAACGACTTTTCAAAAAAAATTTTTTTTTAAGTTTTTTTTTCGTTATTGGATTCTTAAGTGAATTTAAGAAATAAAGGATGAATTTTCTCTTGACTTTTTTTCACTTAAGAATCACTTAAGAATCCAATAACGAAAAAAAAACTTTAAAAAAAATTTTTTTTTGAAAAGTCGTTTTTGTAATTTTTGGTTTTCTCAAAAACTACAGGTTATTTTGGCATCCGGTTTTTTGTGTTTGATCAAAAATAAGTAAGAGCATTGAAAATAAGCCAGAAAAATACTACTTAATTACGTAAAATTTTGAAAAAAAATGGTTTGAAGAAAAAAAATTATGTTTTTTTTTTCAAAATTTTGACTTTGAAAATTAATATTTCAAAAAATATTCAAATGAACAACTTATTTTTAGATTTTATTTAATGTATAGGTTTTTAGCTTTTCAAAATATTATAGCACAACTCTGTAGGTATTACCGTTATTTTTAAATAATTTTTTTTCCATTTTTAGTGATTTTTTTCTTAAATGGCCCCTCCCGCCTAAACGGGGGAAAATGGACCCCCCCCTCCCATACGATTTTTTGCTTGTCTAGGTCCAACCTACACACCCTATCTTTTTGTCACACCTTATGCGAATCACCCTGTATAAAGCAAATAAAAATGCCAGACACTAGGTCGCAAACTGCCGCGCGCTCGAACACGCGAGACGAAAAAAGCGAAGAGGAGCATGACACGACCATTCAAAGCCAAACGTCGTCAGTTGAATCGAAGCTTGCGGAAATAATGAGGCAATTGAATTTCTTACAAGCTGAAGTCGCAAAAGGAAATTCAAGAATAGGAAATAGTGAAGTTCCGAATCGTAGTTCTGCGAATGAGGGTAGCGTAGGTTATAGCAATAGTGGCGAGGAAAGAAACGGGGATTTATCGGGGAACGGTAGCGACTCGGGGAAGCTAGCTGCTGTCTTAAGTGACCTGAGCCGCACGTTGTCCAATCCTAGGTATGAGCAAGGGAGAAAATTATATGATCTGCCCGAGTTTGATGGTCGTCCAGAAGACTGGCCGATGTTTAATGAATCGTTTAAAAATACGACAGAACAGTTCAATTATACCAATCAAAAAAATCTCATGCGGCTTCAAAAGGCGTTGAAGGGTAAGGCGAAGGAAGAGGTCGAGTGTTTGCTGATTCACAGCAGTAACGTAGAGCAAATAATGGAAACTTTGCGTACTCAGTTCGGTAGACCTGAAATGCTTGTAAAAAGCCAAATTCTTAAAATAAGGAACATCCCATCTATTCCGGAGAATTGTATTGTGCAGATACTACCCTTTTCAACGAAGGAAAAGAATTTGGCATCATTTTTGAAAGCCGCCAAATGTGAACATCACTTGTCTAACCCCACGTTGATGGATGAGCTTTTACTTAAATTACCTGTCGAAAGAAGGTTAGAATGGGCACGCTATGCTCGAAACATTAACGTTACCCTAACAGTGGAGCATTTAAGTGAATGGCTTCAGATTTTAGCCAACGAAGTAAGGGTAGCCTGTACAGATTTAAGCGAACCAAAAGCTAGGAATGCATATAAAAACGATAAGCTGACACGATTCTTTTTGGCGAACGACACGCGGGATAGTTTCGAAAGTGCTCAATGTGGGGTTTGTTCGGGAAAGCATGATATTTCAAAATGCAAACGTTTTTTAGGAATGAGTTGTGCTCAACGATGGCGAGTAGCTCGTCGGAGTAAGATGTGCTTTAACTGTCTCGAACGGGGACACCAAACAAATTCGTGCACAAGGGACCATGACTGCAGTTTGGAAAATTGTACGAGGAAACTCCATAAACTCCTGCATGGTGAACAGAATACAGGGCAAGATCGACAACTTTCCAATGAAAAGAGACAATCGTTCACAGCTACAGCGACTTTTCATTCCAAAGGCAGTAAGCTGTTATTCAAAACCATTCCAGTAAAGTTATATGCAAATGGATTAACCGTAAGAACGTTCGCATTCATCGATGAAGGTTCATCAATTTCCTTAATAAACAAAAGTCTATCCGATCGCCTTCAACTTAAGGGACCAGAGGAGAGCTTGACAATGCAATGGTTTGCCAACAACAGCATAACAGAAAAATCTAGGAGAGTAGATATGAAAATTTCTGGAGTACGACCCGGTGCCCAAATATTTGAAGTTAACAACGTCAGAACTGCTACAGACCTTCGGTTGCCTACACAAAGCCTAGACATTGAGCAGCTGCGAATGAAGTGTCGGTTGCCGAAAGATTTACCAATATACGAGTATAAATCCGCAACACCTGAAATACTTATCGGTCTTGACAACATTCATTTGGGAATATCAAGAAATATCATCACCGATGGGAAAAAAGGACCAGCTATCGTTTCCACAAGGTTGGGTTGGGTCGTTTACGGCAAAGGTGACACAAGTTCCAACTTCAATAGACCGGTATACTTTGTTCAGCCTGGCTTCCAAGATGAACTGGATGACTTGGTAAGGAATTAAATCGCCGACGAGAACCTGGGAGTGAGAGCCGTCGAGACCATCGTCGAGTCAGTTGATATGATTAAAGCAAGAGATACACTCGAAAAAACAACTAAACGAATAGGAACTGGTTTTGAGACAGGTTTGTTGTGGCGGAATGGTGACGTTATCCTGCCACCAAGTAAAGAGATGGCAGAAAGAAGGCTGGTCGCTCTGGAAAAGAAGTTTCAGCGGAACGAAGAATTTCACGGCGAATATTCGCGACTCATAGAAGAGTACGAAAGAAAGGGATACTCGGGGAAGCTTAGTCCTGTTGAGACACATCAAAGAGGTAAACGTACTTGGTACCTTCCGCACTTCGGGGTTGTAAACCCAAATAAGCCTGGCAAGCTGCGACTAGTTTTTGATGCAGCAGCTGAGGTAAAAGGAACTTCTCTCAATTCAATGCTGCTTAGTGGTCCAGATGGCTGTCAACCGTTGGCAGCAGTACTCATGAAATTCAGGCGAGGAGAAATTGAAGTCTGCGCAGACATAGTAGAGATGTTTCATCAGGTGAAGATTCGTCGGGAAGATCAAGACTCACAGTGGTTTTTATGGCGCGCTTGTCCAAATGAGCCAGTACAGGAATATGTTATGACATCAATGACGTTTGGAGCCACATGTTCGCCATGTTCAGCGCAGTTCGTTAAGAACAAGAACGCGGAAGAATTTCGTAACGAATACCCAGCTGCAGTGGAGGCAATAATAAACAACCACTATGTTGACGATTACGTGCACTGTTTTTCTTCAGAACAAGAAGCTATCCAGGTAACAAAGGAGATAGTCTGGATTCAAAAACGGGCAGGTTTTCAGCTTAGACGATTCGTTTCAAATTCAAATTTTGTCAAACAAGAGCTGGGTGAAGCAATGGGGAGTACTTCGCTTTTAAGCCTCAATAAAGGAGAAGCGGAACATCTTGGAAAGGTTCTAGGATTGCATTGGGATACTAATCGAGACGTTTTGAAATTCGTGATGGCCTTTGGCAGAATAAACTCAATCTTATTAACAGGCGAAAAGAAACCAACAAAACGTGAAATGTTAGCCATATCTATGTCAGTTTTTGACCCATTCGGTCTAGCGGCTGAGTATACTCTTATTGCAAAACTGGCTCTACAATCTGTATGGCGTGTAAAGCTGGAATGGGATCAAGAAATCCATGATGAAGCTAACGTTATATGGTTGGATTGGATTCGACGTTTAAAGGATGTTCAAAAAATTGAGGTTCCTCGATGTTATAGCAGCAAGTTCCGAGACAAAGCAGTAGAACTACATATTTTCGCTGACGCCAGCGAACAGGCGTACGCTACCGTCGCTTACTGGAGGACCGTAGGAGAAGCTGGCAGAGCACAACTGGCGTTTGTCGCAGGGAAAACCAAATGTGCGCCGTTGCGGGCGACATCAATACCAAGGCTCGAACTTCAATCTGCAGTCCTAGCAACTCGGTTGAGGCAGATGATTTTGCAATGCCACGATGTGACGCCAGTAAGAGTGGTGATGTGGAGTGATGCAAGCACCGTACTCGCATGGATACGTTCGGATCACAGAAGATACAAACCGTATGTGGCGCATCGAGTTAGTGAAATCCTGGGTAGTAGCAAGATTGAGGAATGGAGATGGCTTCCTAGCGCACACAACCTAGCAGACTTTGGTACACGTCTAAGAAACGAGAAACGTGAGTCACTCTGGCTCGAAGGCCCTGAGTTTCTAAAAAACGAGGAGTCGTCGTGGCCTCAACAGAATAATTTCTCAAACACTCAGGAAGAGCTTCGAACTAGAGCCATATTTCTGTTCATCAACAATGAAGATCCTTTCGAAAGGTTTTCATGCTTTCAAAAAATGAGGAGAGTCTTCGGGTGGATAAAACGTTTCCAAGCGAACTGTCAGAGTGGTAAAGACGAAAGAAAAAAGGGGGGTCTGACTCCCAACGAGTTGAAGAATGCAGAGCTACTGATTTGCCGGAGAATACAGATGATTGCGTATGCAGACGAATATGAACAGCTATCGACAGGAGATTCAGTGAGCTTCAGCAGCAGCCTTCGAAAGTTGAACCCGATTATGGATGCTAACGGTGTGATTCGAATTAATGGACGAATAAACTCAGCCTTTGCCGTTCCTATCTACGTTCGTAATCCTATAATAATGCCGCGAAAAAACAGGGTGGTTGACCTCATAGTGAAGTTTTATCACGAGGCATGGAATCATCAGAACGAATCAACCATAATAAATGAGATAAGACGTCATTTTTGGATACCACATATACGAACGGTCGTGCGGCAAGTTGCAAAAAGATGCATGAAATGTCAGAAGGAGCGGGCCCAACCGAAATTCCAATGATGGGACAACTACCAGAGGACAGATTAACGCCCTTTGTAAGACCATTCTCATACGTCGGGCTTGACTATATGGGACCATTTCTTATCACCACTGGGCGAAGGACTGAGAAGCGCTGGATCGCGTTATTTACATGTCTAACGATTCGAGCGATAGACTTGGAAATAGTAAGAGACTTAACGGCTGACGCTTGTCTAATGAGCATCCGAAATTTCATTAATCGACGTGGAACTCCAGTACGCATCCGTTCAGATAACGGAACTAGCTTCGAGGGAGCTGATAAGGAACTTAATCGCCAGCTTCAACAATGGAACAATGGTCTCATTCCAGATACCCTAGCTAACTCCAATATTGAGTGGGTCTTCAATTGCCCGCTGAATCCACACGCAGGTGGATGTTGGGAACGTCTGGTGCGGAGCGTAAAACGAGCGATGGGAAGAGCCTTGTATTGTGATAGTCTCCAAGAACATACCCTCTATGGTTTAATGTGTGAGGCAGAAAACATGGTCAATTCTCGGCCACTAACTCATATTCCACTAGACGCACCCACTGATGAACCCTTAACCCCTAATCATTTTCTTTTAGGTGTACCCAACTCCGAGCAGACTCCACATCCTTGTGCTGAAGATACGAGCGTGACGAGAAAGCAGTGGCGCAAAGTGCAGCAGGCACGGCATCGCTTCTGGAATCAATGGCTCGCAGAATACCTTCCAGACTTATGCCGACGCACGAAGTGGTATCAGCCAGTTGAGTCTTTGGCAGTGGATGACATTGTCCTGATTTGCGACAAGAAAATACATCGATTCAAGTGGCCTATGGGAAGGATTATACAAGTGTTTCCAGGTAAAGATTCGCAGGTCAGAATTGTGGAGGTACAAACACAACTAGGCGTACTTAAACGACCGGCATGTATGATAGCCAAGCTGGAAGTGAGTGAACCACGATGACGATGATTCACGGGGTCCGGGATGTTGCCGCGGTTTTTTTGTATTGAATTTCATAACTCTTATCGTATAATGTAAACACTTATAGTACGTCGCCTCGTTCGAGCCAGGAACGCCATCCATTGCTCAATTAATAATTAAACTCGTGAACGCACACTTTATTTGACACTTGTTGGGCTTGGCCATTGCATTTTTGTATGTGTAAGGAGTGGTAAACTCGATTTTCGTTGTGACTGGCAGCGCATCCCTTGGCTCAGTTTGTTGCTCATATGTCCCTTTGAAAAATATAAGAAAACGATCGATGCGCCTTCGTGGCTCAGTTCTAAAACTTTTTAAATAGAAAATCGAGATTACTATGCCTTATAAGAATATGCAATGGTTCGGCCATTTTGCAGATTGCATTTTTCATTCTTTTTACTTGTGGCATTGGCTCGGAGAAGACGTACAAAAGTGTAAGTATTAACTATTAATCAAAAATCAAATTACTCATGTACTCTTACTATAGGAAATAAAATATCGGAATTAAATACAGTAATACATTTATCCTACGAAGTATTTGTATTTTAAACGCCAATTCTTATTTCTTACACGTCGTTCTACGGGTCGGCAAGCCGATGCAACAGCCGCGTATGACAGTATTTACAGAGACGATCTGTACATAGCCATGTCTAGTTTCGGCATCCCTGCAAAACTCGTACGACTATGCAGGATGACTTTGGAGAATTTACGCTGCTCCGTCAAGGTCGGTAAAGAATTCACCGAGACCTTTGATGTCGAAAAAGGTTTTAGGCAAGGCGACAAACTGTCATGCGATTTCTTCAACATCATACTTGAACATATTGTAAGAAACTCAAACGTCAACACCAGAGGAACAATCTTTCAAAAGTCTGTACAATTACTAGCCTAGCAGACGATATTGACGTAATGGGAAGAAAAAAGCGTGATGTCATAGGTGCTTTTGCGAGTATTGAAACAGAAGTGGCAAAAATGGGTTTGATGGTTAATGAGGGCAAAACGAAGTATATGCTGTCATCAAAAACAAAACATCGACGAACTGGACAAAACGTCACAATAGACAGACATAACTTCGAGGTAGTACAGGACTTCGTCTACCTAGGATCCGCTGTAGACACGGACAACAACATCAGTGCGGAGATCAAACGGAGAATAACTCTTGCCAACCGTTGCTTCTTTGGGTTAAGAAGGCAATTGAGAAACAAAACCCTCTCCAGAAAAACCAAGGTAACCTTGTATAAGACATTAATCATCCCAGTCCTGCTTTACGGCGCGGAAGCATGGACCTTATCGAAAGCGGATGAGGAAACCCTTGGTCGTTTCGAAAGAAATATTCTCCGAATGATCTTTGGTCCCGTATGCGAAGACAATGTGTGGAGAAGAAGATACAACAACGAGCTGTATGAGCTGTACCGCGACATGGGCATAGCCAGAAGAGTACGCATCGCGAAGCTACGATGGTTGGGGCATGTAGAGCGGATGGACCCAAACGCTCAGGCTCGTCGGGTGTTCGAAAGCACATTGCAGGGAAATCGCGGAAGGGGAAGACCTCGTCTTAGGTGGTGCAGTAAAGTGGATGAAGACCTCAACCGACTTGGAGTGCGAAACTGGAGAGAGCTCGCCCGAAATCGAAATCGTTATAGAAGGATGTTGGTTGAAGCCCAGGTTCATCCCGAACTGTAATGCCCACCTAAGTAAGAAGGTATACTAAAATATACACTCTTTTTTTCTGTCCTTTCGTACGTTACGGCGCGCGTTCTAATGCTTTTTGCACTACTACCATTTACGAAGTATAGCGCGCAACTGACTATTACGACTTTGTTGCTCCGAAAAGTTTTATGGTTTTAGCTTTTGTTTCAAACAAAAAAGTGGCCTCCTTTGAGCACTAGCAAAGATACAACCACGTCGATTTTACCACGCATAAAACTTTTAATTTGGGAAATTATGGCGTTTTTAACTCAATTTCAGAAAAAATTGCAATTGCGTCGATATTGCACCGGAGGTGTGAAATGTGATTTCTGGTCAGAAAATATAAACTTCATGGCTGTCTATGTCTATTAATATAAATGAAACCCCAAAAAATGAACAAGAGTTTCTGAAAAAAAAACAGAAATTGAAAAATTCTTAGTGTATTTGGTAACGTCATTTCTATATGAATAGACATACAGCTACAAGTTATACATTTTCTGATTAGTTATTGCATTTGCTACAAAACAGCAGTTGAAAGCCTCACGTTTCCCTCTGAAAATGCACATCAGGAATCATATACTGATAATCAAATCATGTCGACTTTCTCCTTTTGTGAAGTGAGTGAATATGAAATATCCCAAGTGATCTCTAACCTAAAATCAAAGAGCTCGTGTGGATTAGATTGTTATAGTAGCTTTTTCAAAAAAAAAAAAAAATGTCAAGCATATAATTAAACCCCTTACACACATAGTTAATATCAGCTTTCGAAGAGGCATATTCCCCGAGAACTTGAAGACTGCAATAATAATTCCAATATACAAAAAAGGTAACAAACACGATCCGAATAACTACAGACCAATTTCTTTATTATCAGTATTTTCCAAAATTTTTGAAAAACTTTTTACTAAACGAATGTTAAAATTTCTTGATAATTACAATGTTCTTAGTAAATCGCAATTCGGACTTATTAAAGGAAAATCTACTGAGGAAGCCATAGCTACTGTTTTGGAACATATAAATATGGAAGTGGATAAAAGCAACAAAACTGCTGCCATATTCCTAGATTTGTCGAAGGCCTTTGATCTAGTTGATCACCAATTGTTATTAAAAATATTATACAGATATGGCTTTAGAGACAATATTTTGAACTGGTTCTCATCATATCTACAGAAAAGAAAACAACTTGTTCGTATTAATGCTACATTGAGTGATTCAATTTTTTGTTCTGATGTAGGGGTTCCACAGGGCTCAGTAATAGGACCCTTATTCTTGATCATTTACTTAAACTCAATTTTTAAACTTCCCTTAGGTGCCAGTTATAGCGATCAGGAAAACGAATCAGGAAAAATTTTCAAAATTTCTAATTATCACTATGTTTTTGCTACAATTGAATAACAAATGTTATACCAATCAATAGTAAACAGCCCAGAGAATCTATTTTTCCAAGAAAATGTTCAATTGAACAAATACTTTGCCGTAAAATTGTATTTTTCTATTTTCCTGATGGAATTGAAACAGGAAAATAGAAAAATATAAATTAAACAGCAAATAATTGTTCTATTATATCTTTTTTGGGCACAAAAAATTCTTTGAGTGATTTGCCATCGATTGGTATAACATTTGTTATTCAATTGTAACGAGAAAATAGTTATTATTCCATTTGAAAATTTTTCCTGATTCGTTTTCCTGATCGCTATAACTGGCCCCTTAAATGGCAAATTAGTAGCTTTTGCTGATGATCTGGCTCTAACCTATGCTGCGCCGCTTCACGAGGACTTAAAAATTTTAATGAAAAGTGATCTACTTATCTTGAGCCGCTGGTTTGAGTATCACAATTTGGTGCTTAATAGCAAATCAAAGGTGATGTGTTTTTCCTTAACTAGCCAGTTTTTTATTGAAGGGGTTGGCTTACATGACAAAAACAACTGTACTACGCGCAACTGCAATGATTCTTGCATACAACTCGAATCTGTCTCTGAGTTTAACTACTTGAGAGTAACTATAGATAGTAAACTCAATTGGAAAACGCATATAGCAACCGTGAAACAAAGTATTTATTATGCTTTAAACAGAATATTTCACTTACGTAAGCTAGTACCACCAAACCTACTTACCTCAATTTACTATGCGTTAGTTAACTCTAGATTAGAATATGCTATTTCTTGTTGGGGCAGAGCTTACGTCACCAATCTACAACCACTAATTACAGCCCAGAAAAAAATAATAAGAGTGATGCTCTTCAAACCAAGATGGGAACCATCACTTCCATTGTCTAAATCTTTGAGTATTTTGCCTCCCCGGCAATTGTACGGTCAAAAGTGATTTAAAAAAATGCGGTATAACACCAACCTACCGCATATTTTTTGACTCGTTATACAGTTATTATACTTGAAAAGCTGCAAAAAAGCATTCGTTTCTGTCAAATGACTTGAGAGATTTCTAAAAAATACTCCATTTTTTCCACTCATATTATTTAAACTGCGTGGTTATTTAAAAATGCGGTGTAACACCACCTAAACGATACTCTCACAACCAGCGTGTTCCAGAACCTTTTACCTCGCTAACACCAGTCAATCTACCAATATTCCTAAAAAATTGAACATACACAGGTAAAATCTTAATTTCTTTAAGAAAATTACTACACCGTGGGTGCATTTCGAAGACACGTCCGTTTTCTTTATATGCCTACTAGCATAGCGCATGCTCGTATAATTGTCACCCTTTTGTTCTGCTTATGCAAGCAAGTGCGTAATTCTTTTCTAGTTTTTGGCTGTTGCCGAAACCAAAGAGAGAGAGAAAAAATAGGGAGAATTTGAAATCACAAGCGACGACCGACGATGGCAAGAGGGATTGCTTTTAAGAGAATAAAATGATTTACTTATACAAGCAAACACTTTTAAATGAGTTCTGACTTCGCTAAAAAGGTCCACCTAGCCTTAACATGGTTAGTCAAGAAAATGAGTGTTATGTTAACTACCCATCCTCAACATGTTCGTAGTCACTTACAAAATTACGATGCACGAGTCCATTTAGATTATTTTCAACTGATACATAACAGCTCTTATAATAGGCGTGTTTTATTGAAATTCTATTTGCACTTATGTTCACTTCAGCAAAACATCGCTCATGGGAAAACAACAACTCCTTATGTCAATAGCCTAAGTGCACATAAATATCGCAGTTAGCTAACTGCACAACAGGGATGGTTGGTAAATTTCTTTTTTGGCAACCAGAGGTTGGCAGTCTTTGGGTTGTGTTCGTTCATATTTCTGATTTTCGACAACAGATTGAATAAGTTACTTTTTGTGCACAGAATTTTTTTTTTTTAAGGAGTGGTTGTAAAATTCTTTCAGAAACTCTCTGAAAGAGCGTAATTGTCTTAAAAGTAAAGAAACGCCTTGAACAAAACATTCGCAGCAACGCAACGCTTGGAAAAACGTCTGTTTGACAGTTGTGGTATTTGTTTTGGCTGTGCACGATTTCTGTCCACAGAAATTTTGGTGGCGGAAATTCGCAGGACGGGGAAATTTTTTTATTCTCTCGAGAGCACTCTCTTTTTTGTGCACTGCTACGAAAAATCGGAACAAGATTAGACTGACTTTCGCCGAATTTCGGTGCATTTCGTGCAAATTTTCAGTAAAGAAACACACCTTATGACTTCTGACCAGAGGTGATACAAGAAGAGACAAAACCACACACACACCACGGCATCTGCCCTCAAACTGACTTCACAAACACCACTTTATTTTCAGCTTTCAAAACCAGTTTAAAATCCGAAAATAAAGTGGTGTTAAGGTGGTGGTGGCAGGAGAAGCAATGGTTTTCCCTCTTCTTCTTTATTCTTTCAAGCTTTTGACTTAATGAGTGACTTAGTCACTCACAGTTATGACTTAATGAGTTTTTAATTCACAAACTAGCAACTGAAATAAATACCTGCATCGAAATCTGAATCCTAATTCGATAAAAATAAAAATGAATCTTATTGAACACAGCCATTGCGAAAAAAATTAAAGTGACATTTGTTTGTTTACCTCGAAAGTAAAAAGTTGAAACGCGGCAAATAAATTGAGAATCGAGAATCGAGAATTTAATAGAGAAAAATAGAAATGGAAAATAAAAGGTATGTATATTCTTCTATTCTTCTGATTGTAATTTTTAATGTTTCTTATCCTTAGAACTAAAAGGCGGTGCTGGACACAGGAGGAGACAAAAGGTCTCTTGAGGTTATACGCTGCAAGGAAAGCAGAATTTGCTCATCCTCGGAAGAGGCGCCTCGCTTTTGACCACATTAAGGAAGACATGCTCTCAGAGGGTTTTGTAAGTATGATTATTGTGCTTTTTAAAACAACACTTTTACGCAAATACATTGCAGGATGCGGGAATCACCGTACGCCATCTCGAGGTAAAAATGCAGACGATGTTGAGGGCGTTCAAAAGCACTAAGGACAACGCCAAGGCAACTGGTGCTGCGCCATGCAATTATCCATTTTTTGAAGAAATGGAGCATATATTTGGTGATAAACCGATTCACTCAAAGAGTGAATCGCTAAATGTTGGCAGCCACATTTTTTTGAGTGTGAGTAGAATTATATTTTAATTATGAAATGTATTGACAATTTTTTTTTGTTTTACAGGAATCGGAGTCACCAGGCATCCTATCGCCCTCAACGCCGTCGCCCTCAGTGCCGTCGACCTCAACGCCCTCAACATCGTCTGCATTCTACTTTCCAGACGTTGTTGAAGCAGGTACTTCATCTGTTTCTTTAGAGTCAGATGGTGGAGCAATTCACTTTCTGCATCTAGACACAGATGAAGTACTTGCTTCAACAACGTCTGATGAATGTGGCAGTCCATCTCCACTACCAGCAGTTGCTGAGAAAAAAAATGTTTCGCGGTCCGAATACTACAAAAAATTGCTTAAAATTCGAGAAGAGCAGAAGGCAGCTGCAGCTGCATAGCTACAAAAAGCGCTTCTGCCACCGAGAGAAAGCACTGGAGCTAAAGGAAAAAGCGATGGCAGATAAAGCCCAACGCCACCAAGAAAAGATGGAACTGTTTAATAAATATTTCAACATTTAAATAAAAAATAGAGCCTGCCAGTTTCTGTTTAAAATTATTTATTTGTTGGATTTTTCATTGTTGTTAGTTTTCATCGTAAAATATTTTGTTGACAAAGGTAAGCGAATAGGGTATCTCGACGTGTTTGAGTAGGAATCGGTTCTGCATTTGGGTGGTTGTTTTGCTCTGCATTTGGGTGGTTGTTTTGCTCCGAGTTGTTTGCTCCTTGAAGAGAATCTTCGTGCGAAGTGTTGTTGTTAGAGTTGATAATACACAAATTGTGTAAAACACAAGCGCTAACAACAATTTTTTTTTACAGATTCCAAGTTTCGTTGCTCTGTAAATTTGTTGATTCTTCTGAATCGTCCTTTGAGTAAACCAAAAGCATTTTCTACAACCATTCGCGTAGACGAATGAATGTAGTTGAAACTTTTTTGGAGTTCACTTAATTGACCATAGTCCTTAAGGCTAGGTGTCCCTTGCATTTTTCGTTAAAATTTGAAGGGTGCGTTGACTTATTGTTTCATAACTTTTGCAATTTTCTTGATAATTTGATGAAACGAAATGTATTTTAAAGATGATAAACACTCAAACATTTGTGCATCATTCAAATGCTGAAAGTTATTCCCTAACGGTTTTTATAGAGACCGGAAGCCGTTTTTTTTATTGAAAATTTCGATTTGTTCACTATTTTGGTCGGGGCACCCGTATTTATGAACTTTTTATTTTTTTCTTTTTCGTTTTATAACTAGAAAATACATATGCAACTAACCTCCGAGCGTCTTTTTTCAAATTTTGTCTCCTTATATGAAAAAAAAGTTCGTCAATTTGTTGTAATTTTTCGGTTTTCAGCATACTCTTATGGTAATAACTTTGGCGTTTATTAATATTTTTTCATGAAATAAAAAGGAAATAGTAGATAAACATCAGGCGCATCTTATAAAATCATTGGTAATAGTTTTAAGTGTTTTGAAACAGGTGTTAAGATGAGAAGTTGGTGAAACTGCCTATTTTTAGCTTATATAGCATGGGGCAAGGCGTGGGTGTTTTCAAGTACATATATATATACATTTTTTTGAAGGTAATAAAGCTCCTGAAGTAACCTCCGAGCCCAAAATCAATATTTTTTTCTCCACACCGCTAAAATTCAACTTCAATAAAGTCATATTTGCAAACGATTTTTGAAAAACGAGAAACCAAAAGAACCTCAATTTTTTGTTGGTATTTTTCTTTGATGTAATCTTAATTAGTTTCAATAAAGAAATATACTATTGTGGTCACAGAATTTGGAATATTAATTCTAGAAAAACTGTCTACTTTGGGTTTTTTACTAGAAAAACTTGCTTAAAAACATATACATATGCATTTCAGTTCGAAGCAAATCCGCCACCAATTTTAGCGCCGTTTTCTCTTTTTTTGGTCTGTTCTCTGTGATTTGGAAAAGGAGTATCGCTCAGATGATCTTATGGGTTATGCATTCCCTCATACATATCATCTATATTCTATACCTATGACCTTATTTTGTGATCTTTTGTGCTATTCATTTCTCATTACAAACTGTGTGACTGTTGTTTTTTTTGGTGGTAGCAGTAGCTTGCAATGTAAAAAAAAAGTTTGAAATGACGAAGGATTGAAAGAAACGGACATAGGCAAACGCACAAAGGGAAAGGGGTGAGAAAATAGCACCACTGCACTAATAGAATGGAATTCCTTGGTCAAAAGTGTACGCAACTTGAGTGTGAGAGAGTGTGTTTCTTTTTTTTCTTCAGCTAAAATTTTGTATTTGACTAGGTAGTTATTTTGTGTTTGAGAACTTCTATTGTTTTGTTGATGACATAACGCGGTTGGCATGAAAATGTGTGTAGGTATAGGTCAGTAACTTACATAGGCATATAGGATTCAACTTATTTGGAATAAGATATGCGTTTGGGTAAGGTGTACCTATGCGAAATAATTTTTTTAACTTTGTTTCAAAGTTGTTGGTTGTACTATTCTTTCGTTATTGGTTTGTACCTATTTGTACCTATATTTTATTTATTTTATTTTTGTTTCATATTGTGCATGTGGGAGGGCAAGCAGAGGGTGGATAAGTGTGGGTAGGAAGTAAGTACTTATGTATATCTATGAAAATACATATCCGGATGTTTATGGGCATTTAATTGCAATTCAGCGTCTTCTTTATCTTAACATAGCATAAAATAAAGTCGCTTTCTCTGTCCCTATGTTCCTATGTATGCTTAGATTTTTAAAACAACGCAACGGATTTTGATGCCGTTTTTTTTTTTATGAATAGAGTGATTCAAGAGGAAGGTTTATATGTATAATACATGCATATTATAGCAGAGAAAAGCCAAGAAATTTAAAGTTTTGTAATGCGATGTCATAACAAACATATTTATTAAAAATATTTACTTTTACTTTTACTTCAATTTTATAATTTTCAAAATCGGTTTGAAACTCGCACGAAAAGCAAACTATTTTTTAAAGCATCGTAGTTTATGTTGAAAAGAATAGGTATCTTTTGTTTTTGTTTCTGAATGGTAAGTATTCAGATATTTTTTACTTACTGCGGCACATACTAATAATATGGCAATTCGTACATAGGTAATCATTCATATAGAACTAAGAAATTTTTGTTCAAGTCTGGAAGACGTCGGCGTTCGAACATAGGTCGTAGTATAGTGAATGCCAAAAGAGTACGTTCAGCAAGAGATGAAGAATCGTCAACGGAACGTGAGGCTCGCCTCAGTCAGGCTCTTGCCTGACATTGATAACATAAGTTCAAAGACAATATCTTGGTTTAAAGAAAGAGCGATTCTGTCACCAACTAACGAACAAAATGCGAAAATATACTACTCGGTCGATACTGTTCTCGATCTGGAAGAAGCTATTCATTTTCCTACAGAATTACTAAACTCTTTGAACCCATCAGGACTCCCTCCACACAAAATGGTGTTAAGTAGGTTGTCCAGTTATTTTATTAAAATAAATAAATAAATAAATAGGGTGGCGCAACAGAGCGAGGAGCCCTTGGGCCTACCGCATTTCTCACAACCATGCCCTGTGAGAAAATGGAGGGGACCTACAATTTTCTGCCGGTTCCGAACGGCTAATCGAGAAAGCGCTTTTCATGGCAATGAATACTAACGGAGGACTGACCAATTCCTCGCGAAAGGCGATACCCGTGGAAAAACATTTTTGCCTCTGTTGGGATTCGAACTCGAACCTCTGGATTAACAGGCGGACATGCTATCCATCACACCACGGGTACCACCTGTTATTTTATTAAGAAACCTGAATTCACCAAAACTTTGCAATGGCACGCGTTTGCTGGTAAAATCACTGAAAACTTTCATAATAGAGTGCACAATACTCACAGGATGTGGTACCGGAGAAAATGTATTGATTCCCCGAATCCCTCTGATACCATCGGATTTACCCTTCCAATTTAAACGCTTGCAATTTCCGGTGAAGACATCTTTTGGAATGACCATTAATAAATCGCAGGGTCAATCCTTTAACGTTGCAGGCTTAGATTTGAGTGTTGACTGTTTTTCACATGGCTAACTGTATGTCGCTCTTTCAAGAGTAACTTCCAGAGAAAATATGCTTTTAATTTTATACCCTAGCCATAGCGGGCCGCTGTGTTTTTATATACAACGTTCACAGTTTTTCTGTAGGGTATTTAGTATCAGCATTGTACCCGTGCGAAGCCGGGGCGGGTTGCTACTCAACTATCCAACCCTGGGGAAAGTTCAATGAACAGACCTAATGATGGAAATAAATAAGTATAAACCTAGAAATTTTCAGGCATTCTTAAACTTAGTCTTCTTAGTTTTCGTTTCTTGACAGTTTTGTGTTAACAACGCTTTAAATAAGTTAGACCCGAGCAACGCCGGGTGGGTCAGCTAGTTTCTGATAAAGAAGGAACTTTTTTGTATTTGAGAATTCTTTCAATTGAATTTAAAATAAATTATACATTGAGAGTTACAGTGTAATTTTCTGTAAATTGTGTTGTGCTGATTGTTAGATACATGTTGAATTTCAATTGGTATATTATAATAAAATATTCGTGTCTAATTTGGCTTATTCGTGCTGTTGACAAAATTTCAGCCCATTCATTCAACATAACAAAACTTGTAAAAATGTCTCAAAAATCGTTTTACAAGAAAAAATTATGGAAGGTAATTATTCATAAGGTTGATTATTCCTAGAGAGATGGAATTCCTTTTTTTTTCTAAAAAAACAAGTAGGTATAGGTACCTAAGGAGGTGGTGTTGATACGGCCAAGTACATCAAGTTTTAAATTCTGTAGTGATGCGAAAGACTTTATTTACTATTATCTATGCATATACAGGGTGTCCCGTACTTCGTGTATTATCCTTTGGGGTGTGGTTCTTGGTCATATTCTTAGAAAAAAATTGTTCTACAGTAAAGCTCGTTTCTCAACTTTGACATCACTTTGCTATGCTAAATTCGATATCTCTGCTAATCTATGCTAAATTCGATATCTCTGTCAATACTGATGATAGAGACCGAATCTTAGACTTATTTTTTTGTAGAAATAACAACCTTTAAGACTGCATTTAAGTTTAGCTTCCATAGGTTCAGGGTTGCCAGATTTTCTTTGCTGCTACGACTGGCAACCCTAAGCCTATAGGAATCCAATTTAAATACAGATTCAAAAATTACAAAACTAGAAGTAAGACAAGAGTTATCGAGAGCAAACACCCACAATGAAATTCAGAAACGGGCTGTGGCATGCATTCAAAACGAAGGAGGGGACTTTGAGCACTTGTTATGATTGTATTTGTATAAAATACATAAAAAAAATACTAAAAGTACCCATATTATTGTTTTATTTGAACAACCCGCAAGGTAAAAATTTTTTTAATTTTTTTTTTAATTTTACCCGTTTTGTGTTTTTTCAAGTATCATAAAATGTATGGGTTTTTGAGTGAACTTATACGAAAGTTTTTTTTTTATTATTGTTTTCTTCATCAGTAAAAATAAAGAAACTCTATGTTTACCAGGCATTTTCTGCAAAAAAATGACCTCAAAGTCAAAACTTTGTTTCGGGGAGAAAATTTGAACACCACTTAAAATTGAAAATCTGGCAACCTTAAACCTATGGACGCTAAATTTAAATACAGTCTTAAAGATTGTTATTTCTTCAAAAAATTAAGTCTATAATTAGGTCACTATCAACAGTATTGACAGAGATATCGAATTTAACATAGGTCAGGGTACACCAAAGAAAGCCTTTTTTTAAATTGTCAAAAAGTGATGTCAAAGTTGAGAAACGAGCTTTACTGTAGAACAATTTTTTTCTTAGAATATTCTACCTTATATTTTTAGCTTAAAATTTATATTTATCAGTCGATATATATGTTAGTAAATTATAGTAAATTTAAAGTTCTATCTATTTACAGGTCATTGAAAAAAATCCTAAGAACTCCCACAAAAAACAGGCCGTTTCATAAGATGACTTCTTTAAATCTCAATTTGCTTGGTTATGGCCCACAAGATTACTGTTTTTGTTCAAATTTCAAGTGAAAAAAAAAAAAATAATAATAATTGTAGCGGAAAGTTTTTTAAATCAAATTTAACTTGAAAAATTTTGAAATTTTTGTCCTTCGATTGCAGTTTTCAAAAAACATAAATTCCTTTCTTTTCTTAAAATATCTTTTTTCAAATGAAATTAAATACAAGTTATTGGTAAAAAAAAAAAATAAAAAAATAAATAAAAATGAAATAATAAAAACAAATAAATGAAAAAAAAAATGAGTATTATCTAAGTTCCCTAGTTATCTCCTTTTTCATTAATTTTGCTGATCAAACTAAGCCAAGAAACTGACCTACATTTAAATCACACAAATATCATGTTTTCCACATCCGCAAAAACACAAGATAAGAAATATCGAACCTGCAACATCTTCATTATTTGTAATTATCTGTATTTATCTCAGCAAGCAAACTGACAAAAACAAGTAACCGGTTTTCTTACTTTCCTGACTTGACACAAAATTTCTATTCTCAACCCATCCAAAAACAAAAAATCGTAAAAAATGTCCATTCGGACATATTGTGTACATGCATATACATATCTTCGTCAGTGTGCCTTATGAATGATATCTGTTTTTTTTTTATATTCCTACTTGCACAGCGCATGCTCGTATAATTCTCACCCCTTGTTCCTTGTTCTGCTTATGCAAGTGCGTAATTCTTTTCTAGTTTCTGGCTGTTGCCGAGACCAAAAAGAGAGAGAAAAGAGGGAGAATTTGAAATCAGACGCGACGATGGCAAGAGGGATCACTTTTAAGAGAATAAAATGATTTACGAATACAAGCAAACACTTTTACATGAGTTCTGAGTTCGCTAAAAAAGTCCACCTAGCCTTAAGTCCAAGGCGATCCAAGAGAAATAGAAGAGCACCAGTCCACCTCTACCTATAAGGGGGGAAAAGTTGTCGTGTATTAACCCGGACAGCAAAACTTTCACACACGTGAACGGGCCTAAAGCAGTTGGCGACATTTGGCTTCTGTCATTGTGCTTACACATTCTTTTAGATTCATTCTATTCACTCATGCAACAAATCAAGTCATTACATTAATTGGTATTAATGAAAATCCAAGTCATCTTGTAATTTAATAATGTATTTAGATAAATCACTAACTAAATTAAATTGTGAATAATCGTACCCATACCAGAGTTTTATTTGGCAACGTTTAGCTCGGACATAATAGTTATCAAAACGGCAATGTGAGTGGTCAACGCACGATTGAAGTATGCCCACTAATGAAGACATTTGTTTATCCATAGAAGATTGCTTAGAAGAAACACGTTTGGCGAGGGATTCAATTGAGCCAATTGAGTCCAGAGTCTCGACAGATTTAGAGAAGTCTTCGAAATGATGAAATTACGCGAGAACGTTCTTATGAAAACGACTATTGTTGGTTTGAATGGAGCTTGTGAGATCACACTAACACACTTTACAACGAGGAGAACATGCGAAAGTGATATTTTATTATATTCATCATACAGATAAACGAAATAGTTAAAATACTCTTTAAGATAAGGGCATTATTTTTTGCTTAAACCGATACATATTGGATGATACGATTTTCCGCAGAGACCACATTTAATTCGTTGCGTCACAATAGTCATTCTTCATCATTATGATGATTTCCTTAAAGTTTAATGGGATTTTAGGGATGAAATCTTTGCTTAGTTACTGAGGAATTTTGTGGCATCCCAGTGCTGAAAGAATTTTTGAAATCAGTCAAGTAGTCTCTAAGTTTCCGTTCCTATCCCGTACCTGTGGGAAATCCCGTACCTGTGGGAATTTTCCGTTCCCATAGAAATATGTGAATAAATTATAAGTCTATGTCACTGAGAAATAATGTTACATCCTAGAGTTGAAAGAATTTTTGAAATCGGTCAAGTAACTTTAAAATTCCCGTTCTCGTTCTTGTTTCTGTTCCCGTGGGACTATAGGGATGAAGTCTATGCTAAGTTACTGAGGGATTATGTGGCATCCCAGATCTGAAAGAATTTTAGAAATCTGTCTAGTAGCTCCTAAGTTTCCGTTCCCAACCTTGTTCCTGTGGGATCTTCCGTTCCCATGGAAATATGTGAATGAAATGTAAATCTACATATGTCACTGAGAGATATTGTAACATCCTAGAGTTGAAAGAATTTTTGAGATCGGTCTAATAACTTTAAGGTTCTTTTGAATTTTAGATGAAACATTTCGGAGGGAACATGTACTATATAACATGTACTATATTTTATCCGCATATTCCCACGGGAACAGAAGGATGGGAACCTTAAAAATACAGACCTCAACAACGCCGTGAATGTCGAGGGATAAAGGGTATATGAGTATGTCTAAAGCAGCCCAGGGTGTTGAGCGAAGATCTCCGCTGACTCATTAACTTGCTAATATTTGGACTATGCATGCTTAGTCTGACACGATAAGTCAGCTTTTCTTTTGTTTTTTTTTTTACAGAACATTGTTTTGTTTATAACGAAAGCTAACGCAGTGCATTGATGTCGTCTCTGTTGCACGCTGCTTTATTTTTATTTGAGTCAATGAAACGATTGTGGTACCCGTGGTGCGATGGTTAGCATGTCCACCTGCTAACCCAGAGGTTCGAGGTTCGAATCCCAGCAGAGGCGCAAAAATGTTTTTTCCCGGGTATCGCCTTTCGCGAGGAATTGGCAAATCCTCCGTTAGTAACTTCATGCCTTGAAAAGCGCTTTCTCAATTAGCCGTTCGGATCCGGCATAAAATTGTAGGTCCCCTCCATTCCCTCACAAGGCATGGTTGTGAGAAATGCGCTAGGCCCAGGGGCTCCTCGCTCTGTAGCGCCACCCTATTTATTTATTTTTTACAATGAAACGATAGTCAATGCCCAATGTCGGTTTTTTCTTTTACTGCTTACTTTTCCTTTTCTGATTTTAAGCATTCCGTTTACATTTTATGTCTGTGGCGTTATAAAAATGTTTTAGACGTGGTCGTCTCCTTGTCCTTCGAAATTGGTCAAATAGTTATATAAGGTTGCGTTCCCAATCACGTTCGAGTATGATCCTTAATTCGAAAGAATTTTTGAATTCGGTCGAGTAGTTTTAGGTTCATGTTTTCGTTCCCGTAGGAATAAAAGGATCAATTATAATATTAGCTACTGAAGGATAATGTATCATCCCAATTCGGAAAGATTTTGTGAAATCTTTCCAGTAGTATCTAGGTTTCCGATCCCAATCCTGATGGGATATTGATAATGCACCATCTTAAAGTTGAAAACATTTTTGAAATCGGTCATGCGGTTTTAAGGTTCCCGTTCTAGTTCCCGTTTCTGTTCCCGCGGGAATGTATGGATGAAATATAGTCTATGTTACTGAGGGATTATGTAGCATCCTAGAGCAGAAAGAATTTTTTAAATCTGTCCAGTAGTTTCAAAGTTTGCGTGCCCAATCCCGTTCCCGTGGGAATATGTTGATGAATTAAAGTTTTTGTTACTCGGTGATAGTGTAGCATTCTAACGGTGAAAGAATTTTTGAAATCGGTTCAGTAGTTTCTAGGTTCCCGTTTATATTCCCGTTCCCATAGGAATATAAGGATAAAAAGTATCCTATGTCCATCTCTTGTTCCTAAACTACCTCCCCACCAATTTTCAGACAAATCCGTTCAACCGTTCTTGAGTTATAAATAGTGTAACTAACACGACTTTCTTTTATATGTATAGATAGATTATTTATTACTTATTACTTATTATTTATTATTTATTATTTATTAATTGTTATTTATTATTTATTATTTATTATTTATTATTTATTATTTATTATTTATTATTTATTATTTATTATTTATTATTTATTATTTATTATTAATTATTTATTATTTATTATTTATTATTTATTATTTATTATTTATTATTTATTATTTGTTATTTATTATTTATTATTTATTATTTATTATTTATTATTTATTATTTATTATTTATTATTTATTATTTATTATTTATTATTTATTATTTATTATTTATTATTTATTATTTATTATTTATTGTTTATTATTTATTATTTATTATTTATTATTTATTATTTATTATTTATTATTTATTATTTATTATTTATTATTTATTATTTATTATTTATTATTTATTATTTATTATTTATTATTTATTATTTATTATTTATTATTTATTATTTATTATTTATTATTTATTATTTATTATTTATTATTTATTATTTATTATTTATTATTTATTATTTATTATTTATTATTTATTATTTATTATTTATTATTTATTATTTATTATTTATTATTTATTATTTATTATTTATTATTTATTATTTATTATTTATTATTTATTATTTATTATTTATTATTTATTATTTATTATTTATTATTTATTATTTATTATTTATTATTTATTATTTATTATTTATTATTTATTATTTATTATTTATTATTTATTATTTATTATTTATTATTTATTATTTATTATTTATTATTTATTATTTATTATTTATTATTTATTATTTATTATTTATTATTTATTATTTATTATTTATTATTTATTATTTATTATTTATTATTTATTATTTATTATTTATTATTTATTATTTATTATTTATTATTTATTATTTATTATTTATTATTTATTATTTATTATTTATTATTTATTATTTATTATTTATTATTTATTATTTATTATTTATTATTTATTATTTATTATTTATTATTTATTATTTATTATTTATTATTTATTATTTATTATTTATTATTTATTATTTATTATTTATTATTTATTATTTATTATTTATTATTTATTATTTATTATTTATTATTTATTATTTATTATTTATTATTTATTATTTATTATTTATTATTTATTATTTATTATTTATTATTTATTATTTATTATTTATTATTATTATTTATTATTTGTTATTTATTATTTATTATTTATTATTTATTATTTATTATTTATTATTTATTATTTATTATTTATTATTTACTATTTATTATTTATTATTTATTATTTATTATTTATTATTTATTATTTATTATTTATTATTTATTATTTATTATTTATTATTTATTATTTATTATTTATTATTTATTATTTATTATTTATAATTTATTATTTATTATTTATTATTTATTATTTATTATTTATTATTTATTATTTTATATTTATTATTCTTTTTTTTATTTTTTATTTATTATTTATTATTTATTATTTTTTATTTATTATTTATTATTTATTATTTATTATTTATTATTTATTATTTATTATTTATTATTTATTACTTATTATTTATTATTTATTATTTATTATTTATTATTTATTATTTATTATTTATTATTTATTATTTATTATTTATTATTTATTATTTATTATTTATTATTTATTATTTATTATTTATTATTTATTATTTATTATTTATTATTTATTATTTATTATTTATTATTTATTATTTATTATTTATTATTTATTATTTATTATTTATTATTTATTATTTATTATTTATTATTTATTATTTATTATTTATTATTTATTATTTATTATTTATTATTTATTATTTATTATTTATTATTTATTATTTATTATTTATTATTTATTATTTATTATTTATTATTTATTATTTATTATTTATTATTTATTATTTATTATTTATTATTTATTATTTATTATTTATTATTTATTATTTATTATTTATTATTTATTATTTATTATTTATTATTTATTATTTATATTTATTATTTATTATTTATTATTTATTATTTATTATTTATTATTTATTATTTATTATTTATTATTTATTATTTATTATTTATTATTTATTATTTATTATTTATTATTTATTATTTTTTATTTATTATTTATTATTTATTATTTATTATTTATTTTTTATTATTTATTATTTATTATTTAATATTTATTATGTATTATTTATTATTTATTATTTATTATTTAATATTTATTATTTATTATTTATTATTTATTATTTATTATTTATTATTTATTATTTATTATTTATTATTTATTATTTATTATTTATTATTATTTATTATTTATTATTTATTATTTATTATTTATTATTTATTATTTATTATTTATTATTTATTATTTATTATTTATTATTTATTATTTATTATTTATTATTTATTATTTATTATTATTATTTATTATTTATTATTTATTATTTATTATTTATTATTTATTATTTATTATTTATTATTTATTATTTATTATTTATTATTTATTATTTATTATTTATTATTTATTATTTATTATTTATTATTTATTTATTATTTATTATTTATTATTTATTATTTATTAACTATTATTTATTATTTATTGTTTATTATTTATTATTTATTATTTAATATTTATTATTTATTATTTATTATTTATTATTTATTATTTATTATTTATTATTTATTATTTATTATTTATTATTTATTATTTGTTATTTATTATTTATTATTTATTATTTATTATTTATTATTTATTATTTATTATTTATTATTTATTATTTATTATTTATTATTTATTATTTATTATTTATTAATTATCAACTGATCTGTGATAATTCAATCTATTTTAATTGAATCATTTGTAGCTTACTTTCATTTGCAATCATTTATTCTTATAAATACTTTGGTTTATATAACTGAAGGACAATTTTGTTTGACAATTTTCATCTCTATGTGTTCATTTAAAATTTAACTGAATTTACATCGACATATTCTATATTTATATATGTGTAAACTCATATCACTTTTTTTTTTTTATGAAGGTTTTGCTCGTGTTTCCTTCAAGATTATATTAAATATCTAACTCGTTAATTTAAAAATAGAAAAAGATAATATTTTAGAAGAAAGATAACAGCTATCATATCACTGTATTGTAAAATGTGCGGTGACAACCTTTGTAAAAATATTAAACGAAAAATAAAATATACATATATATGAATGACCTCAAGGCTCAGTAAACTTCTGCAGCATTGAGTTCGAGCAAAAGTTTGAAAAGAAATCGTGACTGTTCAGTTACAATTCAGGCTTTTGTTCCTCCTCCAAAGCGAAAAACATTGAGGAGCAATTCAAATTCAAATAAAATTCAATCTGATAGTTTACAGATTATTTCTGTCTACTGAACCAATGGACGTTACAGCGACCAAACATATTGCCATCGAAAATGTTCGGAACAAGCAACCTCATGGAAGCGGTTCCCTAGTCTAAATCGATTTTTGTTTCAAGGCTCAGACCTGAAATAACTTCGGAAGATGTTTTACGTCATTTAGTTGATAAAAAATGTATTCCCTCTGTTACCACTATTAAATAAAATAAAATAAGCAAAGCTAATAGTTTTGTTTCGTCCTTTAAGTTGGCTACCCCTCATTCTCTCTCTGATTCTATATTGACTATTGACCTTGGCCTACTGGTACTCTCGTAAAAGAGTTCTCAGTTCGCAAGAAAAATAAGATGGTACCTGAACCACAGTCTTTTCCAAAAAACTAAGAAGACTTACCCTCTTCTACCAAAATGTAAGAGGGTTTCGTACAAAAATTAACAATCTCTACATAAACTCTCATATTTTCTGCATGACAAATTTGTTTTGACGGAAACCTGCCTTAATTCAAGTCATATCGACACTGAGCTTTTTAGCCAAGAGTTCTCAGTTTACCGTAAAGACCGACACTATGAAAAGCCAGTAGATGTGGGAGGTGGTGCTTTGATTTCTATAAGAAATATTTTTATGTCCTCCTAAATAAATTTTCCGTTCGACTTGACAATTGATGTATTGTGTGTCAAATTGTCGGTACAATCAAATAGTAGGTATTTATGTTGTCAACGTTTATATTCCTCCTAAGTGTTCCATTTCGGCTTATACTGAGCATTAGGTTTTCCCACAAAATTTATTATATGGATTTGTTCCTATCTGAAGAATAGAACCTATCAAGTTAAATTTCGTAACTGCTTTTCGAACACGCCCTGTCGGGTATGCCACAGGGCATTCACCTCGGACCTTTGCATTTCATTGTCGCAATCAATGATGTCGTCTCATGCATTACTTATGTAAAATTTTGATTTTCGCAGACTATATGAAATTTTTTAAATCGATTAAGAATGAAACTGATCGCGTACTTCTTCAAGAAGATATCGATTGCTTTGTAATATGGTGCAGTAAGAATGGCCTTAGTCTCAAACTCTTCAAATGTCAAACTATGACTTTCTCGAAAAAAAGGGAACCTGATAAGGTTGTGTATTCGATGCCTGGTCATTTATTATGTAATGTAGCAAGTTTTCGAGACCTTGGTGTTTACTTCAATGTCAACCTTGAATTGAATGCGCACATAAACTCAATTGCAAGGAAAGCAAACTCTATGCTAGGTTTCATAAAAAGATGGGCTAGAGAAATTAATGATCCTTATGTAACACTATCTTTGTATTATTATTATTATTATTATTAAATTTTATTCACATATAATTAAAATTACATGGTAATATTTAAAATTAATGAGCTTAGCTGCAGAGACTATTAGCTCGTAGAAAATGATATATCTATACGCTAATGTTAGTTAATGAAAGAAAATGGTTAATTTTTTCTATATTTATAGCATTTGGATATCTTTGTATAACTGTTATGTTCGTCCTCATCTCTAGTATGCACCTCAAGTCTGGTCTCCATTGTATGAAATTCATAAGTCTCGTACTAAAGCAGTTCAACACAAATTTATACGCTTTGCTCTGAAGGGTCTACCTTGGGAAGATCCTTTTAATCTGCCTCCCTATGAGCACCGTATTCAGCTTTTAAGAAAACGTTCTGATTCAACGTATTCCTTTAATTCTCACTGATTTGTCATGTCAGTTTAAGAGAGTGCAGTTTCCTCTGAAAGCAGTAATTGATATTAGTATAAATAAAGCTCAGACGCTTAAAGTTGCAGGTGTTCGTTCAGAAAAAAATCCTATGGCAACTGTATGTGGCACGCTAATTATGTTACTTTACGTATTTCTTTTTACTCTGTTCACTTAATAAAACTTTTGTTGCAAATAAAAATTACCCAAAATCTTTTTAAGTTACTTTATTTCTTGAACTTGCTTTTTGGAGACTTGAGATACAACTGAACCTGAAATTATGATCGTTGGCCAACTCCAACTATCATTTCTTTAGTTTTTTACATCAGTGGTCATTTGTTTACATTTCTTGTGGACCGAGAGATTCTTTTTGTAGTCAACTAAACTGTTGACTTCACAATTTCATATTGATTATAACAACGGAAGTATTATTTGATATTGGTTGCAGTATGCAGTATTTATAAACATTGGAAGCTCCATAGGGGATGCTCCATCGTTTGTGCATATTGATTTTGGTTCTTTGTTTGTGCTTAGATATCTCAGTTGTTTTGTTTATTTATTTTGTGTTCTGCTTTTTAATTCACTTAACTAAATAGATGATCTCAACTCAATCTGATTAGGTACAGTTCATATGATTTTATTTTCATAAACAAAAATTAACTTAAAAAAGAAATGAGCTTAAGCGAGTTAAATGGATAAAACATAAACTTTATCGGTACAGATAGAAAATGACATAATGCAATGAATGTCATGTATGTAACTTACAATGAATATCTTATATGTAATTTGAATATCATATATGTAACTTCTCCCCTCTTTACTTAAAATTTCTCCTGAAATTTTTATTTTATATTATTATTATTTTTTTTTTTTCTATTATTAATATTAATTTAAAAAATAACTGATCTTTTATTTTTTGAATGATCTGGCTCTATTAATTCAAAACTGTTATTTTCATCATTATCTTCAACATTTTCATTTTTAGTTTCAATATTAATTTTCAATTCTCTTTGGTTTTTCTTTGATTTCAATATTATGATAAAGCAAAATATAAAAAATATAAGGCTTATAAATATGGTTAAGCTATACGATATATTTCGGTGTACTTTTAATTCTTTTATTTCTTGTAAGTTTTTGGTGTTTTTTAGATCAATTTCTTCAAATGTAATTTTCTCTGTAAAATTATGTACTACATCAATTTTTGAATTTACGAACCTTTCCGTAAAAGTTTTATCATTATTTGAAAAATATTTATTCAAAATCTTTATCTTGCATTCATTAAATTGTATTAACCAATTTCTATTTAGATTTAATTCTCTTTCATCACAATTTTGTCCTATAGATAAATTAAAAGCATTTTTTATTACAATTGTCTCATCGTCAATATATAAAATTTCAGTTTCTTCGTTTCTTATTAATTTGCAATTGTTTTTTAATATGCAACTTTTTGAATATTGTAATTCAGTTAGAGTTTTTGAGCTTTCAAATACATATGTTTTATTTTGATACTGAATAATTTTTTCTTGATTTGAATCAATTTCCATTAAATATTCATTAGTTATTGGTAGTATTATTTTAATTTGAACTATAGGTAGGTATTTTAATAACAAATATCAACATATACAAAACTGTTGCAATTCTTATAAATTTTAATTTTTCCAAATCTATATTGTATGTGATCATTTCTTCTCTTGTTAGTATATTTGGGTGTAATTTTCCATGTCTAGCTGAAAGTATGTTATCTTGTATGTGGCTAATTTTTTCATTTAGTGCATTTACTTCAAACATTTTTTCACTGTGTATTGTTTTCATAGTTAGTTTTCAATAGTTATAGTCGGTTACGTTAAGTCTGTATTTAATTAAATTCCTGTCTTTCTCAATACTCTTCTTTAGTAACTCAAAAACTTTTTGAAAGTAATCGTTAATCTTTACTTTCTGGTTCAGATTTGTAATTGTGTTGTGTAAATTATGATCGATTGTATTTAAATGATTTTCGATATCTTTTCTGTCCTCATCGTCCATTGTACCAATTAATATTTTTTTTACTGAGCCTTTTACATTAACTGCTCCTCTTTTTTGTTTTTCTGATTTTTTTCTATATGGAATAAGTGTTTTGATTTTTGATCTCAAAATTTCAATTTCGTTATATATTGTGTCTTTGTTTTCTGTGTCTAAATGTTCTTATATTATAACTGATGTTATCTATGATGTATAAAATTTCTTGTGGGTCTATGATATGTACAACTAAGTCGGATTTAATTACTAATTTATCTTTATTGATATTTATTTCTGTATATCCATTCTTTTCCTTAATTGGTTGAATATTCATTAATCCTGCTGCTGTTATTGCTGTTGTTTGAAATGTTAGCATCATCGTTATTATGAATATCTGTAAGTTCTTTTAATATTTTTATAGTCTATTCCTTTTAATATGGCTTTTTTATATTTAGGTTCTTCCTTATGTCTAACTGCTTTGTAGTTTTTTATAAATCCTTTGGTTCTGGTTTCTACGTAGTTTTCCCTGTTTTCATTTTGTTTATTTAGCAGTTTTTCTTTTGTTTGTATTATTCTCTTCCTTACAATTTGAAAATCTATTTCTCTATTTTGGACTTTTGTTGGTGTTGTCCCTATTGTGGAATGAAACCTATTATTGTAACTTTCTACGGCATTTTGAATTATTCTTCTTGGTGTGAGACTACTATTATCATTTTCTATTATTCTGAATTTTTCGGCTATTGAGTTATGGAATCTTTCAATATCCGAATTTCCGGTATGACTGTTGGGTTTGGTTAAATGCAATTCTATTTTTCTCTTTGATAAAAATTCTGTAAGTAGTATGATTTTAAATTCATTGTCTGCAATAATTTTTTGTGGTTCTGTCGACCTTGTAAAATGCTCTTTTAATGTTTCAATTATAGTCTTTGTATTTCTGTCATTTAAAAAATATATATTGCCAAATTTTGAAAATTTATCAATTATTGTTAAAAACTATTTTTCATTATTACATACGTGTCTATGTGTAAAATTTCGTTAATTCTTTCTGGTGTTTCTGTTAGTTTGAATTTTTGTTTTATTGGCCTTCTGTCATATTTGATCTGTTGGCATTTTTCACAGTTATTTATAACCTTCAGAATGTATTCGAATAGTTTTGAAAAATAAATTTTATGTTTTATTGAGTTGTATGTCTCCAAAATTCCTGAATGTAAACTTTCTTTGGTATGATATAGTGACAATTGTTTTAATAATTCTTCCTAAGTTTTTATATCCTGAGCTCTAAATGAACATTTAATAAATTTGACAAATTTATTGTTTGAGTAATATTTTATTATTTCTTTTTGTAATGTATTGTATTTCGTGTCTGCAATTTCTGAAAATATACCTATTTTGCCTTTTTTAATATACTTTTTTAGTATAGTTTCTATATTTCCCAATTCATCTTCTCTTATGTATATTATTAACTTGTTATGTAGTTTTCCATAATCTCGAATTTTATCATTCGTTAGTATAATTTGAGTTTTATATTTATTTAAGACCTCTTCCTTGATTGGTATATGGTCGTTTAAATTTTCTTTGGCTGAATGCATTGTAATCATAGATCTATCGTCGTTATCATTATTATAAGGACTTTCGATATCTATTTGATTATTATTTAGTGAACTTGCACTGCTGCATTTTTCTTCTTCATTTTCTTGTTGTATTCTTGACAAAAAATCTGCAACTTTGTTTTCTTTACCTTTTATATATTCGATTTCCTAATCATATTCTCCTAACTTTAATATCCATCTGTGATATCTTGGAGAAATATCTTTTCCCTTATATTTTGTTAGTAAATATTTTATTGGTTGGTGATAACATAGTATTTTGAATTTATTCCCGTATAGGTATGGCCTGAAATAGGATACTTCCCAGATTACTGCGAGAAATTCCTTATCAGTTGCCGAATAATTTCTCTCATTTTTATTTAACGTTCTAGAGGCATAACATACAGGATGTCCTTCCTGTGCTAAAACCGCTCCTTATGCCTGATTGGATGCATCAGTAGTTAATATGAAAGATTTATCAAAATCGGGGTGCCTAAGAATTGGATGATCACTAATTAACTCTTTTAATTTTTCAAAGGCATTTATGTAATTGGGGTAATTAATATTTATTCTAGCTCCTTTTTGTAAATATTTTGTTATTGGTAATGCTACTTTAGCGTAGTCTAAAATAAATTTTCGATAATATCCTGTTATACCTAGAAACCTTTGAATTTGCTTTACAGTTTTTGGTAATGACAATTTTCGTATTACACTTATTTTCTCGGGATTGGGTCCATCTTTCGTAATAATATGTCCTAAAAATTGCGTTTCTTTCTTCATAAAACTACATTTATCTATTTGTATTTTTAACCCTCCTTTACGAACCGGCGAAAGTCGTGTCCACCCGAACTGGGGTTCAATTGGACCCCACGATTTTACTTCCAATTTTTTTTTTTGATTTCTGACTTATATTGTTCAGTTATAGTTCCTCTGGCTATTGTATGAATTGCGCTTCTAAGTATTTCATAGAGCAGTGATAAAGAAATCTAAGAAGAGATGTCATTATTCAGGTATGTAGGAGGTCATCAATAAAATTTTTCATTTCAAAATCGATGGAAATTGCCTAATTTCGTAAATCTGGGATTCCCGCTTATCCATTTCGATATGTCTGTTTTACGTAATTACTGATTGTAAAATTCATCCATATCAATTGTTCCTGTCAGGTATGCCTATCAAAAGAAAAAATAGTCATTATTTCAGTTTGTTCAGGTCATCAAACAATTTTATGACCTCAAAAAGGATTGAATTTCCCCGATACATGCCAAGCAAGCCTGCCAAATATGGCTTGAAGTTTAGGTGGCTGAATGAAAGCTCAACAGGATATACACTGAAGTTTCTATCTGCACTGGTTACTCTGACCAAAGTACAGGACTTGGATATCCACGACCATGTGGTGATGTCGTTGATGCCATCATATTTCAATTCTGGACGCAACCTCACTATTGATAATTTCTTTACGTCGGTGGATTTGGCATTGAAGTTGCTGGATAAGAAGATCAGTATTCTTGACACGATTCGGAAAAACAAAAGAGATTTGCCTCAACCTTTTGTAGCGAAGAAGGTTCTTGATGACCAGAATGAGCATGTAAATGTCAATAACAAAAAGCAGTATCGTCCAGTCCACTCATCCATCTTTGGTTTTTCTCGAAAAATGGCGTTGGTGAGTTATGTTCCGAAGCCAAACAAACAAGTGGTATTGCTATCAACACAACATAACTGCGAGAAAGCCACTTCCGGTCATCAAAGTAAACCTGCCATGATACTTGATTATAACCGCACCAAAGGTTGAGTCGATGTATTCGACCAAATGGTATCGATATAATTCATGTACACGTCAAACAAATCGCTGGCCGATGGTTGTATTCTACAACTTACTGGACGTAGCAGCCTAAGCAACTGTCATCATTTTCCGATACTTCAATCCGCATAGAAGAAACCGGCAACACAATCTGGAGTTGGAAAATATTCATGGATGCTCTCTGTGTTTTGGGGAGAGTTCAGGAAAAACTACCAACAGTCCCCGAAAGGCTCTCTTGTAAAAGCAGCAGATGTCACCTTTGCCCAAGAGCAGACGACAATAAAACCAGAACCACCTGCGATGGATGTGGCAGATGTTGTTGCCATTGCCACACTAGAACCTTATGCGTTAAATGTCTGGCGGAACTGCCAACAACTTCAAACTAAATCGTTCTAAACATAAACTATGCTGCTTTTGAAATAAAATAATTAATTATTAGAAAAAATATGACTTTTCATAGAATTTCAGTAGTGGGGTCCAAATGGACCCCAGTTCGGGTAAACGGGTTCTTTTCACAAAAAAATCGCAGAAAAATCTGTAAACATCTGATAATCGTTTCAACTTAAGAAATGAATACAAAATTGAATTTTGTTCACTGAGTAAAAATCCCATTTAAAAAAAATGAAAAACAAAAAAGTTATGAGTTTTCAAACATTCTCTGGGGTCCAAATGGACCCCAGTTTGTAAAGGAGGGTTAACTGATTTTTTTCCAATATTTTAAAAATATCTGTTAAATTTTTTAAATGCACTTGCAGTGATGTACTGAATATTAGAATGTCGTCTAGATATACTATGCATGTTTTATTTATGTGATCTCTAAGAATTTCATTAATTAAACGCTGGAATGTGGCTGGGGCGTTTTTCAACCCAAAAGGCATTCTATTAAATTTGTATAATCCATTCGGAGTTAAAAATGCTGTTTTTCTTTGTCTTTTTCTTCTACTAAAATTTGATGATAACCTTTTGCTAGGTCTAGAGTAGAAAAATATAGTGCTCTTCCTAATTTATCAAAGGTAGATTCTATGTTTGGTAATGGAAACTTGACACTTATTGTTAAATCGTTTAATTTTCTATAATCAATTACGAGTCTATATTTGATTTGTCCAGAATTATCCATTTTTTTGGGTATGACTATTGTTCCATTTCTGCTAATTGTTTTCTTACTTCCTGTTCATGTTTTGGTGGGTATCTATATAATTTTGCGTTAATTGGGCTTTCATTTGTAGTTCTAATGCTATGCTTTATTACTGGGTTTTTTTTTTTTTTTTAATAAAAAAGAGGAGGCTTATATGCTAATCTGGAGAACTTAGACCTAATATCCAGTCCATTGTACTACCAGAGTAGCAGCCTTCCCTTTTTTTTTTTTTGTGTTGCAGTAGTTGGAAATAAGTTGTTAGTAATTTCACACATATAACCTCAGGGGCGGCGTCCATATGAAACTGGGAGGCTGAAAGAAAAGTAGATGCCCAGAGCGGGATTCGAACCCACGCATCCAGTCTCTTTACCAAACACTCTACCACTGCACCACGGCCGCCCTCCTATTTCTGGGGTACTAGTTAATGTATCTCCTTCTTTAAAAAATAAATTTTCGTACTTGTTCAAAATTTTTTGTAATGCTACTTTTTCTTCTTTGTTAAGATGATTCATTTCTATTTTTCTTTCTAACTCATTTACTACCTCCAGTACACAAATTGTGTCATATGGGTGCTCTTCAAATGGTATTTTTTGATTGTCTAGTATGACATAACCTTCCTCTAGATTTATTTGAGCTTTTAAAGCATTTAGAATGTCTGTTCCGATTATAAATTGGTATTTTTTATTTTGCAAAAACTGAGTAACTTTCCATCTAATTTTTATTTTTTCACTTACTTGAAATTCTTGTATTACTTTTATTTACTGTGAAAAATTTAATTGGTTCAATTGGTATTCTTTCAAAATTTTTTAAATTATTGTTTACTAGACTTATTTTTAGTGCTCCAGTATCAATAAGGGCAAAATATGGTTTTGAATCAATTGAAATTTTTATTGTTGGACTAGCTGACCCGCCCGGCGTAGCTCAGGCCTAAGCTCCCATTCTAGTCACAGAGTGGAAACGAAATATAGTCTATGTTACTGAGGGGCATTTGAGCACTCTAACGATGACAGAATTTTTGGAATCAGTCCAGTGTTTTCCAGGTTCCCTGATTTGTTCCAGACCCCATTCCGTTCTCGTATGGGGATGTAATATATTCTATGTACCCTGAGAATAACACTATATTTTATAGTGAAAACCGTATTGAAATCAGAACAGTGGTTTTTGAAATCCTGTTCTTGTTCCCGTGAGAAAATGGTGATATATAAATATAGTCTATATTACTCAGGGACAATGAAGCACTCTTACAGTGAAAGAATTTTTGTAATCGTCTCAGAACTCTCCAAGTTACCGCATCTTTTCTTTTCCTGTCCCGTCCTCGTGGGAATATGGGGATAAAATATTGTTGAAGCTATTTGGCGATAACTTCGTATTGTAATAGCGACAAAAATCTGATATCGGTTTAGTGTTTTTTGAATTCCCGTTCACGTTACCGTTCCCAATCCTGTTATTGTGGGAATTTGGGGAAATGCGAAAGAATTTTTGGAATCAGTCTAGTATTTTTCAAGCTCCCGGTTATGTTTCCGTTCCCGATAGAATATGAAAGGAAAATCTAGCCTATGTTATTTCTCAGGTTCTATGCCATTTTTGTGTTCCAAATTTCATTCAAATCGGATTAATAGTTTTAGTGGCTCTTCAATACAAACACCTAGCTCTCGTTAACTTTTCCATTCCTGTTACAGAGTACTTTTGAGGTTATGTAAACCGCGCAATGAAATAGGAGTAAATAATTTAGTCAGCGATTTATTGTCCAAATAAAAATTGTAATAATTTATTATTAGATCAAAGTAGAATGCTGCTAGTTCCAGAATCACAGAAGCACTACGCTCAACTTCATTTTGTCGTGTTCGCAGTTGTTGTACAGATAGGCACGAACTCGTTGCATTCTTAACCTATCCACTCCATTTCCACGCACTATAGAACGTATATGTGACATACCTACTTATATGACTATTTTCGTTATATGTCTCTCGCTGGTCATCAGTGCGGTTAGCACTTGATGTTTCTCTTCGCACATCTTATTTTCTATCTACATACACATAAAGCTGCACCGGCCGGTCAGATAGTGATATTTTGAATTATTTGTGGAAGTCCAAGGAATATACATATGAAAAATTGCCTGAATTATAGTTAAAGTAACACTTTAAATAAAAAAAAACCATACCTTACCATACCAGTCAAAAATTAAATTAAATTAAATGAATTCTTAGAAACAAACAATCCAATAATAATATTATTTTTTAATTATTTTTTTAATTTCTCATTGTCAAAAGAAAAATCAAAATCATTGTTTTAATATAATTTTTCATTCATTAGTTAAGATTAAAGAAATTCTTACTTTTACTTCATTTTAATTCCATTTTTTCACATAAACTTACCTTTTAAACCTTTCCTAGACCTCCACGAACATTTCAAGACCAAGATATGATAAATCCGTTCAGCCGTTCTCGAGTTTTAGCCAGACTAACGAACAGCAATTGATTTTTATATATATAGATAGATAGATAGATATGTTTTTTCCGAGGCTAATTTAAAAAATTTACATCTGCTTGAGGTGTTGTTATGTTATCTAATTCAATTCTAAAGGTTTGATTCCTGTTCTCTCCTTGCCTATAAGTATTTGTTCTTCTATAATAATTTGAATTGTTTGTCTGATTGTTTTGTCTGTAATAATTTGAATTATCTGATTGATAATTCGGTTTGTTCCAATAACTATTTTGTCTATATTCGTTCGAATTGTTAGCCTGCATGTTATGTTTATAGCTATGCGAATTTCGCCTTTGATTATCATTTTGGTTTTTTTCCCTATAATTGTTAAAGTCGTGTCTGTACTTGTTTGGATTGTTTTGTTTTGTAGAATCAAAGTGTCGATTTTTTTCAAAATTTTGTCAATTCGAATTTTTTCCGTCATTGTTTTTGAAGTTATGTGAATATTGTTCATAATTATACTGACCATAACTTTTTAAAGAAATTTTTAAATTTGTTTCATCTTGTCCCACAAATTCACTTATTATATTTCTTATTTCCATTAATGATGTTTTCCCCATTATTGCATATGCTAGTGACCCTGATTCTATTTCTTTAATTCTTTGAATCAACATACCCGCAAATATAGTTTTCATATTTTCTCCATTTTTTTGAAAAGCAACAAATTCTGTAATATTTTCTACCAATTTCTTAACTTTATAATCTAAATCTTTTATACTACTCACTCTTAGTTTATTAATAACTCTCGTGAGCTGCATTTCATCTTTGCTTGGTTTAAAATTATGTTTTAACTTCTCTTTGCAATTATCCCAGTCTTCCGGTACGTCTGCATCTAGTATATTTGTTGGTACTCCATAAATTTTTGGTGTTGTATATGATGTTGTAAACTTGAATTTGTTCCAGTGGGTGTTCTGATATGACTTTGTCTACCGCTGCTATGAATGTTGGTAAATGTTTTGAATTACCTTCGAATGTTTTCAAATATTTGATTTAGTTTTCAATTCTTCCTCGGAAACTGATTTGCTGTTGCTCTGCTTGTCTTGTTAAAAGAGTTGTAAGTGCTATTACACACTGCTCCATTTGATTTGCCATTTTTTATTTTATTTTATTATTTTTCTTTAGTAATTCTTTTATCACTGTACAGTTTTTTGTTACATGAGTTGTACTCTTACAATGGTCACAGTATTTAATTTCTTTATATCCTTTTATTTTTTGGACATAATTATTCATTAATTCGTAATACACTATTACACCTTCGTAGAATTGAATTTTCTTATTTTTCGTAGGTTGAACTCGGCGACTGCGCCAATTATGTTACAATTATGTATTTCTTTTTACTCTGTTCACTTAATGAAACTTTTGTTGCAAATAAAAATTACCCGAAATCTCTTTAAGTTACATACTTTATTTCTTGAACTTGCTTGTTGGAGACTTGAGATACAACTGAACTTGAAATTATGATCGTTGGCCAACTCCAACTACCATTTCTTTAGTTTTTTGCTTACATCAGTGGTCATTTGTTTACATCTCTTGTGGACCGAGAGATTCTTTTTGTATTCAACTTACTAAACTGTTGACTTCACAATTTCATATTGATTATAACAACGGAAGTATTATTTGATATTGGGGATGCTCCATCGTTTGTGCATATTGATTTTGGTTCTTTGTTTGTGCTTAGATATCTCAGTTGTTTTGTTTATTTATTTTGTGTTCTGCTTTTTAATTCACTTAACTAAATAGATGATCTCAACTAAATCTGATTACAGTTCATATGATTTAATTTTCATAAACAAAAATTAACTTAAAAAGTAAATGAGCTTAAGGCTAGGTGTCCCTTGCATTTTTCGTTAAAATTTGAAAGGTGCGTTGACTTATTGCTTCATAACTTTTGCAATTTTCTTGATAATTTGATGAAACAAAATGTATTGTAAAGATGATAAACACACAAACATTTGTGTATCATTCAAATGCTGAAAGTTATTCCCTAACGGTTTTTATAGAGACCGGAAGCCGTTTTTTTTATTGAAAATTTTGATTTGTTCACTATTTTGGTCGGGGCACCCGTATTTATGAACTTTTTCTTTTTTTCTTTTTCGTTTTATAACTAGAAAATATATATGCAACTAACCTCCGAGCGTCTTTTTTCAAATTTTGTCTCCTTGTATGAAAAAAGCCTTCGTCAATTTGTTGTAATTTTTCGGTTTACAGCATACTCTTATGGTAATAACTTTGGCGTTTATTAATATTTTTTCATGAAATAAAAAGGAAATAGTAGATAAATATCAGGCGCATCTTATAAAATCATTGGTAATAGTTTTAAGTGTTTTGAAACAGGTGTTATGATGAGAAGTTGGTGAAACTGCCTATTTTTAGCTTATAAAGCATGGGGCAAGGCGTGGGTGTTTTCAAGTACACATATATATACATTTTTTTGAAGGTAATAAAGCTCCTGAACTAACCTCCGAGCCCAAAATCAATATTTTTTTCTCCACACCGCTAAAATTCAACTTCAATAAAGTCATATTTGCAAACGATTTTTGAAAAACGAGAAGCCAAAAGAACCTCAATTTTTTGTTGGTATTTTTCTTTGATGTAATCTTAATTAGTTTCAATAAAGAAATATACTATTGTGGTCACAGAATTTGGAATATTAATTCTAGAAAAACTGTCTACTTTTGGTTTTTTACTAGAAAAACTTGCTTAAAAACATATACATATGCATTTCAGTTCGAAGCAAATCCGCCACCAATTTTAGCGCCGTTTTCTCTTTTTTTGGTCTGTTCTCTGTGATTTGAAAAAGGAGTATCGCTCAGATGATCTTATGCGTTATGCTTGCATTCCCTCATACATATCATCAATATTCTATACCTATGACCATTGTATATAGAATCTATCTAGATTATATATACAATGCTATGACCTTATTTTGTGATCTTTTGTGCTATTCATTTCTCATTACAAACTGTGTGCCTATTGTTTTTTTTTTGCTGGTAGCAGTAGCTTGCATTGTAAAAAAAAAAGTTTGAAATGACGAAGGATTGAAAGAAACGGACATCGGCAAACGCACAAAGGGAAAGGGGTGAGAAAATAGCACCACTGCACTAATAGAATGGAATTCCTTGGTCAAAGTGTACGCAACTTGATGAGAGTGTGTTTCTTTTTTTTCTTCAGCTTAAATTTTGTATTTGACTAGGTAGTTATTTTGTGTTTGAGAACTTCTATTGTTTTGTTGATGACATAACGCGGTTGGCATGAAAATGTGTGTAGGTATAGGTCAGTAACTTACATAGGCATATAGGATTCAACTTATTTGGAATAAGATATGCGTTTGGGTAAGGTGTACCTATGCGAAATAATTTTTTTAACTTTGTTTCAAAGTTGTTGGTTGTACTATTCTTTCGTTATTGGTTTGTACCTATTTGTACCTATATTTTATTTATTTTATTTTTGTTTCATATTGTGCATGTGGGAGGGCAAGCAGAGGGTGGATAAGTGTGGGTAGGAAGTAAGTACTTATGTATATCTATGAAAATACATATCCGGATGTTTATGGGCATTTAATTGCAATTCAGCGTCTTCTTTATCTTAACATAGCATAAAATAAAGTCGCTTTCTCTGTCCCTATGTTCCTATGTATGCTTAGATTTTTAAAACAACGCAACGGATTTTGATGCCGTTTTTTTTAATGAATAGATTGATTCAAGAGGAAGGTTTATATGTATAATACATGCATATTATAGCAGAGAAAAGCCAAGAAATTTAAAGTTTTGTAATGCGATGTCATAACAAACATATTTATTAAAAATATTTACTTTTACTTTTACTTCAATTTTATAATTTTCAAAATCGGTTTGAAACTCGCACGAAAAGCAAACTATTTTTTAAAGCATCGTAGTTTATGTTGAAAAGAATAGGTATCTTTTGTTTTTGTTTCTGAATGGTAAGTATTCAGATATGGAGGGGACCTACAATTTTCTGCCGGTTCCGAACGGCTAATCGAGAAAGCGCTTTTCATGGCAATGAATACTAACGGAGGACTTGCCAATTCCTCGCGAAATACGATACCCGTGGAAAAACATTTTTGCCTCTGTTGGGATTCGAATTCGAACCTCTTGATTAACAGGCGGACATGCTATCCATCACACCACGGGTACCACCTGTTATTTTATAAAGAAACCTGAATTCACCAAAACTTTGCAATGGCACGCGTTTGCTGGTAAAATCACTGAAAACTTTCATAATAGAGTGCACAATACTCACAGGATGTGGTACCGGAGAAGATGTATTGATTCCCCGAATCCCTCTGATACCATCGGATTTACCCTTCCAATTTAAACGCTTGCAATTTCCGGTGAAGACATCTTTTGGAATGACCATTAATAAATCGCAGGGTCAATCCTTTAACGTTGCAGGCTTAGATTTGAGTGTTGACTGTTTTTCACATGGCCAACTGTGTGTCACTCTTTCAAGAGTAACTTCCAGAGAAAATATGTTTTTAATTTTATACCCGTACGAAGCCAAAGCGGGCCGCTGTGTTTTTATATACAACGTTCACAGTTTTTCTGTAGGGTATTTAGTATCAGCATTGTACCCGTGCGAAGCCGGGGCGGGTCGCTACTCAACTATCCAACCCTGGGGAAAGTTCAATGAACAGACCTAATGATGGAAATAAAAAAGTATAAACCTAGAAATTTTCAGGCATTCTTAAACTTAGTCTTCTTAGTTCTCGTTTCTTGACAGTTTTGTGCTAACAACGCTTTAAATAAGTTAGACCCGATCAACGCCGCGCCGGGTGGGTCAGCTAGTTTCTGATAAAAATTGTCTTGTTGACAAAATTTCAGCCCATTCATTCAACATAACAAAACTTGTAAAAATGTCTCAAAAATCGTTTTACAAGAAAAAATTATGGAAGGTAATTATTCATAAGGTAGATTATTCCTAGAGAGATGGAATTCCTTTTTTTTATTTTGAAAAAAACAAGTAGGTACCTAAGGAGGTGGTGTTGATACGGCCAAGTACATGAAGTTTTAAATTCTGTAGTGATGAGAAAGACTTTTTTTATTATTAACCATGCATATATATATTTTTTAATAGGACCATCCCACGTGATCTGTTTTGGTTTTCCATAAATTGCTTTCTTAAAATGTCTAGAATACGATAGCAATGTGATTTTTGAAAATTCGAAGTCGTTTTAAAAATACAGCAGTTAAAAAAGTTTTATACTTTCACAGTTATAAGCGGACCTAAAACTTTTCTTCTCAGAACTGTGCTTTTCAGACTTTGCTCTATACTATCATACTACACACTACACACTGCTATCAACCAAATATTCCCAAGTGTACGACTTTTTTTTAGCAAAAAACAAAAAAAACCAACGGAAATTCGTAACTATTTTTTCCAAATATTTACCAATAGTCCAATTTTGTATATATTCACTTCATAATAGTTCATGCCATGCATTTAGGATTGCAGATGAAAACGACGATAACTTTTTTTTTGTTTTCGACAAGCCAGTTGGAACCGTGGAGGAAGTGGGAGTTCATTTTTTGAAGCGGGGTATACAGAGAACTATAACTCATATTCTACCTTAAAATTTTAGCTCAAAATTTGTATTTATCATTCGATATATAATATATGTTAGTAAATTATAGTAAATTTAAAGTTCTATCTATTTACTGGTCATTGAAAAAAAATCCTAAGAACTCCCACAAAAAACAGGCCGTTTCATAAGATGACTTCTTTAAATCTCAATATGCTTGGTTATGGCCCACAAGATTACTGTTTTTGTTCCAATTTCAAGTGAAAAAAAAAAATAATAATAATTGTAACGGAAAATTTTTTAAATCAAATTTAACTTGAAAAACTTTGAATTTTCTTAGGGAATTTTTTGTCCTTCGATTGCAGTTTTCAAAAAGCATCCATTCCTTTATTTTCTTAAAATATATCTTCTTGCAAATGAAATTATTAAAATGGATACAAGTTATTGGTAAAAAAAATAAAAAAAAAAAAAATAAAAATAAAATAATAAAAATAAATAAATGAAAAAAAGTGAGTATTATCTAAGTTCCCAAGTTATCCCCTTTTTCATTAATTTTTCTGATCAAACTAGGCCAAGAAAATGACCTACAATTAAATCACACAAATATCATGTTTTCCACATCGGCAAAAACACAAGATAAGAAATATCGACCCTACAACATCTTCATTATTTGTATTTATCTCAGCAAGCAAACTGACAAAAAAAATGAACCGGTTTCCTGACTTGACACAATACATATTTCTATTCTCAACCCATCCAAAAACAAGAAATCGTAAAAAATGTTCATTCGGACATATTGTGTACATGCATATATCTTCGTCAGTGTGCCTTATGAATGATATCTGTTTTTTTTTTATATGCCTATTTGCACAGCGCATGCTCGTATAATTCTCACCCCTTTGTTCTGCTTATGCAAGTGCGTAATTCTTTTCTAGTTTCTGGATTCTGGCTGTTGCCGAGACCAAAAAGAGAGAGAAAAGAGGGAGAATTTGAAATCAGACGCGACGATGGCAAGAGGGATCACTTTTAAGAGAATAAAATGATTTACTAATACAAGCAAACACTTTTACATGAGTTCTGAGTTCGCTAAAAAAGTCCACCTAGCCTTAAGAGGCGGCACAATCCAGCTTGAAGCAGCGTATGCGGAATCTCCCAAAAGATATGTGTTATGTGGAAACATCTGGTTGTAATGGCTTTGTGCAGTATGACTACTATTATACGGTGCAATTTGTTGCACGAAACAACTTCGAATTCTTCTTTGTTCTGTCATTCCGTGTCGCAAGTGTAATTACACGATGAAATCCAGTTTCATGAAACTATTTTCACATTTCTCTTTATTTTTCATTCGGTGTTTTTATTTTTGGGGAAAAATAGTTATCTAGCAGTGCCTGGTTGCTTTAAAACCTCTTTTATTGGCAATTGAAAAACAAAAAAGTCATTACTATTAGTATTATTTCTTATTTTTGAACCAAATGAAACAGAATAAACAAAAACACGAACAAAGACAAAGGGGGCGTTCGAGAATCGTATCCGGATAGCTTGTTGTTGTTGTTTACTTGTTAAACTTTTAGCAGAGTCACACACCCATTTCAACTAAAAAGCTATCTTAAGGTATCCGAGTATATTTGGTATACCTTTCTATTCAAGTGATCAGCTGATAGAAAATTTATTTTTACTCCTTTTCATGTTGATTTTTTGTTTTGGTGTGCATTTATTTCAGCATGAGTCTTTTAAAACAGATGGGAAATTGAAAAAAATAAGTTATAATCGTCTAGCAATGATATTTTAAATGTTTTTCTATTTTCAAATTTCGAATTTTAGTATTTCACAGCTGTTGTCTGCAGCAATCTGGCTTTCCGAAATAGGCTATCCGATAGGTTCTCGAACCGACCCAAAGAGAAACGTCAAAGCTGTTTCACGAAACCATAACCCATGCGACACACGGTAGCACATTGTCCATCTCTGTTTTTCGAACTTTCGTTCTCTTTTGCACTTATGGTGTTCGAACAGTTTCGTGCAACAAATTGCACCGTATAATAGCAGTCTATGGAACAATTTTGATCTCCTTAGAACTCTACTGTCATGTAAAGAACCTGGTTCGCCACAGCATATATCGATAAATTTCTTGTCTGCATCAACAACAGCCTGCAAAACTATTGCGAAGTTTTGTTTTCGGTTGTAAAAGCATTCTTTGTTGCATTTAGGAGCGGCAATAGTTATGTGGGTGCAGTCAATCGCACCTATTATACCCGGTATTTTCTTTTTGGCTTCAAATTTTTGCCAGTTCTGATGAATCTCATCTCCTTGAGGCCACTTTATGTATTCGTGGCTTATGGAAACTAGCCAGTTGCTCACACGACCAACTGCAGACCATGCCGAAGAATTAGCAATTCCAAATAAATCTGTCTGAACGTCAGGGTATTGCTCACATACCATACATATAAATGCATCTCTTTCTTGGCTTCCATTTTCTGCTTTCCTCCACGAATATTCGGGGTTGATGGGAAGAAATTTGACGTTGAATATCTTACTACAAATCAAAAATAGGTTACAAATAAATATTTTATGTGCACCACAAACATTGCTCACCTGTTAATTGATCTAAAGTTGCTCTATTTAATCCAAAATGGGATTTGAAGTCAGCCTCGTTGTATAAATCTATAGTTTCCATAAAATTGGAAACTTTTGCATGGTTATCTGAACCCACTGATGAAAAACTATTCGAAGCCTCAGATTCCGAGGATGAAGAACTATCTTCACTGCTTGACGATGAATCCATGAACCAAATTAAGAACTAAGAGAAAATAATTGTTGAAATACAAGAAAAATATGAAATAATTTATTATCTTAACTCTTTTCGTCTCGTTATCCATTTTGCTTGTATATTTTAAGATTTGACACGAGAATTTTGACATAAGGTGCCAAGGGTACCAACTTTGAAAGTTAAAATTGAAAGTGAACTTGCTAAGTGAATATAAACCAAAAATCGTTTTATTGTAAGTGAATATGAGTGAATATAGAAAATTTTCAATAAAATACGGCTAATGGTTCAAATTCAAATTCTAAAAATTAAAAAAACGTGGTCTGAAGTTTGGTTTTCTGCTTAGAAGCCAGCAGAACATTCTTAAACTAGCTTTGAATATGGATGAAATTCAAGGAATAAAAGGCTATGGTTACATGATTAGCCAACCAAATGAGTGTTCAGATTATTGGATGCATACACAACAGTTCTTATAATTATATTAGACATCCTTAAAAATAAAAAATCATCGTTTGTTAAGTTTTTGGTTCTGCTTAGAAGCTAGCAGAACATTCTTAAACTAGCTTTGAATGAGGATCAAATTAAAGTAACAAAGGTTTAGGTTAACCTAGTTCTCAACATTTTTTTATCCCCTTATGCAATTGCGCTTGTTAATGTTATCAAGAAAGAATTAAGGAATATGTTATGCGACCTTTTGAATATTGATAAAGTTGTCTTTGCATTTTACTTTCCATTTAACATGCAAGAGCTTTGCGAAGTGTTGAGAAAAGCTGAACAGAACAAAGCACCAGGGGAAGATCGAATCCCCTATGAGTTCATGCACCGAATAATTTCCTTGAAAAAGTCTTAAGGTCACTTAATAATATATTCAATGAGGAGAATTTTCCAGAAGAATTCCAAAAGTCGATAATTTTCTCAATATACAAGAAAGGTGATCCTAATAACGCAGCGAACTACAGAGGAATTTCGTTCATGAATAAGATATCAAAAATTTTTACTAGTCTGTTGAATACTAGGCTTTCAAAATGGGTCAAAGAAAACAATAATTAATTTATTAATTTACACATATAATTGATAGTACAAAAATCTTTATAGCATGGCGTAACGCCGTCTGCCAGATTGACAACATAAATAACACTGTGTGACACGATTTTTCTAACATGAATAAAATTACGTGTTTTGAGTTCCTTATTCCATAGCTAAAAACATTGTCTAATAATATGGGTGTCTAACACGTCACGTTTCTAAGTAATAGTGTCAATACTATTTGCGTGTGCCCTCGTTAAAAACAAAAGATCGAACGTCGTTATTGATCCAATCCAGATCTGATCATGAAAATAAAACAGCTTTAGATCATCATATTTTTTTATTATTTCAAGTTGGTAGATAGCTGTGTGGAATTCTTTCTTTCAAATGACATTTCAAACGAGTTGCAGAGTTGCCCTACGAACATATTTTTAGTCAATGACTAATTACAAAGATTCAAAACGATGGGGTGCAGAATGTCTTTAAAAATACATTTCTTGCATTCCCATTTCGATTTTTTCCCACCTAATCTTGGAGTGGTAAGTGAAGAACAAGGTGAACGCATTCACCAGGACATTAAACAGATAGAAGAACGTTATCAAGGAAGATGAAATGCTAAAATGTTAGCAGATTACTGCTGGTTTCTAATGAAAGAGGACTCTACTCTTCACAAGAGGAAAATTTAAAATTTTTTCATCATTTTCGTTTTGGAATATTTGGCTCATTTCTTCTTCACTTGTAAATATACATAACATTTTTTTTTAATTAATAAATTTAAGTAAAAAATATAATATACAATTTTGAAACTGTCTTTATTTATTTACAAGGTGTGCCAGCGGCTTCGTCCGCAAGAATTGGCCTAACTTTCAATTTATCAACCGATTGACATGAAATAAAAACTAAATGTTAAGTTAAGCTTACCACAATATATTATATATTAAATTCTATCTAGATAGGATAAGACGTTTCTGAGATTAGCGTGCACAAACAAACAAACTGTTACGCTTTTATTATATGTATAGAAGATATAGATATAGATAGATAGTACATCAATTTACATATCATAACTTTAAAACGATACGTGTTACAAAAAATCTGTTTACGTTTTTGAGTTTAGCAGGTCTATTTTGATAAAAAATAGCTGTTTCATTTAATGTTAGAGCACAAAAACAAAAATTTGTCACACAGTGTAATTATTTGTAAATGGCTATTTTTTATTTTTTTTTATTTAACTTTTTAAACAATGTTTTTTACTATTACTTCTCATATTTTTTAAACTTGTAAAAATCTTTTCAGTTACTTTATTTCTCAAAACTCTTCATTGATTATTCTTTCTCTTTATTTCAAAGAAATTTTGCAGTACTCATATAGTCTTGGTATATCCATCTCATCCAGTTTCATTAGAACCTGGTCCTCCGATAAAAAGTCACAGCCAAAAATACATCTCCTTGTTTCTCTCAGAGTTGGGCACCTTCCGACGAAGTGAATAACGTCTTCCCGTTCCGCTAAGTTGCAAATACTACATTCCAATGGTAAATCTGTCCTGTGCGGTATAAAGTTTAAGCTTAGTAGTTCGCTTCGAAGCCTAACCATTGTGCTAATCATGTCAACACTATGCGAATCTCTAAAGTAGTTTTTCTCTGCTAGATTGTGGTTAAGACGGCTATAAATTGATCTGAATAATGACCCAGTTGCTTCAGCGATAAAATCTGTTCTGCATTGCTCATCTACTCTTCTGATTATCTCGTACAGGTGCAATTTAGTGCTTCTTAAATCTTCGACGTTAATGTTCAAGATCATACCGCAACTTTGCGCTAGTCCGAACCACTCGCTGAACCAGTTACTTTTGTTTTGTATGGCTTTGACAACTATTTTTCTAATAAGCCGGGTTTCGGGCATTTGAAAAACTTTAAGCAAATAGTCCGCTTGTAACTTTAGCGTTTTTATGTATAGAGGCGACAATCCCGTTTCAAGCATAACTACATAGTTTGGTGTACTTGGTGGTAGATGAAATATCCTCTTTACATAATACCTTAACAGTTTCTCAACAGCGTTAAATTTTTTGCCTCCCCAAGCCTGAGAACCATACAGAAGAATCGATTCCGCTACTGCTTCAAATATCTTGAATTTGCTGCTATGCGCGATATTTTTATTCATAAATATTTTTTTCCACGAGATGTTTATTGCCATTTGTGACTTTTGCAGCTTCTCCTTGAAATGTGTCTCCATATTAAGGTTTTTTGAAAAATATGCACCAAGATATTTGTATTCGTTGACACACTCTAGAGTTTCTCCATCAAAAAACCATTTTTCATTCGCCGCTCTTCGTCCACCACCTCCTTTAAAAATCATTACTTTAGACTTTTGTGTGTTGACTATTAAGTTCCATAACCGACAGTATTCACACACTCTGTTTATCATGAGCTGTAGCGTTTCCGGGGAATATGAAAACATGACTATATCATCCGCGAAAAGTAAAGCCTTAATACGCGTACCAGCAAAGTCAACTCCACCAGGTAGATAATCAATCAGGTCATCAACGAAGAGTGCGAACAAGGTTGGACTCAATGGACATCCTTGTCTAACACCCGATTTTGTTTCGAACCACTCGGAAAGTTCAGCACCGTTCCAGGCTGCCGCTTGAGTAACTCTATACATCTCTTGTAGTACACGACCAAACTTCAGAGATAGTCCCAAACCATATAATTTGTAAAGCATGGCTCCTCGGTCAATGGTATCAAAAGCTGCCTTGAAATCGATAAAAAACACGTAAAGTTTTTTCCCTTGTAGAAGAAAGCTCTCAGCTACACTTCTCAAAATAAAAATACTGTCCACTGTCGAATACCCTGCTCTAAAACCAGCTTGAAACTCTTTCAACAGGTTCCTTGACTCTATCCACGCTGTTAGTCGTTTTTGTAGAACAGATGTAAATATTTTGTATGTTCCATTCAGGAATGATATTCCTCGATAGTTTACTGGATCGAATAAACAGCCTTTTTTGTGCACTGGAAATATAACCGCATTCTGGAACTCCTTTGGGAAAAGATCACCCTCTAAAACTTTATTAAAAAGTGTAACCAGCATTCTTCTGAGTTTATCAGACCCATATTTATAAAATTCAACTGGTATACCATTCGATCCGGCCGCCTTTCCATCTTTCAAACTTCTAAACACTAACTCTAATTCTTGAAGTGTGATTGCAGAGCCAAGAATTTCGTCAGTAAATCCAGGTACTGCAAATTGCCACTTTAATGAGCTTGTTAGCGGATTAAGTTAGTCCCTGAAATGATCATGGAGTACGTTTTTGCAGAGCTTTGTGGTAGGTGTAAATTTTTTGCCACTAGGCTTCCACGCAAGCTTCGAAAACTCCGCTGCATCTTTGCACTTTGCCAAATTAGACGCTTGCAGTTCGCCAAAGCTCCTTTTTTTAATTTTACATAGGTTTTTGTAGTTTAAATTGGCCTCAATGTAGTTTTTCCTGAATAAGCCTTCCGAAGAGTTACGAAAAATCTTAAGCCATTTGAAGAAAACAATAAGTTGAGCCAATTCCAAGCAGGTTTTAGGGAAGGTTTTTCTACAGTAGACCAAATCTTCAATCTTACAAGCATCGCCCAAAGCTACCTTAATCGGGGCAAAAAATTGTATGCTTTCTTTATCGACTTTCGAGCGGCTTTTGATACGATCAGCAGAAACTGTCCATTTTACAAACTGTCACAAATCGGCGTATCAACAAAGCTCATAAATAATATAATAAGTCTCTACAGCGGTAATAAATCAGCAAAATGGAATGGAGAGTAGCTATCAGATTGGTTTGGAATAGACACAGGTGTAAGACAGGGATGTCTTCTAAGCCCTTTGTTATTTTCACTGTTTTTTAATGACATATCAGACGTCCTACCGGCAGGAGTCATAGTGGAAGGAATCAGAGTAACAACTTTACTCTTTGCAGACGACCTGGTAGTTTTGGCAGAATCACCCAGCTCTTTACAGCTCATGATAAATAAGCTAGAAAAATACTGCAAATACAATTGTCTACCAATAAATACGACAAAGTCAAAAGCCCTTGTGTTCAGAAAAGGATCAGGTCGCTTAGCAGGAAATGAAAAGTGGAAATATGGTGGGGAAGATTTGGAAGTTGTAAAATCATATAAGTACCTAGGTGTTTTGATAAATCATGATCTTTCATTCAAAAAGCACTTTAAAATGAAACTTTCCGATTCGAAAAAGGCGATAAATTCAACTTGGCGAAACTTGATGGCAAATGCTAGAGTTGGAACTTGGAACTCCATCGAAAATAAAAGTTTTTGAAGCGGTTATGCGGTCCGTAATGTGTTATGGGGCACAGGTTTGGGGAGGCAAACACTATGAATAAGTAGAGAAACATCTGCGGTTTTTCCTCAAAAAACTCTATCGGCTTCCATCAACCACCCCAAATTATATGGTTCAAATTGAAAGTGGAATGTCTCCCATATTTGTTTTTTCTCTTAAACTAAACATGAGCTACATAACAAAAATCCTTAATGAGGATGATAATACTCGCCTGACCAAGGCTCTTGTCAAAAAAGCCATAAGGACGAAAACCATTTTTCAAAGACTGGGAAAATTTTTCAGTAAAATATACATAACATTCATCTCGATTTGACAGAAAAAAATATCTCAGAGTGAAAAACTATATCTGAAAAATTTATCCTGGATGTGGAACAGGCAATCAAAACCGAAAATGTAAATCAAGCGGAAAGTTCAAGAGCACGGGTTGTTTACCGACAACTAGAACACCATCAATTAAACTATGCTTACACTGGACTAAGTACAGCACAAATATCAATGGTAATTATAGTGAGAGGAGAACTTCTTAAACTAAGCTATATACCACATCGTGAGGATATCGCGTTTCGGTGCACTCTATGCAATACTGGAGAAAACGTAGATGTGATACATTTTCTTGGTGTTTGCCCAATATTGAAGGAGATAAGGCGTAGTCATTATGGAACGGATCTTATGACCATCGAAGATGTCAAACGCGTACTTAACGATAGCGAAAATTGGAATAAACCTGCCTCCTATTGCCACACTGCTCTCATGTATAGATCAAGAATAATAGACGAAAATTTTTAAATGTTTGTAACGCTACTTTTACTATTAATTTTTTTCCTTTTTGAAATGAATATTTATGAATAATAGTAATTATCTACAATAATATTTTTAATTTGTTGTCATTTCTCGGCAGACGGCTAAAGCCATGCTTAAATGTAGCAAATGAAAAACATGTGAAAGAAAACCTATTAGTGATTAAATAAAGTACCATAATAATAAAAGTTGTATTTGAGCAGGCTCAAGGTCAAAAAAAAACAATGTTGTTATATAGTTAACGACGTTTCGAGCATGGATACGCTCTTCATCAGGTCTGTTTATTAGGAAATAAATAAAAATCGTCAACTAAATTGTTCAACAAGAACACAATTGTTATAACAATAAACTTACAGTAATAAGACATGAAATTAGTTTTAACAATTAATGAACATCAGTAAGAACGAACTCCACTAGTATTTACAGAATGGAGTGTTGTCATTTAGTCATTTTCACGACGATTTAAATTCAAAATTTTGGAAAACAGAAAAGTTTAAAAACTAAATCAACTGACTAACTAAGAAAATCTTTATTTGTTCTGAAGATCAGCTGGCTGTAAATGTTGCTAAGATTTTCACAGACAGATCTTCTATTGACTGTGTTCTTAGTGTTGAAAATGTGCAACATTTCCAGCTACATTCTCTTATTATAGTTTCTCTCTGTGTCCAGTATTGCAACGTTATCAAAATCTGGCTGGTGTGATTCCTCAATACAATGTAAGGCCAGTGCAGTGTGCCCCACCACCCACCATTGTTGATGTCAGAGCGGTGCGGTGGCCGGAGAGTCGGTTTCTCAGTTTTTGTTTCGATGTACCTACATACACCGATGCACAAGAGGTGTTATTTCTGCTACCCAAACAATTAATTTTGTAGACTGGCACTGCATCACACTTGTCCAACTTATCAACACTTCCCTTAGTATTTGTAAATACGATACGATATACTGACTTGAGCGTGTTGGTAGACTTAAACGCTATTATCGTTGAGTTTTTGTCACGTATAGGTGCTGTGCCCCTGTTCTGTAACTATCGCCTCGGCTGATAAAGAAAGCACTTTTGTAAACCATAGGAGGGGAAACAGCAGGTTGTTCCATCGTTGTCTTTATCTCCCAACTGCTAATCAATTTGTAGATCATCGCCATGGGGAAAGAATTCGAGAACAGGGTGTCTTTAATGAAATCGACGTTTTCCCGACGAAAATTGTTGTGGCAGGTATTTAGAACTCGATCAATAAAATTTTGCGCAGTATTGAATATAACCTGTTTGGGTTGTTTTAAACAATTTAATTGACGATTTTTACTTATTTCCTAATAAACAGACCTGATGGCTGATGAAGAGCGTATCCATGCTCGAAACGTCGTTAACTATATAACTCAAAGACAACTTTAGTTATCAAGAAAGCTTCACATGAATTCAAGATTTTTTTTTTTTAGATATCGTTTTCTATGTCTTTAAGAAATTGAGTTGTTTCCTTCTGGTGTACTCCTCGTCCTCAGTTATATTAGGTCTGTTTCCTTACTTTCTAAGTAAAGTTTGGGAAAAAGCCCGGGAAAAAGTTAGGGCTCAAGTTTTTTGGTGTTGTTTTTGTAATCTCCATCTGAAAATGAGAAGTAAAGACGCATTAGGTATGTTTCTGGCTCAATGACATTTATCATGCACTCTCAGTAGCGACAGTAAACAATCATACATATGATTTTGTTTCAGAAACGTGTTAAAATAAGCTCATAGCAATATTACATTTCACACTCAAAGTTATTTTGTTTTTTCAAACCAACAAAGAGAGTTTATGCCTTCCATTTTTTCATTTTATTTCAAATATAAATTTGAATTCAACGAAAGTGTATTGATCAGCCGATTACCAGAAACAGCTGATTTGACAAGCAAGAAAGTGTTCCAGAAAATTGTTTGGGTAAATTCTTACTGGAGGGGAAGTGACAAAAAATCAAATGCTCTTTTTACTTTACTTTTACGTCCAAAAAAGTTAAGATACAAGTTTTGGTGAGTAAAGATACAGACCTATTTCTGTGCGCACACACACTGACACACAAACAAACCCTTTTTGTAGAATTATCTTTGGATGTACACTACAGTATCTAAGATTTTTTCATTGTTTGCTAGGTTTTCGGATTCCATTCCCCTTGATAGTCAATGTAATAAAAACATTAATAATTTTGTCAAAAAATATGTGCATGCAACTTGATCTACAGAAAGGCTGAATTCAGGTCCGACTTCCGAGGAAGACCTACCCCATTGTATAATGTATCTTGAATCGGCAAATCGCTGGTATCGCCACCTTCAGTCTCCAATAAACGTACTACCTCCAGGGGCGTAGCGAGGCTCCAAGCCATGGGGGGGTGAATTTTAATGAAATGCCGACTAGTCTTCAGAATTTGCCGACTGCATCAAAAAATAAATCTATATACATATATATAAAATAGGATGTATGTATGTTTGTATTTATGTCCGTTGTAGACTGGTTTCTTATGAGATTTTCAGGGTAGACATAGTTCAAACCAGAGATGGTTCCTTTCAAGGTTTTATCTCCATACTCCCACAGGAACGGGGTTGGGAACGGAAACCTAGAAACTACTGAACAGATTTCAAAAATTGTTTCGCCATTGCGATGTCACATAATCCCACAGTGAAAAAACTTATATTTTATACCCATATTCCTACGGAAGCGGAAGAACGAGAAAGGGAACCTTAAAACTACAGACTCGAGCAACACCGGGTGGCTCAGCTAATAAATAAATAAAACTATTTAAAAACGTGAAAGTGTTCATTTCACAGAAATTCATTTATTAACATAAAAAATCAGTTTATAATTACAATGTACCTAACGATATAACAACAAAAAAAATTAAAAGTATTTATAAGAAATAATATTACAATATAGTATTTTGGTCATATTCTTTGAAAAAAAAACTTCATCAATTGGAATTTAAACTCCAACTCTCCGGTGTTTTAATAATGCCCATTTGTTGACGACCTCACTAGGTTGAATATTATCAACAACATCCTTTGAGGAATACAGAAGCATTAATGAATTTAGCCTATCATTACCCATCGTCGTACGCAAATAATTAAGAACTATTTTAAGTTTACTAAATGACCGCTCACAAGAAGCCGACGTCACAGGAGCAGTTAACATGTAGCAAACTAGTTTAAAGGCTAACGGAATCACATATCTTAATTTGAATACCTCTTTGACAATATCATCGAAATTTGAGCATTTCTCACAAGTAAAAAGAAGAATTTGCAGTTCCGATAAATAGCAGTCCACATCTTCTTTAAAAAAAAAAAATGGATCTAATTCTATGATAGATTTGACTAGTTCTATGTTGGCATTTGCTCTGGAAGCGGGTATTTTAAAAATTTTTAAGAAAGGTTCAAAAATGGTGTTTCATAAAAGCTGATTGACCAAACTAAAAGAAATAGAGAAAAATGTGACCACGTTGTTCGAATGACTTTTTATTAATGACAGAATGAGCAAAAAAGGAAATGGTAGACATGACAAGAGAAAAAGGCGAATTTCATTGTTTTCAGGTTTGCCAATTACCAATGTTAATCGTTGCCAGGTAAGTATTTTTAGTTGCGTATGGAAATTCCGTATGTGGAATATTATTGCGTGTGGAATCTCAGACATCCTGCCCGGTTGAACCTCCAGGTTCGAAACCATCGGAGTCCACCAGTCGACATAGCTTTTGAACTGCCCGCTTGAATACACCAACAGCTGTCTTCACCGTAGCGTTTCGTACCAAGCCATCACTGCCCGGGTACACCTCCACGACTCGTCCTAATCGCCAATTAGTAGGGGGCAAGTTGTCTTGGCGTACGAGGACAATATCACCAACCTTTATGTTTTCAGATCGTTGTTGCCACTTGCTCCTTGTCTGTAGGGTTGATAAATACTCTTCACTCCACCTTTGCCAGAAGCTTTGATGTATGTGTCGTAACCACTGCCAGTGTTTTACACGGTTGAGGGGAATCTCGGTGATGTTCGGTTCGGGTACCGCAATGAGTGGTGCTCCAATCAGAAAGTCCCCAGGGGTCAAAGCAAATTTGTCATCCGGGTCGTCATGTAGCGGTGTGAGAGGACGAGAGTTCAGGCAAGCCTCAATCCTGGTCGCCAAAGTATGCAACTGGTTATACCAAAGAACTTGTCCACCTACCAAACGAACCAAATGACGTTTGGCTGACTTCACAGCAGCCTCCCATAAACCACCTTGATGGGGAGCGCCAGGAGTAATAAAGTGCCAGCTCGTTCCAATGTTCGCCAATGCCTGTTGAGTTTGCTCGTTCTGCAGTGCTTCCAAGTCTTCCTGAAGCATGCGATTTGCTCCGACAAATGCTGTGCCATTGTCACTAAACAAATCTCGGCACGGTCCTCGACGGCTTATGAAACGTGTAAACGCATCTAAGAACGATTGTGAAGAAAGGTCATCCACCACTTCAATATGAACTGCCTTCGTTACCATACATATGAAAATAGCTAGATATGTTTTTACTGTTGTGCGAGACCTCTTCGCTCCAACGCGCACGGTAAATGGCCCACAATAATCAACACCTGATGAGAGGAATGGACGAGAAGCATTTATTCTTGGATGAGGTAAAGAAGCCATTTGTTGCTTAAGAAGGGTTCCTCTATGGCGACGACAAATGACACAGTTGTGCAAGAAGCTCCTGACCGCTTGCCTTCCATTCAGAATCCAAAATCGACTTCGAAGTGTTTGAAGCATCAGTTGAGTACCTCCATGAAGAGTGTCCTGGTGAGTTTTGTTAATTAATAGCCAAACAAGAGCACTATTCTTCGGCAGAATCATTGGAAACCGTTGATCGTGTGGAAGAGCCGCTCGGCCAATCCGACCACCAACTCGTAGAATTCCAAACTCATCCAAAAAAGGGTTCAAAGGCGTCAAGCGACTAGTCGTTGGTAGAGTCGATCTATTCCGGAGTTGATGAATATCCAGAGAAAATGCGGCCTCCTGTTCAAGACGAATAAGTGCCTTCAATGCGTCTTCCAATTCCAGAGCGTCCACGACAGGAGATCCCCGTTTATGCCGCCATTTGATTGTCCATCTTAAGATGGTAGCTACCGTATGAAGGAGTCGCTGAAGACTGCTAAATCGATCCGTTAGCGAAATGACGCGACCATCACGCCTCCTGGTGGTGAGCCCAGGAATCTTAGACACAACTGTGGTCAGTGAGGCTACCTTCTGTTCGATTTGAACAGCATTCAATTCCTCCTGCAAAAGGGACTCCGCATATTCATGTTCTGGTTGCCTTGGAAAATCCTTTAACCAGGTTGGTCCACACCACCAAAGTTGATGTTGCAAAAGATCGGAGGCATTCATACCGCGACTGGCACAATCCGCTGGGTTCGCTGCTGAACGAACGTGGTTCCAGTACTTCGATGGGGCAATGTTCTGAATCTGCTTCACTCGATTAGCTACGAATGGCTTGAGTGTTACCGGCTCCTTACGTAACCAGCATAGCACAATACGTGAATCAGACCAAAGATAGAAAGGAGTGCTCATAAGTCCCAGTGCTAACCGAACATTTTGTAGCATGATAGCGAGGAGATGCGCTGCGCAAAGCTCAAGGCGAGGTATGGTTGCACCCTTCAAAGGAGCCACTTTTGTACGAGCTGTCAGTAGGGATATTCGCGGTATATTATCGGAGCCACTAGTTTTAGTGTATATCACAGCAGCATAGGCATGTAAGCTGGCGTCGCAAAACCCGTGAATCTCGGTTGTTTCTCTCTCATCCATGCCTAACCAACGTGGCACACGAACGTGATTTAGAGCGTGAAGTCCATTTCGAAATTTTAACCATGAATCTTGAAGTTCCTCAGACAGTACAGCATCCCAAGATATACCTGCCGACCAAAGTGTTTGTATAAAAATCTTACCAGTAATTACAATCGGCGCTAGCAAGCCCGTTGGATCGAATAGTTGAGCAACCTCGCTAAGCACAAGTCGTTTTGTTGGAGGGTGATCGCAAGTCCTAAGTTGAACACTGAAGAATAATTCATCCTGAACAGGATCCCATCGCAAGCCCAGCACTGACGTTGTCGATGTTTCAAGAAGAAGTTCGGCCTTCGGAGAATCATTATCAGCGATGTGCGTTAACACTTCCGTGCTATTCGAATTCCACTTTCGTAATTTGAAATGTCCTTTCGAAAGAATTGTGTCCACGTTGCTAGCTAGGGACACTGCTTCAGCGACGGTGTTGCAACTAGCCAAAAAATCGTCAACATAGAACGAATTTAAAATTGCGTCTCGCGCCGCAACTGCCTCATTAGTATCTTCTATTACACTGTAGTTGTCGAAGGCACATTGATGAAGAGATCGTACCGCATTGTATGGGCTGCAAGTCATACCATATGTGACCGTGGTTAGACGGAAAACCTTTAGCTCTTCGGACGGTGATTCTCGCCAGAGAATCCGTTGAAAGTCTCTATGTTCTGGAGTCACCAGCACCTGCCGGAACATTTTCTCGATATCGGCTGTCAGTGCGAACCGGTATCGACGAAAGCGGAATATTATGTTGACCAAAGTATCTTGGATTGTCGGACCAACCAACTGAATGTCATTCAACGAAACACCAACACTTGTTCGGGCTGACGCATTAAAAACAACACGAAATTTTGTAGTCACCGCATGATGTGGTATATAATAGTAGTTGGAGTGGTCGACGTGTTGATCGACTGGCTCCATATGGCCCAATGCAACATACTCCTGCATGAAGTGCACATACTTGTTCCGTAACTCTTCATTGGCAGCCAGTCTACGCTCCAAAGAATGAAATTGTCGCAAAGCAGATGAATATGAATCCCCAAGCGGAGGTCTATCCTGGCGAAACGGGATATGAACCACGTAACGCCCATCAATAGTTCGAGAATGCGTGGCTGCAAAGATTCGGCTGCATTCATCATCTACAATGTTGGTATCGTTTGCTTCTTCCAGTTTCCAAAACCTTGATAACAACTCTGACAAATCGGTGTCACCTTCAGACGGCTGCGTGTAAAAGGTGCGAAGAGAAAGGGTCGATCTTTGCATCGTCAAAGCTGGTCCAAATACGACCCAACCCAATTTGGTACTTTGTGCAGAAGGTTCCTCAGGTTTCCCTTTTATAACCTCACTTTCGACGATCAGACCCCAGACGTCTGCTCCAAGTAGTATTTCGATGCCACCTGGCCTACCGAAATGCACATCTGCAAGTCGGAGACCAACAAGATGATCCCACTGTCTCCCATCCACATGCACTGCTGGAGTCGTCGATGTAATTGACGGAATAACAAACGGGTTAATCTTGAACTGAAAATCGGTATACAACGATTTAATTGTGAGCACCGTGTTACCATTTGTTGTAGTATGAGAAGAACCTCCAATGCCTTCCACGTTTAAGCTCTGTGGTTGCTTGCGAAGATTTAAAGAAGTGGCAAAGCGCTCCGTAATAAAACTAGCCTGTGATCCGGGATCGCAGAGGATACGAGCTAAGCGCTGCTGACTAGTCCATTCACCACTTGCATATGCGAGCGCAGTTGCAAGTAAAACAGTTTTGTTAAATTGGTTACTACAATTGGCGGTCGAGTCGGTTAGTCATGCTGTTTGTTGGGTTATTAACGAGGAAACAGCTGCTTGAGAGCCCCGGCCTAACGTCCCGATGGTTTGGATAGCTGATGTCGGCGTTGATTGCGGTTGACGACAGAATAACGTGTGATGCTTCCGACCACACTGATGACACCCACCTGCTGGGCACTGACGTGAACAATGTCCATGCTTTAGGCAATTGAAGCATAAACCGGAATGCTTCAACAGCTCGAAACGCTGCTCCGGTTTCATTGAAAGCACTGTTTGGCACCGGCTAATTCGGTGTGGCCCCTGACAGTGTATACATTTCCCCTCACCTACCGTAGCAACATGTGACCTGACTGAACGTTGTGTCTGTCGCTGAGGACGTTCTGTCGACGATGGGTCCGAACGACCAGGTATATTTACTAAAGACGTGGACAAACTGTGTGCTCGTTTTTCCAAAAATTCAAGTAGATCTGACAAGCGAGGTATTTCATTCGACGAACAATGCATGCACCATTCCCGTTGCGTGATCAAAGGAAGCTTGCATACGACAATAGGAGTAGCCAGCGCATCCCACTGGTCAACCGGTAGTTTCATCACCCGAAGAGCGCGAAGGGACTCATGCACTGTGTCAACGATTGATAGTAATGCCCTTGCATTATCCTCTGACTCTGGTTTGATGTTAATAAATCGCGACACATGAACCTCGGCTAACAATTTAGGATTATCGAACCTCTCCTTTAACGCTTGCCAGACCTCAGCGTACCCACCGGAGTACATACCACCAACTAACGGTACCTTTGTAGCGTCAACTGCCTGACGAAGTTTATTTAATTTGTATGCTTCGGGGTACTCCGTATTATGTACCAAAGTTTCAAATGTGTCTTTGAAGGCTAACCAATTCCGCAACGAGCCATCAAAGGAAGGAACTGTGACTCGATCAAGTCGCATATCGAAGTTCGTCGCAGATGAACACTCCCTTTCCCGCTTTGTTTCAGATTGCAAATGTAAAAGCCTGCGTTCAAGTGTAATGCAAGTCTGGTTGAACATCGTTTCAACCTGATCCCAAAGTATTTCATGTATATCTAGCTCGTCGGTTTTAGCTTTCCCTACTAAGATCTGATGGTTGCTGAGGAAACGATCATAATGCGCCTCAACAGCCTTTAGGTCCTGATTAAGTTGAGGAACATCACACGTGGATAAGTCCATATTCCTTAAACGCTCCCAGATGCGTTTTATTCCATTGGAGGCTGTGGCACGTAGATTGAGTTCTGCCATAGTGCACCAAATCTTGAAGAAGACTACGATTAAATCAATCAAATTCCAATAAATAAAGTCTCAAAAACTAAATAATATATTTAGATAAAACGATTGTCCTCACAGGAGGCACCAAAATGTTTCATAAAAGCTGATTGACCAAACTAAAAGAAATAGAGAAAAATGTGACCACGTTGTTCGAATGACTTTTTATTAATGACAGAATGAGCAAAAAAGGAAATGGTAGACATGACAAGAGAAAAAGGCGAATTTCATTGTTTTCAGGTTTGCCAATTACCAATGTTAATCGTTGCCAGGTAAGTATTTTTAGTTGCGTATGGAAATTCCGTATGTGGAATATTATTGCGTGTGGAATCTCAGACAAATGGTAAAATTATCTGTTAGATTATCTTTAACGTGCGAAATAAAAGTTTGAAGAACCATTTTGAACTCTTTTCTATAAAATGTTTCTAGATCAAACACAAAAGCAGTTTCAGAATTTTCATCAATTCTCTTTGGTAACCGACGCGTTCTATGATGTTTTAAAAAATCGTTTTCGGGACTTATCTTTAGTTTTTCAGCAAATGAAGAAGAACTTTTTATCAAAGCATTCATCGTTCATTTCTTGAAATAACTCCAATGTGCTTCGAATCTGTAATGAAGCGTCAAAAACGTTTAACTCTTCCGTCTCTAGACTTTCGGTCAAATTTTTAATTTTAAACATGACATTTTTGCAAAAATACAACGAACTAATAAAATCAAAATCTAAGATTTTTTTCAAAAGTCCAGAAGCAGAGGTACGATTATTGTTATCAAAAGAACTGGCATCGCTTTTTATTCCTTCTAAAGCATTTACAATGCCTTCAAAGGATATCCACACAGCTTTTACTGTTTCAGCTCTAGCAGTCCATCGAGTTTTTGACAAATTTTTCAATTGCAAGGAGTTTTCAATGTTTTTGAATTTTTCTGAAAACGTTTTGTACTACCATAGAAAAAAACAAACAATGCTTCCAAAGTATTAAAAAACTCTTTGATCAGCACGCTTGAATTACATGCTGTTTCAACGAAAATATTTATACGATGCGCTTGACATGGAATGTACGGCATTTTCTTACCACAAGTTTTGATTTTTTGTTTTTATTAAAAGCTCGGTAGAAATTTTTTTAAAAACTTGTCTGAATCAAAATCTTTAAATGTGGAATTTTTGTCCACGTTGTGTTGAGCTCAGAAAGCTATCATTCATCTCTGTAGCACAATTATTAACAAAGCTCCAACACTTTAAGTTTTAAATTTTTCTTAACACAAAAAAAAATTAGAACTTAAAGTGTTGGCGCTTTGTAAGTAATTGTGCTACAGAGATGAATGAAGGCTTTCTGAGCTCTCTATAATATCTACAAGATTGCTGCATTTCAATATTTTGACTGAGATTAGTTTTTCAAAAAATGTCTACATAGTTTGATATCCGCTTTCAATTCTTTTACTTTTGATTTTTTTTTTTTTTATTCAATTAATTAACTGCTTAAATTTTCAACACAGCTTCAAGAAGAGAATCGAAAGCTTAAGTTGGAATCTCTTTCATCAAACAAATGCAAAATGAATTCATATTTATTGGTTACTGTTCTGCTTTAGTATATATTTTTTAAGCAGTCATACTTTTCTGTCTATTTCTCTTAAGAAACGTTTTTTAAAAAAGAAGAAATAGAAGGGAGGAGACTACTCAGAGAAATCTTTAACAAAAAAGAAAATATTTTTATATTTTGATGCTTAAATTTTTATTTCCAAATACTTAAAAAGTATATAATCACAAATAAATTTTATTTACAAACCCAAAAAAAGTTTTAATTCCAAAAATCCTGCCAGACGTAGCCTTAGGGTGACTAAAAGTAAAAAAAAAAAAACAAAAACCGGTTCCCAGACGAGAATAATGTAGTATTGTTACAATTTTTTGTGTAAGCCCAGTGTTGACATCCGAATATAAAGTGGTGCTAGTGAAATTTTGTGAATGAGTGCGTGCACCAGCTTGTGGGGTGGTATCAATGTGTTAGTGTGGTTTTCCGCCTTGTTCTTTAAATTTTCTTAGGTTGAGACAAAAACACTTCCATTCGTGTCTTTTTGGTTGAGATCACTCGAGTCGGCATGGCAATCGGAAAATCTACTTTGTTTTTCTAACTTAATTTGCCGATTTGTTATTTTTTTGGCAACAAATCCACTGTCACAAACACTTCCATTCGTGTCTTTTTGGTTGAGTTGACTTAACTCGACAAATTTACTTTGTTTTTCTTCCTCGATTTGCCGACTCGGAAAAATCGTGGGGGGTGCTACACCCCCCCACACCCCCCCCTCGCTACGCCCCTGACTACCTCCTCAATTGGAAAAAACAAATCGTACCACCCTGCCAACACATACTTATTGTTTTTTGCTAAGGGAGCTTTGCTTCGTAAATGTGTTACCAATATAAATAAAAAGGCTGATGTGCATTTTAGTTGTAAATGACAAAAAGTTTGTGGTTTTGCGTTTAGCGTATCATGAAATTGTTTGAAAATCATTTAAGCACATTAAATTATTTATGAAAATACCATCCACATACCTAAGTGAACAACTACAGTTAAGTTTTTTGAGCCGATAAATCATTTATTGGAGACTGATGGTGGCGATATCAGCGATTTCCCCGCCGTGGTGCTACTATAAGTAGTTTCAATATACAATGACCTACTTTAAACCACCACCGTATTTTCGCAGTAACACCAAAGCATTCTGACTTCTCAGTGGGTCTATAAACTTCTCTGAAATGTTAACGAAAATTACACAAGGGTTTAGTATGTATGTTGCACTTGTTTCCTCACTTAGAGAACTACTATTAAAAACAGAAAACACCTCAAAGCAAATGTTAACGAAAGTACTTAGAACTTATTAGCCGCGTTTTATTATTGATCTGATCCGGATCAGATCATGGGTTTATTAGCGTTACAACAACAAAGCGAAATCCTGCTTTTTAGTTGGATCTATTTTTGTGATCTAAAAATTAGTTCTTCTATTTCACACAAGAGGAGACTTTCCATTGAAACGTTGGTATCATTTCCAATATTTCCAATAACAACAGTATTGCCACATGAACATTTTTATCTGTGTGAAATGAAATATATTTTAGATAGATACCGAGAAACTTCACATTTATTCATTTTTGTATAATACATGACATAATGCAAAAGTTTTACAAAACAAAACATATATTCGTGAAATTAATAAGAATTAGTGCAAAAAAAATATATATTTGACAAAGTGGATGAATATCATTTTTCCCTAAAAAAAAGAACAAAAAATTAACCATTGAAAAAAAGTTCGTAGGGCAACTCTGCAACTCTTTTGAAATGTCAGTTGAGAGAGCGAGTCTCTCACAGCTTCCAACTGGAAATATGATAATCTAAAGCTGTTTTATTATCAAGATCTGATCCGGATTGGATCATTGTGATAATTAAACGCGGCTATTATTATTAACAAGATGCTGAGCTACCATGAGCATATTTTCGTTGGTTGTCTGTGGCGCATCCCTGTCTACGCTAAAGGAAAAACAAACTATTCAATTTAATTATAGCTAATTATTGGCTTTATAATAAAGAATTAAAAAATTCCGACTCAGATCCGCTGTTACTTTCTGCTCACTAACTGATATCAGTTGCAGCACATGTCAACAAAACTCACCCTTACAGCAACCTCTTATTGTGTTAAAGGAGTTCTTAGCCTTACTCGTAGATGGTGGTGGCAACATCATTCTCGTCGATAATGACATATGAATGACCCATTGTTTTCCAATGAATCAGCAATCAATCTTCTACACTACCGACAACTGAGTCTTTTTTCTTTCTAAAGAAATGGTTATCCTTCCTGGACTCCTGCCATTACTATTGAGAGCAACCGGTGAAAATTTATTCCAGAGCACTAATTATGCTTCTAGATATTTGTATCTGCTTCTATGAAATATTTTTCGCTGAACATTGTTTGCTGACATAATGTTGCTTCTGTTAATGGTGAGTTTAAAAGATCTAACCCCAAAAATTATAGCGCCGATAACCTACTCAATAGAAAATTGTCAATGGGTCATCAGCGGCAGGAAGTGTTTTTGTTCAGACTCGTTTGCCTGAACAAATTTACGCTAAGAACATAAACTTAGCATCGTCTTTAAGTTGTAGCAAACATTTAAAACGGTACAATTTTATGGTTCCAATCTGATAAATCAAACCAACGATTGTATTGAATAATGAAAGACTGACAGTTTCGTTGTAACTTATAAGCTTCTATGATCATGATTTCTTATTCTTATCTGATCCTGCTTTTTTAGCGCCTCGTACTAAAGTTATAACTGCTGCCCTTTGCAATGACACATTATTTGCAAAAAGAAGTTATTGCAAAGATGGTGCAATTTTGAATCAAATCTAAAAAAAAACTTTCTTTTTAAATTGTGTGTATTCCTGCTGCAGTATAATATTCACATATGTAATATGAAAATCTACTACGACTTTTAAAGAAGCTTGCCATTAAAATTAGCTTTAAAGAAGCTTGCCAATTTTAATGTTTGCTTACCAATTTTTTAAGAACTTTACTGTTCAGATTGAAATTAATTTTTGTACTGACTTATGTACCTGTCAGCTTAACGAAAGTTTCGTAAATTCAACAAAGTAAGTGCTTTCATAAAGCGTAATAGAAAATGTTTTTTTTTTTTATTATTTTAATTTTAATTAAAGTTTTTTCTTTCTTTCAAGGATGATGATTTACAATTGACATACAAATTTTGAGGATGAAAAGAAGGTGTCATTCTGTGGACTTATAAAGGCTAGTGGTGAATGACCCATGTTACGATAGACTTACAATTTGTGTGGGATTTTTATCGAAAAAAAAAAAAATATAATAATAATATAATATAATTGGTTTTTGTAACATTTGAAATTAAACAGAGAACAATCAAACCAAATTATAATAAATTAATAAAAATTCATCTAAAAAATACGAAAAACATAATAATATAGTTTTTATAAATTGAAACAGAAATGAGAAAGATGAAACATATTAAACTGTGCTCGATAACAAATTTTTGACTTGAGAAATATCCATTGTAAATAGCCAAGTTTTCACTTTCCTTAACCCTAGAGAGATAAACTTATTTTTTTTTGTACTGAAAAGATAAACATGCGCCTCCGAAGCGCCCGATTAAAAAAACGTTTTTTTCTAACAAAATCAAATAATTTTTTTTTTTATTACTTCATATTATTGTTATATTCTTCATTTAGGATTATTTATTAAGTAAAAGAAAAAATATATTATTAATTTCTATAACAAAACTACCCACAATGAAATCCAAAAACGTGCTCTGGCATGGATTCAAAACGAAGGATGGGGCTTTGAGCACTTGTTATAATTGTATTTGTATTAAATACATAAAAAAACTACTAAAAGTGATCATATTATTGTTTTATTCAAACAAACCTCAAAGCAAGAACTTTTTTTATTTTTTTTTAAATTTTTCCCACTTCGTATTTTTCTTAGTATCATAAAATGTATGGGTTTTTGAGTTAACTTAATGCTGAGTTTTTTCTTTATTATTGTTTTGTTCATCTGTAAAAAATAAAGAAACTCTATGTTTATCAGGCATTTTCTCCAAAAAATGACCTCAAAGTCAAAACTTTGTTTTGGGAAGAAAATTTGAACACCACTTAAAATTGAAAATCTGGCAACCCTAAACCTATGGAAGCCTAATTTAAATACAGTCTTAAAGGTTGTTATTTCTACAAAAAATTGAGTCTAAGATTAGGTTCCTATCATATCAAGGAACAAAAAATAAAAAATATTCGGTATTTAAATATTAGTTATTAAATATTTATAAATAATTCATATTATTGTCTTACAAGCTGATGAATTACAATATATTCAGTCTCAAATATTATCAATCAGTCAAAAAAACAATAAAAAAAAGTAATTATAGGCAGTTTATGCAAACATAACGTGACCATTTATTTTTTCTGTCAAAGCGGGACATCTTCGGAATTATGTATGTAATTAAAAAAAGCTACTAGTATTTTACAAGGTTTTTTATTATTATTATAATTATTTTTAAATAACTAAAGCAAATAAGTAGTGGCGTGAAATCTAGTTTGTATTTTTATATTTATCGGCTGAACAAATCTGTCTTAAAATATCGGGTCTTGTTTTTAGAAAAGTGTGAAGTCAGTACTAGATTTATTTATATTTATCTTCGTTATCAAAGTAACTTTCATTACTAAGACACTCAACTGTGTTTTATCACTTGTCCAAACCTTTCATTTGAGAATAAACCTCTTCCGTGCGTTACTTTCAGGCAGACACATAACGTACTCAATAATCGTAGAAAAATTTGTTAAAGTTAGATTATTGGCACGAAAGTGCTGTAACAAATCGACTCAACGATTTTGAGTTGAAGCATTCTCGGTATTCCAGCCTGAAATGTTGAAATGTTGACGAATGAAAACTCGTCAAAGACTGTAGCATCTTGGCTGCTGCTAATTGCGTGCTGCTCCTTGCGTGACTAGTAAATCAACCACTTTCTGTACCTCTTCCCACGTAGGTACTTTTGTTAAATTTGCCCATTCAAACGCTTTTAGTTCTGTGTTAAATTGACACCACTAGCACTGGTCCAAGTATTCCTTGCTTGTTTTATAAAACTCAGCCGCCGTTGTTTTTACGTTCTGGCTTACTGCAGCTTTTTCTTCTGCTCTTTCTTGTAATTTTACCATCAGGCCACGGACCATGTGAAGAAGGAAAATCGTATTCTTTTTTAGTGTTAGGTTATCTCGGAGACGATTAATTTCCTTGGCAGACTCTATAGCCGATACATTTTGTGCTTCGATTTTCAAAACAACTTCGTGAAAGATCGCTGCTTGTGTGTGCACAAAATATTACCACAATTCTGAGCTGGGATTATAGAAAAACGTCTTTAAAATATTTGGGCATTTGTCGATACTCAGAAAATAGTTTTTCAAAGGCTGAAACATTTTGATAACTCTCTCATCGCGGGCATTAACGCAAGTCTCTTTATTTTACTAAAGCCCAGCAGCTTGTGATACTCTGTCTCGGTAGAAATACAAAACTCTTTCAAAGCTTCCCTCGAACGCTGTAGATGTAGAAATGAGTAAATTTTTACTAATGCATTCGAAATCCACAGAAAGACAATCAGCGGCAGTTTTGATCGCGTTGTGGGCTATGTGGGCTCCACATCCAATCCCAAAAAAACTGTCTGCCTAGTGATTGGTGCAGTTCGTGTTATCTCCACAAATAATGAAAAAAAATAGCGAATTAAAATGGGAATAATTTGATTGAGCCATGATTTGAAGCATCCGTTAGTAAAGTTTTGCAATTGGGTTTACGTAAATGCTCTTTTAAATCTTCGGTTGCCGTGGTTGACAGCACATTTACCACAATAGCTTGAAACTTTGTACGTGCGCATCTAAATTTTTGTTCAAAACATGCTTGAATTAAAGAAGAACAGTCATTTGAGCGAAAACTGTGATTATGTTGCACGGTGTGATACGCCCACGTACCCCCAACTGCAGCTAAATCCAAATGCTTAGAAGTTGACGACTCGGTTTTCTTACCAAAAATAAGCATTGACGAGCTTGAAGCAGCGGCTTGATCGGCAAGTCTATGTTTTTCTGATTTTAAATGTTTTTCTATATCACTGGCACCACCATGTCCAACTCTAAAATCTGTACGACATTTTTCACATGTAACGTCTGCGGTCTTATCTTTTCTTTGTTTTATAAATGGATACTTCTGTTACAAACTAATATTAAAGGAACACTTGCGCTTAGGCATTATTGTTGTGTAACAAAACACTACTTGAAATGAAACAAAACCATCGATAACTAATTAATAAGATGGCAATCTCTGGCCATGGCGGCATTTGTCCACAAGCTGCTCACACACAGCTTCACGAAAATTACTTGCACAACTTTAATTTTTTAATTTTAACCTCGAGTATTTTGTCAGCACGCATTCCGAGTTAATAGCAATATACAAAAGAATGAAAAAGTTTTTGCTAAAATTTTATCGAATCAAAAGAAACTCAACCCTCACAAAAAATTGCAAAGGCGGGACAATTTCAGCCTCGCGGGGGACAGCGGGACAGACTGTCTGAAAGCGGGACTGTCCCGGCCAAAGCGGGACGTATGGTCACGTTATGCAAACATCATGTTTGTGTTCACCACACACTGTCTTTTTACATTTGATACATGTCATCTTCGACATTTTTTTCTTCTTCATCGTACATAGGCTACAGTAACGCCGAACCTTAGCTGGAGGCTCCTCATCAGCTACTTCAGAATCCTCTGGACTGGTTTGTGGCAAGATATTACGAATATTCTCCTTCAAACGTCTCGTCAAAGTAGGGACTTCCAATCTGGATCTCATAAGCGTTGCTGATAGGTCACAGCTTAGTTTCTTCATAAATTCTCTACGGTTCAATGGTCTTTCTCCTTTTAGTAAAACATTATGCTGGTAAATAATATATGAATTCACAAAGGCTATGTTTAGAATGCCATAAAACATCGTCATTGGCCATCTGTTCGTCTTTCTAGAGCTAGACATAGAAGAACACATCTGATCAAACGTGTCGACACCGCCTTTAGTTTGGTTGTAAAACATGATCATCTCTGGTTTGCCAGTTGTAGAATCTATAGCGGGACCTTCGATACAGGAGGATAACAAGTACACCATCTGCGACGGCTTCGGCTTGTACGAAACTAGGGTTAAATGTCCATCAAAACAAAACATAGACTTTCCCACTTGACGAGAACGGGTGTTTTTCAACACTTCAGGAATTTCCCGTTTATTCGACCTTACCGTGCCCACAATTGTCAATTTATAGGGTTCGAGTAACAATGACTTTACGGCAGGGATAGACGTGAACCAATTATCACACGTTATGTTTCGGTTTGTGCCATGAACTGGTCGCGATAGCTCCTTCAAATAGTATTCTCTATTACTAGTATTGGCATAGCATTCAGCATATAACACGTAATACTATCGCACATCATGGGGATTTTTATTCCATACTTACTTGGCTTGTTGGGTATATACATCCTGAACGGGCATCTACCTCCGAAGCCAAGCAACTGTTCATCAAAGGTCACATTACTTCCAGGAATGTAATTATTTTTGCAGCTTGCTACAAATAGATCCCAAACCTTTCTGACTTTAATAAATGGGTCTTGCTGACGAAAATCAGGGCGTAGTGTCCTGCCATCTATTCTTAGACACCTTATAATGAAATCAAATCTATCTCTACTCATTACACTTACATATCTCGTGCCGCTAAATGAACTATCAAACAATTCAACGGTTGATAAATGGTTATCTTTCATTGCAGCACTTAGAGTGAGTATTCCAATAAAGGCTTTGATTTCAGTACTATTCGTATCTCTAAATGTCGAAGAAGTCATATCTCCATCACGTTTTATCGACATCTCAACATTTGTCCACTGAACGACCTCTTGAATGATATCTTCCGTGATAAATAACTCAAAACATAAAAGTGCCAAAATATTTTTACACATTCGAGTAGGACCTCTATTAGATCGAATTATATTGATGGCAGATGTTCTTCCATGACTTTGACCTTTCGAAGTAGCCCAGACGTGTCTATTCTTTCCTCTGATTACTCCTTGAGCCGGAATAGTTATGCGATGGTCATTTGTGGGGGTTTCAGACGTTGAGGTGTCATTCAAAATCTCTTCGATTAATTCTTCTATGAACTCGTCGTCAATATCACTTTGAGCATCATCTTCACTTACATGATCCTCAATCTCGCTGTCACTGAGATCATTTGATAATTCGGTTTCTTGATTCAAAATAGAAACTATTTCTCCGTCTTCCAACCCTCTTCTAGACGACATGATGTTGCTAAAACCCATACATGAGTAGAATATAAGATGTACAAAAAAAAAAACTCGCAAGGGTTGATTGACAACTGAGTTGGTTTAAAACAACAAGTCTGTGCGAGCGTTAGTTAGAAGAAGGAAGCAAAATATGTATTTCGCAGGCGCCCAGTTTATCTTTCTAGGGTTAAGAATCTATTAAGAACACTTAGTTTTCTTATCTCGTATGGTAAGCGATTAATTAATGCAGGTGCCGAAGCAGTAAAAAAATTAGAAAAATTAGTTCTATTTGACATCGGTACTCTAACAAGTTGCTGAGAGTTTACTCTAAGCCGTATGTATTTGAACTTCTTAATATTGTACTGTATTCTGTATCCACTGCGCATGAAAAAAACTTTTAGAACTTTATAGGCATATAAGTGTTTTAAAGGTAATGTTTTTAAATGACGAAATAATGGCCAACTACTTGTTAATCTACTTTTTCTTATAATAATTCTGACAATGTGCTTCTGTGCTATTTGTAACAGTTCAATGACATTATTGTACGCTCCACCCCAACTGGTTAATCCGTATTGTAGTTTTGAGTAAATTACCGTTTAAAGTCTCTTAGAACAGTGAGGTTGCTGTAAGAACAGCTTACGCGTTGCGCATCTCAAATATGCTTTTAAGTCCGCCGTGTGCATTTTCCAGTTCAAACACCTATCCATTGTTACTCCCAGGTACTTAAAACTTTCAACAAACTCTATTTTGAAGCAATCTGAAGAACAGGGTTCATTACTTTGAAAATTGACCTCACCACAGCTTTGTGAAAACATCGAAAGCCTAGTACAAGAAGCGGTATGAAAAAATAGATATATTACTTTCAAGAAGACTTGAAGATTTGAGGTTAAAAACATAAGTTTAGTTTTTTGACTCACAATGAGTTCGTGTTTTGCAAACTATTGTCTCAATCGTTTTATGTCGTTTTCTATTTTTGCAACCGATTCGAAAGTGGAGGTGTTTGCATAAGTAAAAGCAATGTCATCCGCAAAAGCTGTAATAACCCCATTGAAATTCTGTTTAAAAATTTTATTGGACCGAAAATGGAGCCTTGAGGTAATCCAATTTGTAATTCTGCTATTTCACTGAAAACGCTTTAAAGCTTTACTCTTTGTAATCTTTTGGATTAATAAGATTCAAACCACTCATTAATGGAACCCCTAAAACCTGCTTTGTAGAGTTTATCAAGAGTAGAATTTTATGGTTAACCATGTCAAAGGCTTTGTGGTACCCGTGGTGTGATGGATAGCATGTCCGACTGTTAATCCAGAGGTTCGAGCTCGAATCCCACCAGAGGCAAAAATGCTTTTTCTACGGGTATCGCCTTTCGCGAGAAATTGGCAGGTCCTCCGTTAGTATTCATTGCCATGAAAAGCGCTTTCTCGATTAGCCGTTCGGAACCGGCAGAAAATTGTAGGTCCCCTCCAATCCCTCACAAGGGATGGTTGTGAGAAATGCGCTAGGCCCAGGGGCTCCTCGCTCTGTTGCGCCACCCTATTTATTTATTTTATATCAAAGGCTTTAGTCATATCTATAAATAGTCCCACATGACTAGTTTTATTGTTGAAGCCGTCACATATCTCACTACAAATCTTCAGAATAGCATCTTCTGTCGATTTACCCTCTCGAAAACCGAACTGTTGAATTCTGAAGAATTTATTTTTATTTAGAAACAACACAATTCGCTTCTTCATCATTTTTTCAAACAGTTTTGAGAAAGGTGGGAGTAATGAAATGGGTCTATATTGATTTATTGATCTTCTACAACCTTTTTTGTCCTCTGTACAAAATCACCTCTGCTAATTTAAGACCCGATGGAAAGGTACCACAGCTAACACTCATAATAATAATTGACATAGAACATCAACAATAAAAAAGCGATTCCTTTTAAGAGACTGTTAGTTATACGATACCATCGAAAGTACATGAGCTTTTGTTGTTCTAATGCATTATTTGTTTCTAAAGTTCCAGTGGTGAAAAAGGTTGAAAGACAAAGCTATTAGTATGAAAACTATCATCGATTATTATCTGGATATGTGTTGCAACTGCAATTTGATTGAGAAGGCTTAAATTGCAAATCAGTAGCAATGGTGGCGAAATAATTGTTGAAAATATTTGCTATGTTTCTAGGATCGCAAACTAGCACATTATCAATCTCAATTTCACAAATGCTGTCCCTATTCACTTCATTATTCAAAATGCCATTAACAACATTCCACTCTTCCTTGATATCTCCTTTACAGTTTTCGAACTTAGCAGAATAAAAATTGTTTTTACTTGAAATAACTTTCGTTTTCACTTCCTGACTGAGTTTGCTAAATATTCTTTTCTTTTTAGACTTTTTACGTAGTAAATTCTTTTTGTTTATAGTTTTCAATAAATCTTTACCAATCCAAGGCTTCAATCGTTTAATCTTAGTGTGGTTACGGGATTCCCATGTGGAAGAAACATCTATATGACCTTTCAAAATATCTAAGAAGGTGTCATACGCTGTAGAAGGGTTTTCTTCGGAATATACTGAGTTCCAACACTCAAACTATAACAGCCATATTATTCACTTATTTCGAAACTTGTTTTTCGTAGATCTAGTTTTCGAGTTTCAAGTTTTGAACAAATCGGTATTATTGAAAAACAAAGTGACACATAAAACTCGAAATCATAAAACTAGTTTTTGATAAAACTAGAAATTCATGAAACTGGAAATATCTAGTTCTGAGGACTTCGAAACTAGTTTTGAAACGTTTTTGTAGTAGTAAAGCAGTAGTAGTAAAGTGTGATTTTATTGAGATATATCGGAAGTGACATATATCTTCTCTGCATCGTAGGTTGCACAAAGTAGTTGGCTTTAAGGATTGTTGATATAAAATCCAGACTGTTTCGGTCATGGAAATAATTTTTATCACCTTTTATAGACTCACTAGTCTATAGGTACTTCTTGTTTCGCTTTGCTGACTTTGTTCTTTGAAAGCATTCCATATTGATTCTTCAATGTTTCCTAAAAGCATCTACAGGGTGCCACCAAAAGATCTTCCATTGTGTTGGAGAAGTTGAACATCATGGATGTCACTCAATCTCATCAATTCCGTAAGGAATTGAAGATTTCTGTCTACTATCTTATTGGTGAGTTGATGATTTGGTTGATTCATGATTTTCCAATATATGAGAAATGCAGCTGAACTGTGTGTATATATCACGTAGGTAAACCAGTTTCGAGGTGCAACATTTAGGTTGGTGTATTTTCCGATAGTCTGAAGATTTTCTTGATGAAATATCTAAGAAGCTTTTCTACTTCGTCGAACTCGAAGATACCCCAAACTTGTGCTGCCTAGCACATAAGAGATCTTACGACTGCTTCGAAGACGTAAAGACGAAACGTTTTTGTATTATTCATCAAAACTTGATTACCTCACATCATTTTATACTTTCATTTTTAAGCTTCGTTTCGGCATCGGTTAGTTTGGCAAGTATGTACGTCTTCGTAGGGGATTCAATTTATTCACATTTCACTTACACCGTATTTGGCTACCCCATACACAGTAAATCACCCCGGATAGGCTGTTGACCCAATCAAAAGTCGGTGAAGGCCGGTATTCGGTACTGCGACATAGGTGAAATATGGCTCAGAAACTAATAATTGCAGCACACATTTTGCAGGACCAAGCTAATGCATTGTGTGCACCGATAATCAACTTTACTTGCTGATTAAAAAGAACTTCTTTGTTGTGTTTCTCCAACTCCAACGATTGGAAGTAATTTGGCGGTTTTCTGCTACGGAAAAACTGCATGTGACTGCATGTAGCTCGTTAGACAACGTTAATTGGACTTATTGCTTCGATTCCTGTGCAAGGAAACTCGGCTTGTTACAGAGATTTTTAAGCAAGGTTCACAGACTCCGAAGGACACAGGACTTCGAAGTCAGCATTCAAAAGATGTTTCCATTGCTCAGCGATGCAATATTGGAAAGAGTAAGCTACTGCTGCCGTTGGATATTTATCTGCCACAGTCAAAGCAATTGGCAGGGTGTCTGTGCCAGTCAACAAATTTGGAATATCTGACTCTGACTCAAACCCATCTAAACCGAAAGATGAAAAGCATCCGCGAGATCTAACATTGGGCTTGTCACCTGAAACCTCAATTTATCAACCTTAGTTTGTTATCATATTACGACGTTCTCGTGCACTATCCGCAAATGCATCAAAATGAATTTGAAGCGTCTTAGAAGGACGGATATGATTCGTGGTAGGTGCATCTAATATATGACTAAAAGAGGTTTTTTTATACCTACTGAATTACGTTAATGTGTTGCACACTGATTGGACAGTAATCCATTGAATGATCTTTTTTGTTTGAGTCGCTTTGCTTGTCTTTTGTCTATTTGAACCAAATACCACTTCTACCATTTGATAAACAAATCTATGCCAGGGTCTCCATTTTTGCTTCGGTCTATATTTTACTTTCAATGATCTTGAACCGTCGCGTCGCGTCGACCACCCATATGTTCTTATTCTTGAGAAATAGAATGGTAAGTTCAACGCTTACCTATACTTTATTTTCATATATTTATACAAACAATCAAACGTTTGCAAATTACAGTAGGTACTTGTTTGAATTTTCTATTTTGTTTTCAAAATCAAAGCAGCTCTTGATATGAATCTAGTTTCGATATTCAAAACGAGAATTCATTTTCAAAACTTGAACTAGTTTTTCTCCAGAAATCAATAATACCGATTTCTTTGTAAAACTAGTTTTTATTATTTTTTGCAAAACTTGAAACGAAACTAGTTTTACCTGAATCTAGTTTCATTTCTAGTTTTACGAATTCTCAATAATATGGCTGTAAGGCATTTATCAAATTCAGATAATTTAGAATCTTATTAACTGAAAAAGGAATATATTTTTCCAAATTATTACTATTAAAATTATTATTATTAAATTTTTCATTATCATTGTTGTCATGCAATGGTCTGTAATACTTAGATCAAGAACTTCACTTAAAATTAGTGTCCGACCGAAGCTTCGGCTTCGGCTTCGGCTTCGGCCACATTCGGCTAAAAAATCTACAATCGGCTAAACCTTCGGCATCGGCCAAAATATGCCGAAGTTTTGGCCGAAGCCGAAGGTTTAGTTTTTGGCTGTTGTACGTTGTGGTAGGGGCTGAAAAAAAAATTCAGTTTTTCGTAGAACGTAGAACAGTGTTGAGTTATTTGTTGTTCTTTTCCTTAATTTCAATAAAATATTAATACTAGTTGAAATTGTTATTATTTTTGAAACGTTAATTTAATTTATCCCGTTAATTTGGTTACTGCATGCACACATTAGATTCGTTTTGAGCTTTACCCAGAGTTGACCCATGTTTCCTTGAGAACTCTATGAGTCCTCAAAAAACACTAAACCACAAAATCACCACAAATATTTGTCATTTGAATAAAAATACATGCCATTTAACAGCCGTCAACTCGCCCCAGAAGAAACCAAGGACGAATCTTTTTGTACCAAACCCAGGTCAACCCCAAGGCTCAAAAAACACTCAGTTTGACATTCAGGGCAAACTTAGGTTTTTCAAAAAACGCTTTGTGGCGACCACAGAGTGACCTCAGGGCTTCAACTAACGAACCTATTCTAGAAAAAAATCATAATTTTTTTCATTTTTAGTCAATCTGGAACGAAAATTAGCCGAATAATCGGCTTCGGGTTCGGGTTCGGCTAGAAATCGACCTTCGGTCGGACACTACTTAAAATCTTATGCGTTTTTTGAAATTTAACAAAAATATGATCAATGCAGGTTTCTGTGTTGAGTTATTTATAGTATTACCTCATAACGACACATCCCTGGTGTATAACAATTATACTTTATACCAATTACCTTCGATATCATTTATGTCATTCTTTTTTGAGTTTTTTACTTTAGTCTTTGCTTCTTACAATAAAGCTTTCAGTCATTGTAGAATGTAGAGCACTCACAGCGGTTGGTCGTCTTTTAAAAGCAAACACTTATTCTGTGTAACAGGTTATGGGTCCAGATCCGTATTAGAAATTAATACTAACAGTTCTTTAAAAAACTTCGTTTTCTTTTTCTGAGTAACAGATAAATTTTTCGCACGGAAAATACTTAAGGTAGCAAAGGCAGATCACTAAGGGCATTTGAAAGAAGGTATTGTGCGTACAGTAATTTAGAGTGTTTTACTAGGAAATGGCTGAAAAAGATTTTCTAATTGAGAAATTGGCTGGACAGGAACAGTGGAATTTATGGAAGTTCCAAGTAAGAATCCTGCTGAACGCCAGTGATGTTCTTAGGTTTGTTAATGGAGAATCTAGTTATCCAGTAATTGGGGGGAAAATACAGTCGGAAAATTTGGAGGCGGCCGTGGTGGAGTGGAAACGTGGAGACAGTAAAGCGCAGAATATAATCGCAACTGCTATGGCGACGCAATCGCTGTTGCACATTACTAACTGTACAACCGCAAGGGCCATGTGGTTGAAACTCGAAACGGTGTACGAAGTTAAATCAAGGGAAAGCATACACATGCTTAAACAAAGGTTTTGTAAGTTTTCTATGGATTCTGCAGATGATGTCGCGCCTCACATATCAAAACTGCAAGCTGTGGTGCAACAGCTAACGGATGTTGGTGAACAAATCTCTGAATCCTTGATTATCCACAAAATATTGTTGACTTTACCTGAAAAGTATCATCACTTCTATAGCGCCTGGGAGTCCACGGATAAGAGCAGTCAAACGATTGAGAACTTAACTTCTAGGTTAGTTATGGAAGAAGCCCGATTCAAATCGCATCAATTAGGCAGCATTATAGATTCTAGTAACGCATTAATGGCTAGAAAGTTTCAGGGCGAATATGAGAAAAGGCAAGAAAAGTGGACATTGGAAACGTGATTGTACAGAAAAGGTATCAAATGGTTCCACTCATAGCGTTCGTGGGCAAGCTTTCATTTGCGAAGCAGGGGCAGGGGCAGCAGTGCAAATTCAGAAACGAGACGAGTGGCTTTAAGACTCCGGGGCTAGCGATCACATGACAAACAGAAGAGAATGGTTTGTTGATTACAAAACTATTGAAGAACCTGTAATCGTTCGCATTGGAAATGGCACCACCATCAGTGAAGTGGGGAAAGGAAATATCAACGTGCTTTGCTTCGTCAATGACAGCTGGATACACAACCATATGACTGAGGTGCTGTATGTACCAAAAATGCATGTAAGTCTATTTTCATTAAGTACCGCTTTAGATAAGGGGTTACGGTTTATATCTGATGATTCCAAATGCCAGTTATTAAAAAAACGGAACAACACCTGCAGTGGGAGTACGGGACTCTATGAATCATGTGATGTCAATGCAAATATAGCGGAAAAGGGAAAAGACACGTTACATCTTTGGCATGAGAAGCTTGCGCACCAGAATATCTCTCAGATACGTCATGTCTTTAAAGATCTTCTTCAAATACCGTTCACTGATGACAATGAATTCTTCTGTGAAGGTTGTATGTATGGCAAACAACATCGAAATTCATTTAAGATGAGTGAAAGTGTCTTAGATCTGGTTAGCACAGATGTTTGTGGCCCGATGCAGCAGCAGTCAATAGGAGGCGCAAGATATTTTCTTTTGTTTAAATATAGTTTTTCCCATTACAGAAAAGTTTATTTCATAAAAGAAAAATCTGAGGTCTTCAAATTTTTACAAATCTATTTGCAAGAAGCGGAAACTGAAACAGGCTGTCGGGTCGTGTTAAGGTGTTAAGAAGTGATAATGGTCTTGAGTTCATAAACAAGGATGTTCGTAACTGGTTACATTCGAAGTGTATTCAACATCAGACAACTTTTCCATATACCCCCAAACAAAATGGTTCCGCCGAACGGGAAATGAGAACAATTATGGAAGCGGCTAGGTCCATGATTCACTCTTTGAGTTTAGAGTATAAATTCTGGGCTGAGGAAGTGAATACTGCTATTTATATTTTAAATAGAACAGGGACCAGCACTGTGCAAGGTAAAACTCCTTTTGAGCTATGGTTTTGTTCAAAACCTGAAATCCAGCACTTCAAAGTTTCTGGTACTGAAGTTTTTATTCATATACCTGACCAAAAAAGGCGCAAGGTTGACGCAAAATCTAAAAAAAGATACTTTGTGGGCTACCCAGATGGCGTGAAGGGATTCCGGGCTTTTATTACAGAAACAAACAAAATAGAAATCTCGCGAAATGTTATCTTCAATGCTATCTCTTTAAAGAAAAATAATGCGGATAAATCAAGAAAATCGGCTTCTTTTGAAATAGCTGAGGTAGATGATGATACGGATTTTTCTTATGAGAGCTACTTGCAGCCTTCTTTGAGTAATGATGTTTCAGACCTGTGTGAAGAAAAAACTGTTTTGATGGAAGATGGCGATAAGTATTCTGATGCTATGAATACATCTTTCGAGAAAGATTCTGAAGATACTCCAGATGTGTCGAGACATGAAAGGGCATCACCTGGTATTGCTAGCAGGCCACGAAGTAGGGCTCGTGAAGTGGGTAATATGCATTCATCTGTTTCAGAAAGCATGGCTTTAATATCTGAAGCCGAAACTCCTTCCAGTTTCGAAGACGCTACGAGCTGCCCTGAATCGAGTAAGTGGAGGTCAGCTATGGATGAGGAAATTTCTAGATACTCTCACGAAAAGTTCCACCTGGAAGCTGGTTCATTTACCGGAAAATCGTAGATTGGTGGATACAAAGTGGGTTTTCCAGAAAAAAGGTGCAACAGCTAATGAAGGTGTCCGTTTCAAAGCAAGGCTTGTTGCTCGTGGTTTCAGTCAGCAATATGGAGTAGATTACTTGGAAACATTTAGCCCTATTGCAAAAGGGTCTTATTAAGTATGACAGCAGCTGAAAATTTACACATCATGCAGTTTGATGTCAAAACGGCGATCTTAAATTTAAAGGTTGACGAGGAAATTTACGTGGCAGTGTATGTAAGTTACAAAAGAGTCTTTATGGTCTCAAGCAGTCGTCTCGTTGCTGGAACCTAACGTTTACAAAATTGCTCCGAGATTTTGGTTTAAAACAACTTGATGCTCATTCTTGTGTTTTCTCAAACTACAGAAGCAAGAAGAAAATAGTCCTTGCAATTTATATCGATGATGGGCTTATGGCGGCGGCTGATAAGAGAGATATAGATAACCTTTGTGACTACTTGAAAAGTAACTTTGAAATAAAAGTTTTTCCAGCCCAACACTTTCTCGGTCTGGAAATAAGACGGTTAGCAGACGGTTCAATTCATCAGCCAATCAATCTTTGCGGCAAAAATCGTAGAGAAGTTTAATTTATCGGATGCGGCTGTGGTGTCAAATCCTGCAGATCCTTCAGTCAATGCAGCAGATATGACCGAAAACGGAACGGAACACCTCAAATTCCCGTATCGTCAGGCTGCTGGCAGCCTTATGTACTTGATGGTAGCGACACGTCCTGATTTGGCTTTTGCAGTTGGCTGCGTTAGCCGTTATTTAGAAAAGCCATCTACCATTAATGTTGGCATGGTTAAGCGCATTCTAAAATATGTCAAAGGGACCCTGAACTATGGTATATTTTTTGAATCTAAAATAAATTTCACTTTGAGTTGTTACAGTGGTCCGGACTATGCTGGAGATGTTAGCACTCGGCGCTCCACCAGTGGGTTCGTGTTTCTACTAGGCTCAAGCTGAATAACAAGGGTATCTCAAAGACAGAAATGTGTATCCGTCTCAACAACTGAATCGGAGTATATAGCAGCGTCCGAAGCAGTTAAGGAGCTGGTTTGGATGAAACAACTTCTGAAAGAATTATTACCAACAAAAGAAATTCAAGTTGTTCTCTATGTCGACAACCAAGGAGTTATTCGTCTTATTAAGAATCCCAAATTTCATAAGAGGACTAAACATATAGATGTACGTTTTCACTTTATTCGTGAAAAATATGCTAGTGGTATGTTTGAATTAGAATATGTTCATACCAGCTCCAAACAAGCGATATTTTTACGAAACCATTGCAAAAAGGTAGATTCTTTCGTCTTAGATATTTAATGAACCTTACAAGTTTTGAACAAACGTAATTTTTAAAAGAATTGTATATTCCAAATTTTTAGTAATGAAATACTTATAAAAGTGGGAGTGTTGAGTTATTTATAGTATTACCTCACAACGACACAATCCCTCGTGTATAACAATTATACTTTATACCAATTACCTTCGATATCATTTATGTCATTACTCTTTAGTCTTTACTTCTTACTAATAAAGCTTTAAGTCATTGTAGAGCACTCACAGCGGTTGGTCGTATTTTAATTAAGCAAACACTTATTCTGTGTAACATGTTGGTTCACTGATAAGTGACTCTAAACCATAAGATGCCATCAAAAACAAATATTTGTTAGAATCATTCGTATCATTCAATATATCAATATTTATATCTCCTAAGACTATAAAGTTCTTTGAACTTATGTTCTTTAATAGTTCGTCCACATGTTCTATAAAAACTTTTAAGTTCAAGCCATTTTCATGCAAACGATAAATACATAAAACCGTAAAAAATTCATTACTAATATTGCAGGTAATTTTCACAACATCTGCACTCAATAAACTAAACTTTTTTATACCATCACATTTGTGTGGCTTTATCTTTTTTATACAAACGGCTACACCACCTGCACTATAGCTGTTATTGCAATTACAATGCAAATCATAACCAGCAATATTATAATTGGATATTTCACAGTCGCGTCGTACAACCATATCTCAGTCAAAACAATAACATCAGCTGACAAATTCAATGAATCAATATGAGCAACTAAAGAGCTATAATAATTTTTTCTCAAGCTGCGAATATTTTGGTGAATAACTACAATCGGACTAGGAATTTGATTATTTTCTACAATTTATTGTGGAAGAGTTGGAATTCATTATTTAAGTAACTAAAAAGAATAAGTCTATTTATTATTTATGTCCTCAAAACACCGTACCTTAATAAAATCATCCCCTTCCTTCTTACTCAAAAATTTAACATTATTCCTAACCCATTTATATTTGAACTTCTTCTGCTCTTTTATTTTTTTAGCTGCATTGAATAGCTCACGAACATTTGGAGTCAAACTATCATTGAACTATCCTTGGTGGAACAACAACCTTAAGAAACTGAGATCGAAAGTAAGGAAACTTTTCAACAAAGCAAAACGCAATGATGACTGGCAAACTTACTCTACTGCTCTCACCAAATACAATAACTAGATTAAAAATTCCAAAAAGGCCTCTTTTAAACAATTTGTAGAAAGTATCTCTGATGTCCCCTCGAGTTGCGGACTCCACAAAGTTCTCGCGTCCGACAAGCCGGCATACATAGGTATCCTTACCAAGGAAAACGGTACTCAGACTAAGAACAAAATAGAAACTCTGCAACTCCTAGTAGACACCCACTTTCCACATTCTATCATTAAAGACCCAGCAATAAACCTATCATCCCAAAGGGGAAAAGAAAACTAAATCTTCTAATACCCCAAATCTCTATGGGGAAACAATAGCATTTTCCAAGTAATCAAAATACCTTGGGATCATCCTAGACAGCAAAATGTCATGGAACCCTCAACTAGAACGCATTTCCAGCAGAGCAACCAAGTCCCTATGGACTTGTCGAAGCGTATGCGGGAAAAACTGGGGTCTAAAACCTAAAATGATGTACGACCTATATACGCTGGTAGTCAGACCAACAATAACGTACACAGCCGTTGTATGGTGGAGAAAAACAAAAGAAATAACGGCAATCCAAAAATTTGAAAAGATTCAAAGATTGGCAACAACATGCATTACTGGATGCATGCGTACAACACCAACATACGCTCTAAACGTCATTGTAGGACTACCTCCAATTCACCTCTTCATAAGAATGGAAGCAAGACTGGCAACACACCGTCTTTTCCATCAAGGACACATAAAATCACATCCATACCCGAAAGGACATCTGTCAATGTCTTTCCTCCAAAGCTAAGTTCTCATCAGGGCTTAGCTGTTGGCCAGAGCGGTGCTATCACCGGATTAAGTGAAGCTGAACAAGTGGATCCCAATCCAACGATGGCATCCTCTGGAGAACAGCTTTCCAGGCGCCAAAATAAGTTGGATAGAAGGCGAGCGGCAAAGGCTCAGTACAAAGAGGACACCAGGGTGGCCGAAGGCTCTGAATTAAGTTGCAAGCTTTGGGTGACGGCGGCGAAAAGGGACAAGTCGGAAGAGGTCTCACCCACCAATTCAGGACGGTCTCCCGTAACCGAAGTCACTCTAACTTCTGCAAACGCTAAAAGTGTCAAAAGGAAGAACGTGTCAACTAAAATTGATCACTTCTGTGGTCAGGACCTGGCTGCGGCTATGGTAAGCTACGAAACGAACAGTGAGTGGAAAACTTTCGTCGTTGCGTCAGTTTACTTTCCCTGGAACTCCATTCTACCCCCTTGTGGATTTGGTGGAGTTTTGTGAAAACCGGAAGTTGGGGCTTATCATGTGCTCTGATGCTAACGCTCAAAACATAGTTTGGGACAGCGTCAAATGCATGAGAGACAACCATCTTCTTAGTTACATTCTGTCTTCTGACTTAGACATTAACAATGTTGGCAATAGGCCAACTTTTGTTACGGCTATATGACAGGACGTAATTGACTTGGCACTATCTAACAGATATGCCAAGGAGATTACCAAATGCAAAGTGTTGCCGGACGTGTCACTCTCAGACCACAGATACATTCAATTCCATGTAGCAAATGTGGTTCCCATCCCTTAAGTTACAAGAAATCCCAGAAAAACTAACTGGACACTTTTCAACGATGAGCTCGGTAATTTCGTCAAAACTCTACCTAAGCTCTCAACATCACAAAAAGTGGAAGATACAGTTCTAGAAGTGAATTGTGCCCTTACAAGTAGCTTCGAGCTGGTATGTCCAGCTAGACAATTACCTAGTAGATCTATGGTTCCGTGGTGGAACAGTGAACTTCAAAAACTACGCAGGGAAACCAGAAGTATTCTGAATAGGTCCCTCAAGACCAAATCAGAGGTTGACTGGAACCTGTATCGATCTAAACAGAAGGACTTTAAAAGGTTAATTCGAAGATAAAAGAATGATCGAAATCAGAAGGACTTTAAAAGGTTAATTCGAAGATAAAAGAATGCCTGTTGCAAAGAATTCTGTGAAAGTATAGAAACACTCAGTGAGACTAGTCGACTGGCCAAAGCCCTTAAAAGGAGCACGGTAAACATACTAGAAACACTCAGGAAATCAGACGGTTCCTATACCGAGTCTAAAGCAGAGACACTCAGTCTTATGCTGGAAACTAATTTTCCAGGAAACCAGATATCAATCGGACCACAGCAATCTATTTCCTTTAGATCAGGTGAATCCGATAAATCCACTCGACGTTGCTGGTACACGTCATCGTTAGTTGTTACCGACGAAGCCATCAAATATGCCGTGGCATCTTTTGACAGTTTCAAGTCATCTGGCACTGACGGTGTTTACCCAGCTACGTTGCAGGAAAGTATAAACCTATTGCTACCTAATTTGAAAAATGTTTTCACTGGTAGTTTAGCCCTAGCGTATATACCAACTCCATGGCAGTGTGTTAGAGTCGCTTTCATGCCAAAAATTGGTAAACAAGACTTCTCACTCGCCAAGAGCTTCAGACCCATCAGCCTTACCACCTTCCTGCTTAAAACGCTGGAAAGAATGATTGAGATTTACATACGTAAGACCTCACTCCAAACACACCCTCTGTCTCAGATGCAACATGCTTACCAAAGAGTAAAATCTTGCGAGACCGCACTTCAAAATCTTGTTAGCAGGATTGAATGCGCGCTTGACCGGAAAGAATTTGCGGTAGGCATTTTCATCGACATTCAAGGTGCTTTGGACAATGCCAGCTTAGATGGTATGTGCAATGCTGCCAGAGATCACGGTGTGGACGAGTCTTTAGTATTGTGGATTAAAGCAATGCTAGTGAATAGAACCGTAATCGCTGAGGCGGAGTGTGAACAATATGTTGCAGCGGGAGTGAATAAGGGCTGTCAACAAGGTGGCGTTTTATCTTCTCTTCTGTGGTGCACGTTGATCGACTTTCTACTTGTAATGCTCAATGGTTCTAACGTTCACGCCCAAGCATATGCAGACGACGTCGCCGTGTTGTCGGCTGGTTTTAGCCTCCAAGCTGTCTGTTCCCGAGCACATTCTGCGCTTTATATGATTGACACCTGGTGTGTCAGAAGCGGTCTCTCTGTCAATCCTCTTAAAACCGAGGTTGTCCTTTTCACGAGACGTAGAAAATTGACTGGTCTGACCCAACTTACGCTTAAAGGCGTCAACATCCCCTTTTCAAATGAAGTCAAACATCTTGGAGTGATCCTGGATAACAAGCTTCTTTGGTCTAAACATGTGGAGTCTAAAACTGCTAAAGCACTGTCAGTCTTCTGGCAATGTAAAGGAGCCTTTGGCAAGACATTTTGTCCTTCACCGAAAAGGGTCCTTTGGATCTATATGGCTATGATAAGACCAATCATCTCCTATGCGTCAGTTGTTTGGTAGAATAAGCTCTCTCGTAAATACGTTATTGCCTCGTTTGCCAAACTTCAAAGAACAGTTTGTCTTGGTGTTACTGGGGCCTTCCCCAGCACACCGGGAGTTGCTCTCGAATCACTGCTGAATCTTCCTCCCCTTGATACCTACATCATGGGGTGTACTCTCAAGACCATTTCTCGTTTACAGCGATGTGGTCTCTGGCGCAATTCGCACTGGAGATTTGAGGAACTCACAAGCAGCATATCTTTTGAATCACGTCTAATGGATATGCCGTCTGACACGATGATCCCAAGGCTCAAACTGCGTCAAAACTACTCAGTCAACTTTCTTCGGTTCAGGACTGGTTCGCTCCAGAATCTGAGCCTGGAAAGAACTGTTATCGTATCTTCACAGATGGCTCCGAAACCGATGAGGGTTCTGGTGCTGGTGCCTTTGTTGAGAACGACGACATACGACTGCACTCATCTTTGGGATCATACGCATCCGTTTTCCAAGCGGAGGCTTATGCTATCCTAATGGCCTTGAGCCACGTTACGAACAATGGATGGACGGGGAGAAGTATCTTTGTTTGCAGCGATAGCCAAGCTGTGCTTAAGGCCCTCCTCAACCTTCTAGCCACTTCGAAAGTGATCCCGGAATGCAAGAGCTCTTTGAATGCGGTCGGAAAATTAAATTCCTTGAGTCTTATTTGGGTTCCGGACTATCACGGCATAACTGGAAATGAGATCACCGATGAACTTGCTAGGCAGAGATCTCAGACAGCTTTCTCAGGACCTGAACCGTCGCTAGGTCTGCCAGCGTCCTCAGTTAGGGCTTCAATCAACGATTGGATCTGTGAAGAGCACAACCGTAGATGACATGCCTCCATTGGATGCAGACAAACCAAGCGTATGCTCCCCAACGTTAGTAAGAAGACTGCAACATTTTTGCTAGCTCGAAGCAGAAAAGACTGCAGAAAGCTTATTGACACTTCTCTTTTGCCAAGCATTTAAATGTGTTAGGCTTAAGTGATACCACACTCTGTGAATCTTGTGGAGAAGATGAGGACACCGCAGAGCACTTCCTCTGTGAATGTCCTGCTTTTTCTCGCATGAGGTTACAGATACTCAGCACAGACATGGTGAGAGCTGGTAACTTAGGTTCCTTAACATGGCAGCGTCTTTTGGCTTTTCTCCGAACATCTGGAAAGCTATAACAAATAGAAGGTTGCTAACTGGCAGTACAATCGACCGGTATTTAGGTCTGAGTGCTGCTTACTTATAATTTTTTATCTTTTTCTTTTTCCGCTCTTTTCTTTTTCTTTTTCTTTTCACATTTTCTTACAGATCCAACTTATTAAGTAATCAAAGCAACTCTAAATAATAAAAAGGAAAAGCTGAATTAAAAATGAACAACCAAAAGAACAACAATGTTTCGAAGATGACCGAGGAAGAGGAAAACCTCCTCCTCGACACATTCTCCAGCTTAGGTATGGGAGATGGAGCCAGTGGTGAGGCTATCATTGTTGATGACATCAGTGATGCCAGCTCCATTGCACACTCCGATACCTCAAACCTATCGTGCGTGTGCAGGCGGAGTAAAATCTCCAACTGCAAGCGCACAATCAAAAGGCTGTTGAAAGTTGACTGGAACGATATGATTGACACTGAACGCTAAAGACTCCACAACGCACGAATCTTTTTAGACAGGGAGAGCTTGGGAAAAGACGGGCCTACTGCTAGTCTGGCACCAAGCCCTCTGCAAGGTAAGACCGACAAAACTGACAAGACTGACCAAAACAAACCGCACGACACACGAGCCTTTTAGGATGGTTAGGGCTTGGGAAAGGATGGGCCAACTGCTAATCCAGCACCGAACCCTCTCTCCCTTCTAGGTAAGAGTGCTAAGATTTCGATGGGTCCGCCTGCTCCATACGCTGATAAAATTCAGCAGAAGAAAAGGCCAACCCCATCGATGGCTGGTGCAGAGACTACAACGAATACAGGACATAACACGAAGGACAAACGTTTACAAAGCATATAGATTATATAGTAGATAAAGCCAATGGGATGTTAGGGTTCATAAGGAGAAACTCTAAAGATTTTTCAGATCCATATGCCCTTAAAACATTATATATAACTCTTGTAAGATCAGTGCTGGAATATTGTAGTACAGTTTGGAATCCTTATTGTAATGTACACTCGTTAAGAATAGAAAGGGTTCAAAAGAGTTTCACAAGGTTCGCTTTCCATAAACTTAATTGGAATATCGAAGTACCATCATACGTTTCTAGATGCTTACTAATAGATATTCAAACGCTTGAGCTAAGAAGAAAGTATTTTGCAATAATGTTTATAAAAGATGTAATTAGCAATAGAATAAACTGTTCTCTCTTATAACAACAAATAAATTTTTACTCTCCGCAAAGAATACTTCGTGCTAGTTTTCATTTTCATGAGAATTTTTCGACACGAAATTATTGTAGAAACAAACCGTTTGCACGTTGTATAAAAGAAACAAATTCTGTAATAGAAGTCATAGATATTTTCTCTAGTAATTCAAGAGAGGTTTTCAAAAAGAATTTACTGTCCGCTTTACTATTGCGACCTGTCACATAAATTTTTTTGTTATTTATTTATTGTTATTTTATTTTATTTATATACATTTATTTATAATTATAGTAGTCTGTTAGAGATTTACTCTGTTTGATGAATAAACTAAACTAAACTAAACAAACAGACAGACCCTAAAGTACGGAAACACAGCGGAACTTCTAACCCAGAAATGGGAAACGAAGTCTTTGCTGAGGGGAAGGAAGAAGGCCTTAGCCCTCCGCAAGACCTGAACGTGACTGAGGAATCCAACCCCGAAAATCCGGCACTAAACAAAACAACGGACAGTCTGGCAACTGTCATCGACAGAAATGCCGGACAACGACGAGCTAGGGTCCTCAGCAATAACGAACTACTACTGAGACAAAGACGCAACGCGGAAAGGACCGTCAGACGCCTATCAAAAAAGAACCCCGAATCCTTAACGGTAAAGGCCAAAAGGGCTCTGGTCAGGTCCGAACAAAGACTACGGACAGTGACACCAACAGACATAATAAAACGAACTGGACAAGACCCAACAGACAAAAAACAAGCTGGATGCAGAGCAAATACCGAAACTGGCGAGGTGTCCTCCCTGCCCCTTGTCGACACCGGTATGCCGAGCTGCTCCAAAAGAGCAAGAAATGCCAGCTCCTCCCCAAATAACTCCTCACCCAACAGGATACCTAAGAGGATGAAGACCTCCTCAGTCCCTGCTGCAAAGGGCCACCCAGTCGCTATCGCCGACTTTGGGAAACCCGACCGCAAACTGAGTGAAGACGAATGGCAGTTACTTGAGCTAAGAATCCTGGAAGAGGTAAATGAGGCGATCGTTAAGAGTAGGCAACCGCCACTCTTCGGGGACCTCACTACCGTCCATGGCTTCAAGATGATGAACTGCGAGAATGAATGGACCCTTCAATGGCTCCAGGAGTTCGTGAAGAAGACGGCAGCTCTCTGGCAGAATGCCGATTCACGGCTTGTGACTGCCAGTGAGATTAAAGATCTAAACCGACCAATAGGAAAACTGTTGGTCAGAGGCCCCGCTATTCCCCACGATCGGCTGGAAAGGCACATCCTTTCATTAAATGCCGAACTTCTGAGCGACCAATGGAAGATCATGAAGGTGGGAAAAACGGAGACAGGCACTGAAGTGATTGTGAGATTGAACCACAACTCCATACCTCTTCTTAGACGAGTCAGCTTTAAAGTTCGCGTTGGCATTACCCGATGCAAGCTCAGGCTGATAGCTAGAATCAAAAAACAGGTTAGTAAGGCGTTGTATAAAAAACAAAATATGTCATGGAATTGAAGTTAAAACAAATAAATCTCCAACATAGTAAAGCCGCCTCCGCTAACCTGGTCTACCTCATGGAGAGTAGACAAATTGATGTAGCCCTTATACTAGAACCTTGGGTCGCAAGAGGAAAAATTAAGAGCCTACACTCCAAAGAACTTACGCTGTAGAAATCCAATTTTGTCAGCCCAGACAGTAACCTCAGAACATGCATAGTAGCTAGAAAACAGTTAAATCTTTTTCTTCTAACTACTTATAGCACAATAGGCCAGACCGCAGTAAAGATGGAACGCGAAGGACTCCCATCTCTAATTTTGGCTTCCATCTACATGCCACATGATGGAATTGAAGGACCACCAGCGGATATCACTTACCAACTGGTAGAATACACAAGTAAGAGTAGACTAGATATTATTATGGGCTGTGACGCCAACGCACACCATGTGCAATGGGGAAGCACCGACACAAATTCTAGGAATAAATAAATGAAATGAAATGAAATGTTCGCAAAAGCACCAATGACATCAAAAAACAAAAAAAAAAAACAACTCGGACACTTGTCCAGTAGAGCAGTGGAAAGTACTAGAAGAAATTTCTTTCTCAGAGCATCGTCTGATAAATTTTACCATTCCCACTACAGATCGCCCAATCAAACCGTTTCGTAATAATAGACGAACAGATTGGGCTACCTTTAGTAGGGAGGTAGACGATAATATAGATTCCCTCAATACAAATAGGAACCTTGAACCGCAAAGCCTTGAAAAGTTGACTGCAGAACTCACAGGGATTCTGAGAAATGCCCTGGATAAAAGCTGTCCTCTGATCACAACGGTAAAAAAGAACAAAAACCAATTTGGTGGAATAACGAGCTGAGCAGCATTAGGAAAGAAACTAGAAGACTTTTCAATGCTGCCAAACGGAATGACTGGGAACATTACAAATCCAGCCAAAGGAAATTCAAAAATGAAACTCAACGAGCAAAACGCTGCTCATTTAGAAATTTTTGCAGTGAAATTGAGTGTACGAACAAATCGGCACCTCTGTCAAGCTGGCGAAGTAACTTTCTCTGATCTGATCCAAGTTAATGTGTAATTTAGTTGCTAATTTTTTGCTAATTATTTACCAAAAAATTAATTTTTTTGCTCTTCCCGTTTAATTATAAAAAATCACTTCACCAGCTTGAAGTCAAGCTGGCGAGGTGTTTTTTTCAGGAAATGTTAAAAAACCAGATCTCTTCAACATATTTTTTTGCTAATTATTTGCTCTAAAAAAAAATAAAAAAATTTGATTTTCGCTGATTGCTAATCAGCTTAATTTTTCTTAATTTTTTCCTTAATTTGTTTTTTAATTAAAAAAATTTATTTCTTTAAATTTTTTTCTACAAATTATTTGCTCTAGGAAAAAACAAAAAAATTTTTTTTGCTCTTCCCGTTTAATTCTAAAAAATCACTTCATCAACTTGACGAAAACTTAGCCAAATATTTTTTTTCCAACAAAGCCTTAGTGTCCAAATGTTTTCATCATATTTCTTTGCTAATTATTTGCTCTAAAAAAAACTAAAAAAATTTGATTTTCGCTGATTAGCAAAAATTTTCTTAATTTTTTTCTTAATTTTATTTAACTAAAGAAATTAATTTTTTTAATTTTCTACAAATTTTTACTTTTTTGCCTTTTCCGTTTAATTCTAAAAAATCACTTCATCAACTTGACGCAAACTTAACCAAATATTTTTTTTCCAACAAAGCCTCAGTGACCAAATGTTTCCATCATATTTTTTTGCTAATTATTTGCTCTAAAATCGTAATTTTTTTTAATTAAAAAAAATAATTTTCTTATTTTTTTTTTTTATTTTTTTTTAATTAAAAAAATTAATTTTTTAATTTTAATAAAACTAAAAAAATTTGATTTTCGCTGATTAGCAAAAATTTTCTTAATTTTTTTTAATTAAGAAGTTAAGTTTGCGTCAAGTTTATGAAGTGATTTTTTAGAACTAAACGGGAAGAGCAAAAAAATAAAAGTTTGTTTTTTCCTAGAGCAAATAATTCATAGAAAAAAAAATTAAAAAATTAATTTTTTTAATTAAAAAAAAATTAAGAAAAAAATTAAGAAAATTTTTGCTAACTAGCAAAAATCAAATTTTTTTTTTTTTTAGAGCAAATAATTAGCAAAAAAATATGATGAAAACATTTGGTCAGTAAGGTTTTGTTGGAAAAAAAATATTTGGTTAAGTTTGCGTCAAGTTGATGAAGTGATTTTTTAGAATTAAACGGGAAGAGCAAAAAAATAAAAGTTTGTTTTTTCCTAGAGCAAATAATTCATAGAAAAAAAAAATTAAAAAAATAAATCTTTTAATTAAACAAAAATTAAGAAAAAAATTAAGAAAATTTTTGCTAATCAGCGAAAATCTAATTTTTTTAGTTTTTTTAGAGCAAATAATTAGCAAAAAAAATATGCTGAAAAGATCTGGTTTCTTAACATTTCCTGAAAAAAAAACACCTCACCAGCTTGACGTCAAGCTGGTGAAGTGATTTGTTAAGCAAACCGACCAACAAAACTTTCACACATACCTTTATTTTTAATGCTGACACGATGGGAAATGATGGCTTTATCATTTCCCAAATTTATTATTTATTCCAATTCCCACACCTTTCATATAACCTACAACTCCTATTACCAATCAACTTCCCCAGCAGCGTGAGGCCAGACGAAATGTGATCTTCCATAGAAGTTCAATGTTTTGCCTCACGCGCTGACATTCGATTTCATTTATGTTGACTAGCCACCTTTTGGGTTTCGCCTGTTGCGATTTATTTGGCTAGTCAGCCACTCACTCACTATTGTACTTCACTAGTATAAACATCATTCGTTCTAATAAACATTTGTCTGTTTTAATATAAAAATTGCATTCGAATTATTTAATTGAACATTTGGCGACCGTGACAGGACCACAGCTAAAAAAGTTTAGCGGCCTGTATTGAACAAAAAATTAAAAGTAAAAAAAAAGGAGAATAGTAATAACTTTTAAATAAAAAGTGAAGTGAGTCGACAAACAAAGAGCTACAAAGCTAGTGACAAGTGAAGTAATAAAACAAAAGAAAGAAATATAACTCAAGATAACTTGTGCCAGCAAAAGTGTAGTTAGTGATTAAACAATGCCTTCCATCGAGGAACTCACGAATCAACAAGATTTGGTAGGCACGGAGATTTGTAATCTCGCCCGTAACTACAGAAAGGATGGCCCAGAAAGAAAGACTGTGCAGTATTTGAATGCACGCTGGGTCAAACTGACTGAGCTCTGGGAATTCTTCGATAACGTGGACAGTGAGATAAGGGATAATTATCCACTAGATATAAACCACGAATATTTCACCAAAGGCTACTATGACGAGGTGAAGAAGGTGTATGAGGCAATGAAAGAAGACATCAGCAAGAGGTGTAGTGATGCGGATTCTAAAAAATCTGATGAGGCTGAAGAAAAGACCACAGCAGTCAATGCTCAGCCCAAGGCACAAAAGAGGACAAAGGACCAACAGCAGTCAATCCTCAGCCAAGACAACAAAAAGAGAATGTAGGACCAACAGCAGTCAAGCCCCCAGCAGGGCCTACAAAGGAACTCGCTACCGCATCACCAAAATTTAATCTTCCAGCAGTGCTGACAACAAAGCTCAGCTCAGAAGTTAGAAAGGTAACAACGGAAAATAAATTCCGCCTGCTTAGTAAAATCATCCAGGCAGCATTAAATAAATTTCATCAGAGAACTAAAACTCTCATGACCAATTGGGAGGAGATGACCACTGCATACAAACGATTGGGGGACGATGCCGCCGTAGCCGACATCGAGCGCTATTTTGAGCTTCAAGACGAATTGGACTTGAGGATTAGCTGCCTTCCCAACAACACTCTGTCGGACGAAACAGCAAGTCAACCGACTCCAGTAAAGCCAACTGCAATCAAGCTGCCAAAAATAGAGATTCCAAAATTCGAAGGAAGTTATCTTAACTGGCCGCAGTTCTTCGACTTGTTCCAGCAAATGGTGCGCAACCAACCCATCGCACCGGCACAAAAGCTATACTTCCTTAAAACTAACGTCACTGGCGATGCACATAATTTGATTCAACATTTCCACGCCACGGATAGTAATTATGAGGTGGCATGGAACACACTAATTGACAGGTTCAACAATAAGAGACTGTTATTAAGTGCTCAATTGAATCGATTGTTCCATCATAACATCATTGTAGACAACGTCAAAAGTCTAAAGAGGTTTCATGACACTACAAAGGAAGTGATACAAGCCATCACCAACCTCGGATTTGACACCAGTGGATGGGATCCAGTAGTCGTTCATTTATTGCTGGACAGAATGGACAAGGACACCCGAATTTTATTCGAAGAATCGCTACAATCACCAAGAAGCCAGCCAACTCTAACACAACTACTTGAATTTGTGCAATGCAGATTCCAAGCTCTGGAGGCGGTGAAACCAGATGAAAGGAAGAAAATGGTAGCCACCGCTTCTGAAAGTTATAGGGAAGTTTCCTGTCAATTTTGCAAATCAAATAGCCATAAGATCTTTAATTGTAAAAATTTCATTTCCCTTTCAGTTGAAGATCGCAATCAGAAGGTGCGAAAACTTCAAATATGTACCAACTATTTACAAAGCCATCATCTGTCACCGTGTCAGCAGCAGCGCAGGTGCAAAATGTGCAACGGGAAACACAAAACCCTTCTACATTATCCGGCGAAAAGGGATAAGGAAAAAGCATCAGTATCTGGTAAGTGTGAAAGTTTTGTTGGTCGGGTGGGTGAACTTCCATTAGGGAAAAATAATAATGCATCATTAGGAGTAGTGCTTAGGGGTCGTGAGGTATATCTCGCCACCGCAATTGTGAACATTGCATGTCCCAACGGTATGCGCATTCCTTGCAGAGCCTTGTTAGACTCAGGATCGCAGGTAAACTTTATTACTACTTCCTTAGCGCACGAATTAGGATACATATAAAACAAAGAAGGGAAATTCCAATTAGCGGCATCGGAGGCTGAGAAAAAAGGGCTAATTATATCTTAAATATTTTAATAGAGTCCAGAACATCATCGTTCAAAAGAACTATCGAGGCCAGTATAATTCCAAAAATTACTGATTATCAGGCAACTGCACCTCAGGACATGAAAACTTGGAAATTGCCCTCCAACATCGTTCTAGCGGACCCCAATATAGTTAATTCCCGGCACATAGACTTATTAATAGGAGCAGAAATATTTTTTGAGCTTCTCATGCCAGGGGAGTTTCAGATTTCCAGCAGTCTTCCTTTATTGCGAAACACTAAATTAGGATGGATACTAGCTGGAAGCGCTATAGATCATAATCACACTTCTTACTGCCATTCTGTTTCAAAACCATGTCTAAGCTCTCTAGATAAATTAGTTCGTTCATTTTGGGAAAGTGAAAATATTGAAGGTAAATCAAAAATTTACAGTGAAGAAGAATTTAAATGTGAAAAGCACTTCAATGATAACATGGAAATAACACGCAACGGTCAATATATAGTGCGACTTCCCTTCAAAAGAACACCTCATGAAACATTGGGCAAGTCAATGGAAATGGCAAGAAAGCGTTTTTATTCTTTAGAAAGAAAGCTTGAGAGGAATAGAGAATTGAAAGCAAGTTATGTAGGCTTCATGGATGAATATGAACGTTTGGGTCATATGTCACTAATTCCAGAGAAAAACATACCAATGTCAAACTATTTTCTTCCACACCATTGCGTAGTTAAGCCCGAGAGTTCTTCAACAAAGCTTCGGGTGGTTTTCGATGCTTCTGCAAAGACAGCATCTGGTTATTCACTTAATGATACTCTCATGGTTGGACCGACAGTACAATCAGATTTATTCTCGGTCATAGCCAATTTCAAACTATATAAATATGTATTCACTGGCGATATTAGCAAAATGTATCGACAGATACTGATTCATCCAAATGATAGAGCATATCAGCTTATTTTATGGAGGTCAGATCCTAGAGACACATTAAAAACATACAAACTAAACACAGTTACGTATGGAATGGCGTCCGCCTCTTATTTAGCAACGAGAAGTTTGGTAAAATTAGCAAATGGATACCAACATATATACCCTAATTCATCAAATATTATTACAAAAAATATATATGTAGATGACTGCCTAGCCGGAGCAAATACTCTGGAGGAGGCCAAGTTGCTTCTAGATGAAACTATTAATTTACTAAAACAAGGAAATTTTGATTTGACAAAATTTTGTTCAAACGATCCACGCATTCTTGAAAATATTCCTATAGAAAATCGAAAAAAAATGTTGACTATTTATCAATCCGAGGTGATAAAGACACTTGGTTTAGTTTGGGATCCAAGTCAAGACACCTTCAAATTTCGCTACGACTATACAACACCCTGTAATCTACAGGTAACAAAAAGAAGCGTTCTTGCCGACCTGGCAAAATTCTTTGATCCCCTTGGGTTTATTGGTCCAGTCATTCTCCTAGGAAAAATATTTCTCCAAGAACTATGGAAAACCAATATTTCTTGGGATGAAACCTTGCCTCCAGAGCAAGCTTTAAAGTGGCTAAACTATTTGGAAAAGTTTTCCTACTTGCAGGAAATAAGCATACCCCGCTTTGCTTTAATAGATTCAGCAACTAAATTAGAATTGCATGCCTTCTCCGATAGCAGCGAAAGTGCTTTTGGTGCATGCATCTACCTAAAATCTACTGACAAAGAAGGGAAAATCTTTGTACAACTGTTATGTTCAAAATCTCTCGTCGTTCCCTTAAGAGCGACAAGTATTGCGCGATTAGAGCTTCAGGCGGCTGTTCTATTGGTAGAGTTAGTGCAAAAAATTATTCCAAAATTAGTATGACAATTACGTCGATAAATTATTACACAGATTCCACAACAGTTTTATCATGGATAAAATCCCCTTCCTATACTTGGGAGACTTATATTGCAAATCGTGTAGCTAAAATTCAAACAAACTCAGATTTGAGCAATTGGCACTATGTTAGAGGTGAATTAAATCCTGCAGATCTTATATGGCGTGGAGTAGGACTGCGCGATCTTATGAGATCATCCATTTGGTTTGATGGCCCTGAGTTTTTAAAACAAAATGACACGTCCAATTACCGAATGGAGTATTCAATACCAGAACAGATCTCTGGGCGTCGGAAACTCAAATCGGTGTTGACTATGTCAATCCCAGATGATATAGTCACTCTAATTGATCATAAAAACTCGTTTTACACACTGCAAAAAATATTTGCATTTTGTTCTAGATTCTTAATGAGTTTCAAATCTCGTCGAGAAGAAAACAAAAATAGTGGTCCATTAAAAGTGGAAAATATCCAGAACGGAACCATTCTTTTGTGGAGGAGTGTTCAAATTAATTCTTTCCCCGAAGAGTATAAGGCTCTTCAGGCTGGTAAGCCTCTTCACATTAATTCACAAATATTGTCTTTGAGTCCATACTTTGATATTACAACAAAGTTGATACATGTGGGGGGAAGACTTAAACACGCTGAGATTCCTTCTCAAGCAAAAAACCAAATATTACTCCCAAAAAATAATATAGTTACAACATTGCTCTTAGATCACTTACATAAAAAACATTTACATGCTTCCCATAGAACACTTGTATCTATCTCCAGGCAAGAGTTTTGGATTTTGAGCGTAGGAAGAGAAACACGAAAGGTACTCTCTAAATGTATCCAATGTTTCCGTGCCAAGCCCAGATCCATCGATCAATTAATGGGTAATCTACCTTAGGAAAGAATAGTACCCTCACGCCCATTCCACTATTCAGGAGTGGATTTTTGTGGACCCATACGAACACATTATAATGTTCGAGGAAAAACTAAAACCAAATCTTATCTTGCAGTATTTGTATGCTTTTCCACAAAAGCTGTTCATATTGAGGTGGTTAACAACCTTACCACAGAATCATTTATTAATTGCTTGAAACGCTTTGTTGGAAGACGGGGTTTATGCCATACCATATTCTGTGACAATGCCACAAATTTCGTTGGAGCAAGAAATCAATTAAAGGACGTTCAAGATTTTGTTGAGTCATCCGAAACTCAATCGTCAATCAATTCAAGCTGTCTGAAAATGGGAATCAACTGGAAACACATTCCACCACGATCACCTCATTTTGGAGGCCTGTGGGAGGCAGCTGTAAAATCGGCAAAGGTATTATTATTAAAATATTTAGGAGAAGCTTCTTTAACTTTTGAAGAACTTTCAACCGTCGTAGTTCAAATTGAGTCTATCTTAAATTCACGCCCACTTACACCTAACTCGTCAGATCCCAATGACTTGCAGGCGTTGACTCCAGGTCTTTTTCTAATTGGCGCTCCATTGACTTCGCTTCCAGAGCCTGACGTTACTGATCACAAAATCTCAAGATTAGACAAATTTCGTCAGATTCAGCATATTCAACAACATTTTTGGCAGAGATGGTCGGACGAATACCTCCACCTCCTGCAACAGAAATTAAAGTGGAAAGTGCAATCTCCAAATCTGGAAGCTGGGACAATGGTTGTTTTAAAGGATTCACACCAGCCTCCAATGAAATGGAAGCTTGGACGTGTAATCGAAGTTGTCAAAGGAACCGATGGATTAGTGCGAGTAGCATATGTTAAAACGGAAGCAGGAACATATCAACGAGCAATTCAAAACTTATGCCCTTTGCCTATTGAGGACAAAGAGCAGCGAAAAGAGGTTATGCAAACTCCAGTAAGAAATCAACCCAAAATGAGATTAAGAAGTGGAAGATTCCTTGGCCATCTCCTGACATCATTACTATGTATGATGTGTCTATTGTCTCCATTAGTAGCCTCCTTAGATATCGAACCAATAAGGGTTACCAAATTCGAAAATCATACTGGCATCTATTTTGAGGACATAGGTACTGCTAGCACTGTTAATAGTTTTTGGAACATTTATATTTTTTATAATTTATCGTCATACTGGCTAGAGCTAGGGGAAGTAAAAACTTAATTGAATAGAATGGATAAAATCTGTTTAGATGAATTAAGAGGTAGTCCGTATTGTCTGCCCACAATTTCCACACTTAAACATAGAGTGGCTGTGGTTGAATCAAACAATGACCTCGTTCATAATTATCACACCTCCTATAGTAAACGGATAAGATTTGCTAGATCTCCCTTCGACTTTATAGGAAACGTAGCACATAGTTTATTTGGAGTATTTTTATTTATTTATTTATTTTAATTCATCATATTCTTATTAAGTATAAATCAATAAAGCAAACTTATATACATATATAATATAATGATAGTTAGCAATCTGTAACTTCTTGAAGTTAATGTTGAATGCTACAATTTAAGAAAGCATATTTAATAATTCATAAGACTGATGTGGGGTACCAGTTGAAAAATTTTATATTAAACAAAATGAAAGGTTGAAGTATATTTTTCTATAATTAAAATTTTAATTTATAATTGCATATTACGAATTTTATTGAAAAAAAAAAAAGAATTCAAGAAGAAAAACAACAATATACGAGTAATGCAAGAACTACATAATTAGGTTACCGAAAGATTGTTTCAATGCTAGTTAAATCGATATGAAAAAGCCAATATTTAACTTTTTTTTTGAACGATTGGAAAATGTAAGTTTTCCTTATCTCAGGTGGAAGTTTATTAAAACATTTTGGAGCTGTTACTGTATAAAAACGAGCATATTTGGTTTTGTGAGCAAATGGAACATTAACAAGAGCTAGTTCATTGATGCGTAAAGAGTAATATTCCGAGTTCCTGTTTGGGATGTTACCACTTTGTTGAAAGAATTCTCTTAGGACTTTAAATACATAGAGATGTCTCAAAGGAAGAATTTGTAATTCTGTGAAAAGAGGCCAACTATTTGTAAGACGGCTTTTACCAGATATTATTCTGATTAAGCATTTTTGAGCCCTTAGCAAACCAATTGTTGCATTTTCAAAAGCACCACCCCAGGCCGTTATACCATACTGTAATTTAGAATTTGCAAGGCCATAGTAAATCATTGTTAATACTTTTTTAGAGCAATAAGGTTTAAGAAGATAATGCTTTCGAGTAACTCGCAATAAGTGAGATTTAACTGTTTGGATATGAGGTTTCCAGCTTAAATTTGTATCAATTACAACACCTAAATATTTGTACTCATTGACAGTTTCAATTTTAAAACAATTTGGGGAACATTGATTTGATTCGTTGAAGTTATTTTTGCCACATTTGTGTAAATGTACACTCAACCTTTTGCAGTCAAAAGAATGTAAACATAGATTAAATTCATCACTTATAGATCCAGTCATTTTGAAATTCATTAATTTAGTTTTATCGCTGATGATCAGCTTATGAAAAGCAAACCACAGCCTTATTTTTTCTAAATCTTCTCCGATTTTTGTAATACAACCAAGCATAGAAGTTTCATGATAAGAAAATGCAATGTCGTCAGCGAAAGCTGTAGCTAAGCCATTCAAATTCTGATCGAAAAGTGAATTTATATATGTATATTAAAAATAAAATCGGTCCAAGAACAGACCCTTGAGAGAAGAAACCATACGTGATTTTAAAAGCTTTTCAAATAACTTAGAGAAAGTCGGAAGAAGAGAAATAGGCCTGTAGTTTTGAACATCTTTACGGTTGCCTTTTTTGTAAAGAGGAACAACTTCTGCACACTTAAGTGATTGAGGAAAGCAGCCGCTATATACACACATGTTAAATAAGTAACAAAGTATATCACTTATATAAAACACAATTTTTTTGAGGAATGTATTTGTAATACCATCACTTGAACACGAATTTTTATTATTTAAAGACATAATGAGTTTAAAAGTTTCTTGAGAAGTGATGGCATTAAAGACAAAGCTAGCTGAATGTTCTTTTTCAGATGACAATACTCTTGAATAATCGTTGCAAGTGCAAGAACTGTTTGAATCCTTTGGTTTTAAACGTTCAGAAATATCTATGAAGTATTTATTGAAAGCAACACCAATACTATATGAATCTGAAATAGACAACCCATCAACATCTAAATTATTAATAGTATTCCGTTGTGTGCTTTTCCCTAAAATACCATCAACAATTTTCCATTCTTCCCTACTGTTACCTAAAAAATTGAATTAGTACTGATTGAAGTGCAATTTTCTACATGTTTATTAATGATTGACATAAAAACGTCATAGGCTAGCGAAGGATTGGTTTCACGATAGACAGGCTCCCAAAATTCATATTTAAGTTGATCATTTAACTTCTTATAGTTTATATTCTTTTTGCTTTTTAAAGAAGAGCAGATTGTATTGTTGATTTTATTTACAGATAGAGTAACCATATGATGATCTGTAATGTGAAGATCTAAAGCAGTACCAAAAAAGTGGCTTTTATTATTTTTGTGTTTTCTTGTAAAAATATGGTCAATGCAAGTACTACTCGAAGATGTTATGCGAGTTGGCTCATTAATGATACTCTTCAAACCGTATGAAGATAATGAAAAGAGATAGTTTTCGGTGTCTTTGTCAGACTCATCAAGAATATCGATATTTATGTCACCGACAACAATTAAATTTTTGGCTTTTATTTCATTCAAAATAGAATTAAATTCTTCTATGAAGACACTTTTACAAAATTCATGTAATCTGTAAACGCATAGCATTGTATAAATTTCATTCTCAAAGAAAAGGGATAAATTCACAACATCTGCACTCGGAATATTAACTACAGAAAAGTTGCACTCATAACCAACCTTCACAAACACGGCAACTCCACCGGAAGGGTAGGAATCATTACATTTTCCGAAAAGAATATAACCCGGAATATTATAGAGATCTAATTCATATTGATAAATCCAAATTTCAGTTAATATAATTACGATTGGTAAATTAGACAGTGTTTCGATATGAGCTAACAATATACTAAAATTCTTTCTTATGCTACGAATGTTTTGATGTAAGCATAAGATTTCTATTTCATTGACGGTGTTGGAGAGAGAAGAAGAGATTAGGTTATATTCAGAAGACGAAGATGATTTACGTGATACAATTGAACTCATAACTTTTCTAGATCTGCGTGACAGGTTATTTTAATTTTTTCTTCGCCTTCTTTCTTCCTCATGTACACCATTCCATTCCTCGTCCATAAAAATCTGTAATCTTTGGAGACTTTTTTTTGCTGCAGCGGATTTAAAGAGTTGACGATTTTTATATGATAAGCTCTCGTTTAAGAACATGTCTTGGTGATCGCAGCTCTCGTCAATGATTTTTGTTGATAGCTTAACTCTCTGTTCATATTTGGCTTTCATAATTCTCTCTTTGCAAATACGTGATATTAGTCTAACTTGGAGAATATTAATTTTTTTAGGAGGTTTGCCAACCGGTTTTGTCTTTATTGTTTTAATGTGACAAAAATCAATGTCTTTATCTGTCAACTCAATATTCGTACCCTCTCGGAAGACTTTGAGAGCCATTTCTGTATTGGAGACAGTGTTGGTGGTTGGTACATTAAAGATTTCAATAGTGTTGGCCAGTAACTGTTGTTCCAGACGACTGATGTTGCTCTCTAATAAATCAATTTTTTCTTCGTTTTCCTTATTTTTTAATTTTAGAACTTCGATGTCTTTATTTTGATTCTCTTTAATTGATAATATTTCAGCTTAAATCATTTCCAATGTGATTGCTTTTTTGCCAGGATCCATTGTAGAGATGTTTTTAGTTCCAGATGAGGTAGATAAGTCAAAAAGAGTATTCGAAGATTTAGAAATGTTCAATGCAGTGCCAGATGCCAATGATTCTCTCGAGATAGAAGCACGACGGACGACAACACAATGGGGACACTTCCACTTTCTTATATTTTTTTTTTAAAGCATCAAGTTCTTTAGATGATATTTTAGCACAGTTTTGGTGAAAATTTTCAAAACAGTTTGAACACTCTACATTTGTACTTGTTCTACCGATTTTAGAATTACAAATTTTACAATTCATTTTGACAACTAGTATAGAACAGCTCTCGACTTGTGTTCCCCACAACAGACAAGAGAAATTGGATCAAGATGATGCTAAAGACATACAGCACCAAATTTCGTTGGTTCACCAAGATGAACAACACCTAGTACATCTCTTTAAAAAACAGAGTTCGATCGCGGATTCAACAGTTAATCTCCTTAAACGAAACAATATGCAACTCAGTCAGCAATACCAAGGTTTGAAAGCTATCTTCAGAGAATCTTTTAATAACATAGAAAAACATCAAGAAATAATTGATATTAGCCAGAGTTTCTCTTACTTAACATCATATTTGATTTTATCAATCACAAACCTTGAGAGGGTGCAAGATACATTACTTGACGTTCTTCTTAGCCTTAATAATGCAAAAATGAATCCCCATTTTATTTCGCCGTCACAATTCGTCAAACAACTCCAAATCATTCGCAACAATCTTCCGTCTCATCTTAACATTCCAACAGCATCTGTTTTTGATATTTTTAAAATGTCATCCATTAAGGGGTAAAGTCTTAATGAATCAATAGTATTTGAAATGATGATTCCTTTGGTTGATTACCAGGATTTTCAACTGTTCAATGTAGTTTCATTCCCTTTATTTCATAATGATTCAAGCTTCGTTATGAAACTATCATCCCCGTATTTAGCAGTCACTTCAACTAGAGATAGGTATTTTGAATTAACAGAAAATCAGTTACTGTCTTGTCATTTTCTTTCAACCAGAAATTGTATTTGTAACCAACAACTATCAACAATGATCCATAGGGACAGTGGTAATAGTTGTGAAGTCTCACTACTGAACCATTTGCCAAGTGCTCTAGATAAGTGCTTTTTAACAAAATCCATTTCAACGATCAATGGATAAGCCTAAGAGCTTCTAACAGTTGGATATTCTCTCTTGAGGGCACAGTAACTGGTCTACTTATATGCGAAGGAATCACAAAAAGTTTAACAATAAGTGGTAGTGGGCTGATGGAATTTTTAAAACCGTGCACATTGAAGCTCCCAAATATAGTTATAAATGGACGAATTCTAAGCAACACCACAATAAAAAATTCATTTGTTCCATCTGTTAGAATATCTGAGGTGATTAAAACGAAATTACCAAGCGAAGGTACAAGAGTCATTGCACCTTCGAGCAATGAAACAAGTTTCATAGAAATACTGGTTTTAAAGGATAAAATAAATGAAGTAGCTAAAGATTTAGACAAGGATACATGGGCGAATGATATAAACACTGTATGAGCACTAATACGCCACAGTAAAATTTTTTTTTTCTTCGTATTTTTTTTTTAGCAAAATTAATTTCCCTCCAAAATCTTGAATTTACGTAAAGTCAGAGATATTATCAAAAATTATGTCGTAACTTCGTCGTTTAAATTGAGTGAACTCTGCCACCGGAAATTCCCTTATCCATGGTTCCGATAATAATGTAGCGATATATCGTTCGAAAACTAAAATTAAGATTATTTACTTGTTTTTCTTTAGGTTATTGTGTCAAATTCACTGATAACGTTATTACTCAAGAAAGTAGGTATTCTCATTCAGCTCAAACACGATCACCCATACATGCATATGATATAATTGTTTTTTTTTTTAATTAGCAAAGAGTATGTAGCGAGCATAAGCACTCTTTTCCACAAAAAGAGTCTCAAAACCTGGGATCACACCTGCCAACAAGTCGTGCGCACTTCTTATCTGGAGGGGAGATTTCGGTGAGTCAAAAATTGAAAAGACCATATACAATTTTATGTAAGATATATCATATGGATGAATCGGAGCAGTGTCTCACATCAGAACTAGATGAGTGAATCTTTGAACTTAAATTGAACATAAGTTTAGAAGTTGCGATAAGCATTATTATAAAATATAATTTTAAGAGAAAAATTATAACATTGAGTGATTTCGGTATACACTTGCAGGGTATAGACATTGTTGTCTTCTTTCATAAAAATTACTCAAGAACTCGCTTGAGAGACCTAGGGTTAGTGAACTTGAAAGTTTTAATTGATAATGAGATTCAATGTTCGTTTTAATTTGCTCAAAAACTATACCCTTCATTTTTTTTTGCCATGCTATTAAGATCACTAGATAATAAAAAAAAAGGATTAATGAACTTGAATTGTAGCTTTTGATACTTAAATAAATAATCAACATATGTTACTAAATAATTGGTGCACATTTATAACAATCAATATGGTGCTTGATTAGAGCGTTGCGTGTGCTTAGAAGGGTGGATTTCGGCAGGTTAGTTTCGGCGGTGAGAAGATGAGTCTGACATAAGGTTTTATGGGACTTCGCTTTAGGGGTTATCGCAAAAAGGTCATAGAGTGGTGCGGTAGCCATGGAGTTTCTACCAAAGGTAGCAAACGGTGGGAGGGTCACACTCCGGAGCTAATACCACCTAATAGTTCCAATAAAGATAAAGTTGTTGATTTAGTTTTGTAATGGTATTGTTAGCAGATATATTAGTATACACTTAGGCATGTTTTAAATGTACGGCAGTCCAGTGGTGTTTGCAAGATCCCACCCCTCCGACGAGATAGCCTAATGGCGGATGCTAGCATGCCTACAAGCATTCGACCGACTGGACAACCTACTTCACCTTCTCTGGTGTCTTTGAGAATCCTGTGGTTCAAAGGGATCAGTGATGACGATGCTGGACATCACACATTCGTGAAGTAGGAACAGCAGTTCCGTTACACAGGTGGCGCCCATCGTGGGGCCAGAATTTTGTTGCATTTTGTACGGTCATATAGCAGCCAATATAGTTGGCTTTTTAGTTTTAAATAGCTCAGACAATGAATATTTCATACCAAAACAATTTCATTGATTTTGTCATAACCCAAATAGGGTAGGTCCAGGAGTACAGTTTATAAAACAGAACTCCGCGTAGCGATTCCCTTGATTATTTGATAAACAAAGAAAAAAAAAAAAAAAAAAAAGATTTAAGTTGGGAAATTCTTTGAGAATTCAGTGACCTGAAAGATGTTTAGATATTATAACTTTTTCAGAATAGCATTGCCTTTAAGATTGATTTTAAAATATTTTAAGCACTGGCCTGGAGGATTTCTTCGGACGACCGGAGGGTATAGGTTCAATAAGACCACAGCTCTGATCGCAGCGCCCGAGTTATGTTCCAGCCTATATATTGCTCTGAGTTAGTACCGTTCCAATACAAACAATTGTTGCCCCTAAATAAATAAAAAAAAAAAAAAAAAAAAAACAAATATGAACGCTAACTATTACAAAAAAAAAAAAAAAAAAACCAATAAGAAACTTAAACCAGCTTTGTAGGATTGTTCTCTTGAGCTTTTAGCAGGCTAAGCGACCAATGTAGATAAGCATGGAATTCGCTTATCTCAATGCAGCGCTTAGGTGATAGATCAGTTCGTTTATAAACTACATATCCATTATAAATCAACAAACTTCTTTTAATTTTAATAATTTTTACCGTCGAACTTGCCATATGCAGACCGCTTTTCTAAGCACACAACAAATGATTATAGAACAAATTTTCGAAATTTTTAGTTTGCCTTCGAGGCGCCCCTACCTTTCCTTTTTTTTTTGAATTCACACTTTGTTTGAGTTGAAATCTTAACAAAAATCTCAACTTTTATTCTATCATTCCGTTTTAAGAGCACAGACCTGAGAAATTCAAACATACTCGTTTAAATATAAATTTATATAATGCCACCAAAAACCCAAACTGTAAATCGCATCACGCGAAAAACTAACATTGAAGAAGATGGAAATAATACAAACTCTGTAGGTAACACAAATGAGGAACAAGATACCGTGGAACCACTTCCTGCCGGATCGCGTCAAGGAAACCTTTCTCAAGATGAGAACCTAAAAAGATATATACAAAATATTGTAACAGCTGCAATAGGCTTAACTAGGGCTGAAGATCTACAAATGCGTCAGGAAGAATGTGAGGCCGAGAGACTTAAAACAGACCAGCGTATAAGTAGGATTATAAGAGAAGAAATGAGAGCAATGGGTATACCTCGGCGAAGCGGTGTCGATGATCTCAATGTTCAATTGCCTGTAGACCAGAGTACCTTGAATGTTAGCCTGCTGCGAAATCAAAACAGGTTACAAAATGGGGAGGAAATAAACCAACCCCCAAACCTGAACCAGAACCAAATTGAAAATCAGAACGAAAATCCAAACCCAAATAATATAAATCAAGTTCGAAACCAAGTTGCTAATCAAAACCAAGATAGACCTTTGAGCAATGCTCCTGAAAGTACTCGTGAAGACATAGAAAATTTTTATCCAAGTGAGAATTTTCAAAACTTCATGAATCGCTTAGATAATTTAAATTTAAACTCCGCCGGGACGAGTAATCAAAGGTCGAATCCAACATCGTGGGCTCGTCCTGTCGATTTTAAGAAATGGGGTCTAAGATTTGATAACGAAAAAATGTCTGTCGACGATTTTCTTTTTCGGTTAAATCGCTTAAAGATCTCCTACAAGGTTACGTGGGAAGATGTTTTTCTACATTTTCATATTTTTGGAGCGGGTAAGGTTGAAGTTTGGTTCTGGACTTATCTTAAAGCCAACCCTGGTGCCAACTGGCGTCATTTAGAGTTAGCACTCTTAGAGACTTATAGAAGTCTCGACACCGACACTGAAATATCAAGAAAAATGTTTGACCGACGTCAAAGTCAGACAGAAAGTTTCGACGACTTCTATCAAGATATTTTGAAACTAAATTCTCGGTTGCAAGTACCTAAATCATCTCAAGAACTAATTGACCTTATTAAGCAAAATGTCAAAAGAAGAACTGGGGAACTATTAATAACTTTCTCTACAAACGCTTTGCCAGAAATGGCATACGTTTGTCGTATAATAGAAAAACGTTTAGGTCAGTATGAAAGCTGGCGATCCAAAACGCTCCCGGTTACTACTGCAAACACAAGAGCTAAAGTAAATGAGCTGGATTTCCAAAGCGAAGAATCTTACGATGTCGATGCTATAGAGGCTTTCACACAGCAAAGGAATCCCATTTCATATATTTGCTGGAACTGTAAAACAAAGGGCCATTCCTTTAAACAATGTCCTAGTGCAAAAAGGAACTTATTCTGCTATCGGTGTGGCCTAGAAAACACCACGTCTCCTAAGTGCAATAAGTGTACGGGAAACCGGGACCGGGGCAATCCAACCGGGGAGATTTGCCCTCCACTGGTGAACCCGGAACAGAAAACATTATAGAAGACTCAAACCCATTAGTTATTACAAATTCACTTGACTCGTCCAACCTGAATGATTTTACGAATACTCCACAGTATTCTAATTTACCGACCATGTCCAATGATAGTACCGTTAAACGAAAACCAAATTCAAATAAAGAAGTTCTAAAGAGATCGTCTATCGGATTTAATAATTTGAAAGATGAATCTTCTTCAAATACAGAACAGAATCGCCCATCCTTACACGAACGATTAAGACGATATTACGAGGTGCGTGAACGAATTTTTAACACTCCTTCTAAACGTACTCTCAAATTAAGAGAGAGATTCAAACAAAAACGGGGAGTACATAGAGCTATCTGTTCTACCACAATTTGTAATACTTACAACCCTGACCCTCATGATCCAAGGCCATACGCTGACGTTTTAATTTTTGGCAAATTAATGCGAGGCCTTTTAGATAGCGGAGCTGGCATTAGCTGTTTGGGAGCCGGATGTCTCGAATTTCTAAACGCCGAAGGTATTTCTTTTAAATCACGTAGTTACGAAGTTAAAACAGCTAGTGGTCAGGCCCAACCAATCATAGGTGAAGTATTGACATTAGTTACGTATGGAGGTGTTTCAAAGTATATTCTGGTGTACTTGGTGCCCTCATTGGAACAACCTTTATATCTGGGAGTAAATTTTTGGAGTTCATTTGGAATTGCAACAAACATTATTCCGCCAATTTCGGCAATCTCTTCCATAGCAAGGTCTCAGGATCCAAATGCTCACGAACTGTCTGCAGATCATACCAAAAGTTTAGAAAATGTAATAAGCTTATTTCCTTGCGCAGCCAAACTCGGGCTTGGGAGGACTTCGCTCGAAGAACATATAATAAATACAGGTGATGCTGAGCCCGTAAAACAACGTCATTACCCGGTCTCTCCAGCGGTACAGGCCCTAATATATGATGAACTGGATAGAATGATCGCTTTAGGGGTCATTGAAGAAAGCCAAAGTGCTTGGAGCTCTCCTATGGTCTTAGTACAGAAGCCAGGGAAAAATCGCCTGTGCCTTGACTCTAGGAAAGTGAATATAGCCACTAAGAAAGACGCCTATCCACTCCATCATGTTGACGGGCTTCTAAGTCGCCAGACAAATTCATATCCACCGTGGATCTGAAGGACGCATTTTGGCAGATACCATTGGAGAGCACTTCTAGGGAAAAGACCGCGTTTACCGTGCCCGGCAGGCCCTTATATCAATTCACGGTAATGCCCTTTGGCCTCTGCAATGCTGCACAGCGACTTTGCAGACTCATGGACAAAGTGGTTCCTCACGAATTGAGACAACATATTTATGTTTATTTGGATGACTTGTTGGTTGTTTCGTCAACATTTGAGGAACATATAACCATCCTTGCTAAGCTTGCCATTCTTTTGAAAAACGCTGGCCTAACAATAAACTTAGCCAAATCGAAATTTTGTTTCAAAGAGTTAAAGTTCTTAGGGTTTATCATAGGAGGAGGATGTATTCAGACAGAGCCAGACAAATTATCAGCGATTAGGGATTTTCCCACACCGAAAACAGCCAGACAGGTTAGGCGGTTTTTGGGTCTGTCAGGATGGTATCGACGGTTCGTCAACAATTATTCGGCCCTAGCATCTCCGTTGACAGATACACTCAAGAAAGGCAAATCATTTAGTTTTACACCAGAAGCAGTAAAAGCCTTCGAAGAACTTAAAGACGCTTTAACCTCCGCACCTATTTTAGTTAATCCAGATTTCAGTAAGCCGTTTAAAATTCTGTGCGACGCATCCACGACCGGTGTGGGCAGTGTGTTGTGTCAGGAAGACGAGGATAAAGTAGAGAGACCAATATACTATTATTCACATAAGCTTACATCAGCACAGCGAAATTACAGCATTACGGAGCTGGAATGCCTAGCCGCGGTTCTAGGGGTTGAAAAATTTCGCTCATACGTTGAGGGACAGGAATTTACAATAGTGACTGATCATGCGAGCCTGCGGTGGCTCATGAGTCAAAGGGATCTAAATGGGCGGTTAGCACGTTGGAGTCTTAGGCTTCAACGTTTTTCTTTTGAAATAATCCATAGGAAAGGCACTCAAAATGTCGTTCCGGATGCGCTTTCGCGTGTCTTTAGTGTCGACGAAATAACATCTGAGAAAAGTAGCACCATAGGTCCTTCCGATGTTCTATGCATTGATCTAACAGATCCGGCATTTAAATCGAACGAGTATGTTCAATTAATAAAGACAATCGAGGAAAGTCAAAATCAGCTACCGGACCTTCGGGTTTCCGAATCCTATGTTTACAAGAAAGTCAAACCCAGCACAGGGGACCCAAAAGAAGATGATTACACCTGGAAACTCTGGATCCCAACCATGTTGACTACTCGTTTGATCCGTTTGGCTCATGATCCTCCTCGAGCGTCGCATGGTGGAATCGCTAAGACATTATATCGTCTGCGTGACCGGTTTTACTGGCCTAATATGGCGGCTCAGGTGAGAACGTTCGTAGGCGAATGCAGTGTCTGCAAAGCGTCCAAGGCTCCAAACTCTGTCCTTAGACCACCGATGGGTCAAGCCTTCATGGTTGATAGACCATTCCAACACGTCTATGTGGATTTTTTAGGGCCTTACCCAAGATCAAAAAAAGGTAATACCCATATAATAGTGTGCCTTGATCAACTCACAAATTTGTTCTCGTTAAAGCGCTACGAAAAGCTACAGGTGAAACCGCTATAGGTTTTTTGGAAGATGAAGTTTTTTCGGTGTTCGGTGTACCCGAATCTCTTCTGTCTGACAACGGTAAGCAATTCATTGGTAAAGAATTTTCGAAATTTCTCACAAGCTATGGAACGAAGCATATAAAAACAGCTTCTCATTCACCTCAGGCAAATGCCAGCGAAAGGGTCAACCGCTCGATCCTCGCGGCAATTCGGTCCTATATAGGTTCCGATCAATCCACCTGGGACAAGCATTTGCTATCAATAGTAAGCGCACTGCGTTCGACTGTTCATTCGGCGATAGCAATGTCGCCTCATGAAGCCCTGTTCGGGCAGTGCAAGATTGAGCACGCCTCGGATTATAAGCTACTCAAAAGACTAAACAGTTTAAACAATTCCGAATTCAGTATCTTACCCAAATCCACCAAGATGAACATCCTTCACGAAAGGATTAAGGAATCCTTAGCACAGTCGCACACAAGTTATGAAAAATCATATAATCTCAGAAGCAAAAGTCGTTTGTATAAAGTAGGACAAAATGTTTTCAAGCGAAATTTCATCCTAAGTGATGCAGCTAAAAACCGCAATGCAAAGTTATGCCCAAAATTCATACCAGCCATAGTCAAAAGCGTAGTAGGAAACAGCTTGTATGAGCTAACAGACGCTAGTGGTAATAATATAGGTGTAGTACATGCTAAAGATATTCGCGAGTAGAGTCAGTTTTCATTTCCATTTCAGGCGCGAGATGCCAGAAATTGAAATGTTGTGTATGAGCACTAATACGCCACAGTAAAATTTTTTTTTTCTTCGTATTTTTTTTTTAGCAAAATTAATTTCCCTCCAAAATCTTGAATTTACGTAAAGTCAGAGATATTATCAAAAATTATGTCGTAACTTCGTCGTTTAAATTGAGTGAACTCTGCCACCGGAAATTCCCTTATCCATGGTTCCGATAATAATGTAGCGATATATCGTTCCATTCCCATGACGGTTCGATAGTGGAAGATCAACGCGATGTGACCAACCTAACCTCTGAAAATGCTTAAGCATATTCTTTTCTGATTCGACCATCTTATCGTGCAGACGTCGAAAGAAATCTAAATAAAAAAATCAAAAAAATAAGAGTTCGGCTAAAAGTTGCGTATTTCCTGTTAAGGAATTTTTTTTAAAGAGAAATTACAACATTTCAATAAGTTGATATAAAAGTAAATCCCTTATTAATATAATAAATAGAACTCTTTAGTTATTGCTTTATTCGACTGGGAATCTTCCAGAGCACCGAATAATTCGAGGAGTACTTTAAAAGATTACCTCGAACAATAAGACAAGCCCACTTAGTGTCCAAATCAAGAAGGTAATTTGTTTGATTCCACAATAAATAGTGGGTACGGCTTGATGTGTGTGTGTTTTTTTTTAATTAAGTGTTAAAAGTGTCGCCTAAGAGTCTCCACAAAAGCGAACACGTGGAAGGTCACCACACTACCACTTACCTAGTTAGAGCTGTTGGGTGTGCTGAATACCTCACGCTGCAAAAGATCATATCTGCAAAGCCAGAAAGAAAATTTTAATACAAAAGAAATTTATTTCCTCTACACCCGCGGCGCCCACGTCCAACACGCCCAACTCAACAACTGAAAAAAAAAAAGGTAATCCATTCTTCATTCTTTGAACGCAGCTAATTTTAAATATGGGTTTTTTTCTCTTGAACGTTAGTCAAAGTCGATATCCGAAAACACATCGGCTGACTGGGGCCTTCAAACGTGTCCTACAAGCCACGTGTGACGTCACCGACGCACATTGCTCCAGTCAGCTATCGAGTTCAGGTGACCTGGCATCGAGCCTAAGTTACCAACCGCCGTCAGCGAGGTGTTAGAATCTCTGGAAGGCTCAAAACCAGCCCCACAGACAGTGAATAAATATATTTATCACTGCCAACTCTCTCCAGCTATCATCCTTTTACATAATCATCCTCACATCCCATCAACCAAACATCATATCATCCATACATTACCTTCAACGTCCAACGAGGTCCAGTGCTGACGCGCAACTAAAATTAAGATTATTTACTTGTTTTTCTTTAGGTTATTGTGTCAAATTCACTGATAACGTTATTACTCAAGAAAGTAGGTATTCTCATTCAGCTCAAACACGATCACCCATACATGCATATGATATAATTGTTTTTTTTTTAATTAGCAAAGAGTATGTAGCGAGCATAAGCACTCTTTTCCACAAAAAGAGTCTCAAAACCTGGGATCACACCTGCCAACAAGTCGTGCGCACTTCTTATCTGGAGGGGAGATTTCGGTGAGTCAAAAATTGAAAAGACCATATACAATTTTATGTAAGATATATCATATGGATGAATCGGAGCAGTGTCTCACATCAGAACTAGATGAGTGAATCTTTGAACTTAAATTGAACATAAGTTTAGAAGTTGCGATAAGCATTATTATAAAATATAATTTTAAGAGAAAAATTATAACATTGAGTGATTTCGGTATACACTTGCAGGGTATAGACATTGTTGTCTTCTTTCATAAAAATTACTCAAGAACTCGCTTGAGAGACCTAGGGTTAGTGAACTTGAAAGTTTTAATTGATAATGAGATTCAATGTTCGTTTTAATTTGCTCAAAAACTATACCCTTCATTTTTTTTTGCCATGCTATTAAGATCACTAGATAATAAAAAAAAAGGATTAATGAACTTGAATTGTAGCTTTTGATACTTAAATAAATAATCAACATATGTTACTAAATAATTGGTGCACATTTATAACAATCAATATGGTGCTTGATTAGAGCGTTGCGTGTGCTTAGAAGGGTGGATTTCGGCAGGTTAGTTTCGGCGGTGAGAAGATCAGTCTGACATAAGGTTTTATGGGACTTCGCTTTAGGGGTTATCGCAAAAAGGTCATAGAGTGGTGCGGTAGCCATGGAGTTTCTACCAAAGGTAGCAAACGGTGGGAGGGTCACACTCCGGAGCTAATACCACCTAATAGTTCCAATAAAGATAAAGTTGTTGATTTAGTTTTGTAATGGTATTGTTAGCAGATATATTAGTATACACTTAGGCATGTTTTAAATGTACGGCAGTCCAGTGGTGTTTGCAAGATCCCACCCCTCCGACGAGATAGCCTAATGGCGGATGCTAGCATGCCTACAAGCATTCGACCGACTGGACAACCTACTTCACCTTCTCTGGTGTCTTTGAGAATCCTGTGGTTCAAAGGGATCAGTGATGACGATGCTGGACATCACACATTCGTGAAGTAGGAACAGCAGTTCCGTTACAACACTCATGATTACCATCACTATGGCATAAGCTTTGTATTATTCGTCACATAGATTGTTTTCATCATATACTACTTCCTTAAAAAAAGAAAACCCAAACCCCTTCCCAGAAGAAGAGCTTCTCGCTTCGAGGTAGACACGAAGTTTTAGAATTTTTTGAGTGATTAGATCCCTCAAAGAGGGGGAGTATGTTAAGCAAACCGACCAACAAAACTTTCACACATACCTTTATTTTTAATGCTGACACGATGGGAAATGATGGCTTTATCATTTCCCAAATTTATTATTTATTCCAATTCCCACACCTTTCATATAACCTACAACTCCTATTACCAATCAACTTCCCCAGCAGCGTGAGGCCAGACGAAATGTGATCTTCCATAGAAGTTCAATGTTTTGCCTCACGCGCTGACATTCGATTTCATTTATGTTGACTAGCCACCTTTTGGGTTTCGCCTGTTGCGATTTATTTGGCTAGTCAACCACTCACTCACTATTGTACTTCACTAGTATAAACATCATTCGTTCTAATAAACATTTTTTGTCTCTTTAATATAAAAATTGAAATTAGTTACTTAATCGATCTTTTGTGTAAAATAAACATTTGTCTGTTTTAATATAAAAATTGCATTCGAATTATTTAATTGAACATGATTTTTTATAATTAAACGGAAAGAGCAAAAAAATTAATTTTTTGGTAAATAATTAGCAAAAAATTAGCAACTAAATTACACATTAACTTGGATCCGATCAGAGAAAGTTACTTCGCCAGCTTGACAGAGGTAAATCGGCCAGACAACGAAAATCCTCTTTAAGGAGACCATACCTCTTGGTTCTCTGAAGAGACCGGATAACCACTGGACTGAATCCCCGGTAGAGAGTCTGGAACATCTGTTCGATTCGCACTTCCTTTGATGCAGCCCTGTAGAGAACAGTGAAGTAGAAACCACTAATTACTCTAGACATGAAATCCCGACAGATATCGTAACAGAAGAGAAGTTGGAATGGGCTATCAACTCCTTCTCCCCTTTGAAATCTCCGGGTAACGATGGCATTTTCCCTATGATGCTTCAAAAAAGCAAAGAAAAAGTCATCCCACATCTCAAGAACATTTTTGAAAATAGCCTCATATGGGGTTACATTCCCAAAATATGGCGGGAAGTTAAAGTCGTTTTCATACCGAAAGCCGGCAAACCCAGCCATACAGAAGCAAAAGACTTCAGACCTATAAGTCTGTCCTATTTTATACTGAAAACTTTTGAAAGGTTGCTTGACTTACATATCCGTAGCTTTATGAAACCGTAAGTAATATCCACCTTTCAACATGCTTGCACAAAAGGAAGAAGTGTGGAAACAGCACTTCACTGTGTAGTAAGAACCATAGAAAAAACGCTGCAAGATAAGGAATACACTCTGGCAGCCTTCCTGAACATTGAAGGAGCTTTCAACAATGTACAGAACAGTGTAATTAAGAAGGCCCTAAATGATCTAGAAGTTGAAGAAACAATAACAAATTGGATCATGAATATGCTAACAAAACGTCAGATCCACAGTGAACTGGGAGGTGCAAACTTGAAAAAAGTGTGTGTCAAGGGGAACCCCACAAGGAGGTATCCTCTCACCCCTGCTCTGGATCCTGGTCATGAATGAGATCCTCGTAGCTCTCAAACATGATGGCGTAAAGTGGTAACACTGGTTCTTGTGTGTTTGGTTGTGTTTATAACCGTGTCTTAATAAATTTCATTTTTGTAGTGTAATTTACTTGCTGTAATTATAAATTGCATTTTAATTAAGTGTTTTCAAGTTTGAGTTACCGTCTAATGTGTTATTTTGATTTGTAAATCAGCTTGTTTCCAATTCTTTTTGATTTTCTGTTTACCTTAATTGTATAGTGATAGTGTTTGGTAAGAAAAAAATTTTTTCCGTTCACATCAATTGAGTGCAATTTGAGTGTTATTAATAAATATTAGTCTCTCCCTTTAACTGTTTTAAAATTCCTAAGCTATCCTTTTTCCTCATACCATAATCTCCTAAGAAAACCTAATATCATTTTCTTAACTTTGTAAACTCAAAATTATCGTCTGCTTGGTGCAGTTGGTAAAAGCGCGCTTTTCTTTTAGAATAAATACTAAGTAAGCCAAGCTATTCCGGTTCGATTCCCAGTCAATCCCTAACTTTTTTTTTTGTACTTTAAAATTTAATTTTTTTTTGATTAGCCATGGCTTGTTCGGCGGGTAAATGTATGGATAGTTCCAACTCACCTCTTTTCGCATGCTATGGTCCATGTGGTAATGCATTTCATGCTAAATGTATTGGGGCCAACAATGCACTTTTAGATAAAATAAGTGCTTTTAAAAGTGCTTGTTGGTATTGCGAGGATTGTAAGAAGATATCTACTTCTCAATTAGCGATAAAGATGTCTACGTTCAAACTAGAAATTGAAAAGCTGTCGAAAGGTTTCGATCAGTTGCACAAAGCTTTCAATAAATCCGTTTTGAACTTAGAATCATTTTCTTCTCCCTGAAGCTCTGTTGAAGTATCTACATCTACAAACGACTTAGAAACTTCAATCCCACACAAAGCTCTCGATTTAAAAGACCTCAATGCTCATTCTAATTCGTCAGCAACTAAAAGCTCTGCTTTGATTCCAAGTGCAGGGCCTAAAAAAAAATCGTGAAGGCATAGTGACTAGCAAAAATTTGAGCCCTCCTTCAAAGCGCAAGACTTTGAGAAGCAACTCTGTCAAAATCAATATTCCTTCTGTCCCGATGGAAGCAGTAGTTGAAGCTGTAGATTTTGAAAATAGATCATTGCCATCTAATTCTAGTTCTGATCCTGAATCTGGTGCATATTTTACACCAATGGAGGCAGTTCCAAAACCTAAGTTAATTTTTGTGTCTCGGCTTAGGCCAGATATTAATTCAAACGATGTTTTGCGCTATCTAGTATCAAAGAAGTTAATTCCTAACGAAAATTTTATTAAATGTACTAAGATAAGCAAAACTGATAGCTTTGTGTCTTCGTTCAAGTTGATTGTCCCGCCCTCGTCATTCGACTCTATTTGCGACAGTAACTCTTGGCCTGGTGGTGCTCTTGTTAAAGAATTTTCCATCAACAGGAGAGTTAAAAACAAATTGGTTATTAATACTGCTCCAAAAAACTGATTAGATTTTCCCTCTTTTATCAAAACGTAAGAGGCCTTCGCAGTAAAACTGCTGCTTTGTATGTTAATTCCCACGTTTTTAAACATGACGTATTTGCTCTGACTGAAACTTGGCTAAACTCAAGTCACTTGAACACCGAAATCTTGAGCCCTGAATTCTCGGTCTACCGTAAAGATCGTCACGTAGACAGACCAGATGATGTCGGGGGTGGTGTTTTGATTTCGGTCAGGAACACATATATGTCGTCTCGTATACTCTTCCGTTTGAACTGTCTATTGATGTTGTTTGTGTGAAAGTCTGTACACTGTTAACAAATATTTTTATTGTAAATGTATATATTGTTCCAAAAAGTTCAGCTTCAGCTTATTCTGAACTGGCCCTCATTTTGGATCATATTTTTGAATTGTCTGACTTAGAAAGTCAAATTCTTTTAATTGGTGACTTTAATCTACCATACGTTCAATGGTTACCCTCTGACGATGGATCTTTCCAAAAACCTTCTTTAACTTCACCGCAGCGTGAGCTTTCTTGTTTAGATAATATTATATCTACTGACTTACAGCAAGTAAGCTGTATTAGAAATTTCCAAAATCGTATGTTAGACTTAGTTTTCTCATCCGAAGCTATTAGCACGGTGGTTCTTCAATCAAATTCGGGTATTACTAGAATTGATGATCTCCATCCCCCTTTAGATATTTTCATAGAATTAAGCAACGTCTCTCGAGATATTAATATCTTAAATGACTGTGTATACACTTTTGACTTTCGAAAAGCGAATTTCGATTTGCTATCGAATGAATTATGCATTGCTGGTATTGAAAATATATCAACTATTGCAAATATTGACGAAGCAGTCGCTTGCTTCTACTCAATTTTAGAAAATAGCATGAAAAAAACAATTCCCCAAAAGTTGCTTAGAAATACTAGTTTCAGTCAACCGTGGTTTACCCAGGAATTAAAGGCTCTAAGGAACAAAAGAAACAAAGCTTGGAAGACCTATTTAACTACTCTCACTCCATCTGACCACCAACTATTCTTAAGTTTTTTTGAAGACTTCAAAACACTTTCTCATAATCTATACTCTAACTATGTCAATCAAATGGCGAGTTCTCTGGAAAATGACCCAAAAAGTTTTTGGTCCTTTGCAAACTCTAAAAAAAAATCCGACGGCTATCCACTCAACTTTATTTATAATAGCACTTCTTTAAAAAGTACTCCTGAAATTTGCAATGCCTTTGCAAATCATTTTTGTGGTTCTTTTTGTAGTACGAATTTAGAAATTGATGACCATTTTTTTCAGTATTTAACTCACTGCTCGCAAGTGAATTTTAATAGTATCCCTATTCACAGAGACCGAATTACTTACTACCTTTCTTCTCTTAAAGATGACGTTTCTTCTGGTCCGGACTCGATTCCGCCAATTGTTTTAAAAAAGTGTTCTTCACGTTTATCATTTCCACCTGAATATCTTTTCAAGCTGTCTTTAAAATCTGGAATATTTCCCACTCTTTGGAAGAGATCTTTTATAACACCTGTTTTCAAGAAGGGTGAAAAAATAGATATAAAAAACTACAGGCCAATTTCTAAGCTCTCATGCATACCAAAGCTATTTGAACAAGTAGTCTGCGAAAGCCTATCCTTCTTTGCAAGGAATGTTATCTGCCATCAGCAGCATGGATTTATGCAAAGAAGATCGACGGCTACCAACCTTCTATCATTTCATCATAAATGTTCCTACGCCCTTGAATGTGGGAACGAGGTTGACTGCATTTACACTGACTTCTCTAAAGCGTTCGACAAACTGTCTCATAATATTATACTATATAAACTAAAAGCATTTGGATTCCCCCCATTATTTATTGTTTGGATAAGCTCCTACTTAAAAAAAAGGTCTTATGAAGTCAAATTTCGTAACGTTTCATCAAAACCTTTCAATACTTTGTCTGGTGTGCTACTAGGTAGTCATCTTGGTCCCTTACTTTTCATTGTTGCAATTAATGATGTAATTTCTTGCATCTCCTATAGCGACATTTTAATCTTTGCTGATGATATGAAGATTTTTAAAACCATCAAAAATGCTTCAGATCGAGACTTCTTACAAAAAGATATCGACAGTTTTGTTCTATGGTGTTCTAAAAACGGACTTAGTTTGAACGCTTCCAAGTGCCAAAGTATGACCTTCTCCCGCAAAAGATAGCCAAGTATTCGAGAATATTCAATATCGCAACAATCCCTATCTCAAGTTTCTAGATTCCGTGACCTCGGTGTTCTATTTAGTACCAACCTCGAGTTTATTAGCTATGTTATAAATGCGTTGGAGAATAAATGTCAAGTTGATGTGGTGTATACTGACTTCAGCAAAGCCTTTGATTCAGTTGACCACGACATTCTTATAAGAAAACTTAAAAACTTTGGTTTTCATTCAAATATATTAGATTGGATTTTTTCATATCTTTCTAATAGATCCCAACGTGTATTAATCGACAATAAATTTTCAAAGACTATTAGTTGTACTTCTGGCGTCCCTCAAGGTATTCATTTGGGTCCATTGCTGTTTAACATTTATATTAATGATATTGTCAAAACAATTGAAAACTGTAGCTATTTGCTCTATGCGGATGACCTCAAGCTGTTTTTGAAAATCGAGTGTTTTGACGATTGCAACAAAATCCAATCAGATTTAAATCGTATCTCTCACTGGTGTCTACAGAATAATTTGAATCTTAATATCAAAAAGTGTAGTTCTATATCTTTCAGTAGAAACTCTAATGTTTTTCAATTTCCCTACCAAATTAATTCTGATAAACTAACTAATGTTAATAAAGTGAAGGATCTTGGTATCGTCTTTGATTCTACATTTTCGACAAAGATCCATGTTGATCATATAGTTGCAAAAGCAAATTCAATGGTAGGATTCATTAAAAGGAATACCAAAGATTTCACTGACCCACATGTGTTACTAACGTTGTTCAACTCGCTGGTAAGATCTATTATTGAATATGCAGATGTTATTTGGAATCCTTATTATAATGCCCATTCTGATAGGATAGAACAAGTTCAAAGACGATTTACAAAATTCGTTTTTTATAAAATAGGCTGGAACTATGTTCCTAACTATAAAGCAAGATGCCAATTATTAGGTTTGAAATCCATGGAATCACGCAGAAAAACAAATGATGTAATGTTTGTCAGGGATATTTTGTGTTATCACATAAGAAGCCCTTTTTTGCTTTCTCTAGTTCCTATTTACACTCCTTCAAGATGCTTAAGACCTAGAAATTTCCTTTTTCAACAACCACATAGAACAAATTACGGAAAAAATGAACCTCTTTCACCAGCAATTTCCTCATTCAATGAAGTAAGCAATGTTTTGACTTACATTTAAGCCGAGATACATTTAAAAACAAGTTGTTTTACATTTTTGTATTTTAAGTACTGTTTTATATTATATTCACATAATTATTATTTATAATTGTCATTTGTCACCAGTATGCAATCTGTTAAGCATTAGCTTGTAGATGATTAAATAAATAAATAAATAAATAAATAAATAATGAACACATCAACCTCATTATTAACAAATCAAATTCAATGCTTGGCTTCATTAAGCGATGGGCAAAAGAATTTAATGACCCCTATGTCACCCTCTCTTTATATAACTGTTATGTTCGTCCGCATCTAGAATATGCGTCTCAGGTGTGGTCACCATTTTATGATATTCATAAATCTCGAATCGAAGCAATACAGCACAGATTCATACGTTTCGCTCTCAAAGGTCTTCCTTGGGAAGATCCTTTCAATCTTCCTCCTTACGAGAATCGTATTCGCTTATTAAATCTTCAAACCCTCTCACAGAGTCGAATTAACAATGATTTAGTATTTTTTCATCAATTAATAACCGGTTCAACTGATGCCCCCGACTTGCTTTCCCACATTAGTTTCAACTATCGTGGAGGATCTCACCAACTACGTAATTTAGAGTTTTTACATCGCTCCTACCACAGAACTAACTATGGCATCCATGAGCCATTAGCTCGCATGATTAGATTATCTAACTCCTATCCTTTTGTTTCCGATTTCAACCTAAATAAAAATACTTTAAAATTAAAACTAAGAACCAGTGTGCCACCTGCATGACTTATGTTTGATATTTTGTTATTGAAATTTAATTTCTGTTCTTACTGATAATTTTTGTTTAATAATGTTTACCTTGTTTTTTTTATTAATGTACTTTTTTTGTTTTTTTGTTAAAAATTGTAACGTCTTTTATTTTTTTTCTCGTATACGTTCTATTTGTGCTTGTGTTTGGCGTTATTTACTAACCACTAACACTTGCATTAATGATGAAGAGCGTAGATAAGTGTGTACAAATGAGCTTGCTCTAAGTTCAGTACCGCTTAAGTCTCTGAGATGCAAAAAAAAAAAAAAAAAGTGGTCGCCTATGCCGATGATCTAGCTCTTCTGGCAATGGGGAAATTCCCTTCCACTATTAGCTCACAATTGAATTATACACTAACCAAGGTAAGCGCTTGGACAAAAAGATGCGGCCTTGCAGTTAACCCCCTCAAAACAGAGCTGGTACTCTTTACAAATAGAAGAAAAATACCTACTATTGAGTTACCAAGACTAAATAAGACCCCTCTTAAGATCTCTGATCAAGCCAGATACCTGGGAGTGATCTTAGTCAAAAAACTAAATTGGGGTCCCAATATACAAGAAAGATACAAAAAATCTGTGATAGCACTGTATTCGTGTAACAGTATTTTTGGCAAAAACTGGGGACCAAATCTCAAAATCATCCTGTGGATGTATACTGCCATTGTAAGACCTATCCTCTCTTATGGCAATTCGGTCTGGTGGAAGGCACTGGAAAAATCCACGCATTTAAAAACCCTAACCAAAGTACAAAGATCTGCCTGTATTTGCGTTACTGGTGCAATGAGAACTGCACCAACCGCGAGCTTGGAAGTAATCCTCAATCTCACACCTCTTGATCTCTATGTTCATTGTTCAAGAAGCGGCAGCAGACAGTGCACTTTGACTAAACCAGTGTAATGTCTGGAAAACCAGCCAAATAGGACACGCACAGATCTTATCGCGATACGCAGAAAACAACATCTGCACGGATTGCATAACTCCATACCTGGACTTTAAAAAATCCTTCACAACCAGCTTCCCCAATAGACAGGATTGGGAGAATGAAACACCTTACCTGAACGAGACGTCTATATCAATCTATACCGACGCGACGGTTCAAAAATGGAAGTTGGAACAGGGGCAGGTTTCTTTTCAGAAAGCCTAAAACTTGCCAGTTCATTCAGACTTCCAAATCACAGCAGCGTCTTCGATCTTGGCAGTTACAAACGCTGCGAAACAGGTGTCCATGATGGCGCTATCACATGCTGATATCACATTTTTCATTGATAGCCCAACAGCAATAAAAGCGATTTCTGCCACTCTTGTCAAATCAAAGCTTGTTTCTTGCTGTCGCGAAGAGCTAAGGGTTCTTGGCACGCAGCATAACGTTAGACTCTGCTGGGTCCCTGGTCATAGTGGTATACCGGGAAACGAAAAAGCGGACGAACTAGCGAGGAAAGGATCAGCACTTGACCCTTCTCTCATTGATAAATCAATCAGGATTCCACCCTGTGAAATGAAACAGATCATTGGTAACAAAATAATGCGAAAATCCAATGAAAGATGGGAATGCCTAGATTTCTGTGTTACTTCCAGGAAACTATGGCCGAAATAAGATAAGAAAGAATCTGAAAAGCTGCTATCATTAAATAGACCTTCATTGCGAATGCTTATCAGTATCATAACTGGACATAACCTACTAGGTTATCACAAAAAGAAAATTGGTCTTTGCACCGATGACCTATGCAGAGGATGCAATGACGAAGATGAACATGAGGACACAAGTCACTTCCTTTGTCAATGCCCAGCACTCTGCCATACTAGGAAAAAAATTCTAGGCAATTACTTTTTAAATGAACAGCCTGTTAAACTTCACTAAGGCCACAAAATGGTTAAATACTGAACAGACGTAAAATCATAGGTTTCTAGGACGTTACAATACGCCAGGGTATCACAATGGATCTACATTGATCTAAGTGTGACGGAAATAAGATCAACCGTCAGCCCATTTTACCTAACCTAACCTAGGTCTGAGTGCTCCAGCTGGTATTTTAAAAACCTCCAAAAAAAAAAAAAAAACATCTGTCGCTAATGGAAAATCTAGAAGAACTTATAAACCTTAGTGTGTGCTTGGATGCTATTATTTCAATGTACAACTTTAAACTCAACTTCACCATTGTCATCCCCCTAGGGAAGACTGGGAGAACACAAAACCTCATCCTTCAAGGCAAGATATGGTCATATGGTCTGGTATATGGACGGCTCAAAAATGTCAACTGGTATAGGTTCCGACTGTCCCAGAACGAATTTCTCAGTAAGTCTGGGCAGTCACTCGTTCATTTTCCAAGCTGAAGTCTTTACCATTAACGAAGGTTCGAGAATAATATGTTCATCGAACATGAAAAACAAAACTATATTCATTTTTTCAGACAGTCAAGCTACAGTAAAGGCGTTAATCTCACCTGTCATAAGATCCGAACTAGTCCAAGAGACTGCCAAGAACATCCTACTGGAGGAATCAAATAAAGCTTGGAGTAACTCATCTGGTCAAATCTGTTCAAAACTCTTTTTGTCAGAATATACTGAAAAAACATAAAAATTCCTACTGAACCTCAATAGGAAAACCCTAAAAATTTGCACAGGACTACTAACCGGCCACTGTTCTTTGAAGAAACATCTTCACCAAATGAGGCTGGTAGCGGACCCCATCTGTAGGCTATGCCTCGAAAATGAAGAAACAACTCTGAACATTATTACAGAATGTCCAGCACTTTTCCGACTAAGAAAGCAAATACCTGACTATGAGATTATCCCCCTAGATAAACTCAAACTCATTTACCCACCGAAGATTGGTAACTTCTGGTTCAATTCAGGAGCAGGAGATTTGTTCTGAAACCTCACATGGATTGGCACAATAGGTTTCATTCAGACACCGCAGTGCCCTGAGCTGAGCAAGCTCTACCCATCCCCTAAATCTATCTATCTAGATCTATCATTGAAATAAATGTTGGTTTTGTCAAAACTCTCACCAAAAAATTTCGCAGTATCAAATTTTAACGTTGCTCTTTGCTCTCATTATCCTTTCCTTAGTAAGCCGACGTGCCAATTTAACGACCAGAATGTTGTTGGTGTCGTCATTCGATTTTTTATTTCCCAGTACACTGGAACATTCGTTTGCTGACCCTCTTTTAATTTTTTTTTCTTTTGATGTAGCAGTGATCTATGTCACCCTCGTACATTTTCACTCCCAGACCATTACGAACAAGGTCTACAACCACATGCATTGCATTTTGATTGTTAACACACGGCACATTTACTATTTCCATGACATTGGATAGATTAGACTGCTCCGAAACTAGATCTGTTTTTTTTGGAGAACGTTAACTTTTGCTTCAGGTTCGGTGTTCTCAGATTGCAAATCAAATAAACGAGACATAAAGTCAACATTAACATTCTTAAATTCGCGAAATTCATTGTATATAAGATTATGTCAATTGATTCTGATTCTGATTTTGAAAAAAGATAACTTTTTATAAAATTAATCCTTTGTTATTTCAACGAGTTGTCTCCACGTCTAAGAAAAAAACGCTTGAGAAGACTGCTAGCTGAAAAACTGTCATACGACGCAGAGCTAGAGAAAGTACTCCAAAGCACGTCGAAAAACAATTCAGACCCTTCCAACAAGAGAAGACCGCCCCCCTGTTCTGTGGTTGCAGGAATGAATACAGTTGGAATTGTCTCCGAGGATTACCCAGCTAGCCATCTTGAAATGGTGGAAATTAAAGCAGTGTTAAATGCCATCCTTACGGAGCAGCATTAGATCAGTGAGGAGCCGCACTGATAAGATTTCTGTGCAGCTCGCAAACCGGGATGGTTCACAATGAAGTGCGCAGATGCACTTAGTAGAGATTGAATGGCAAAAACAGTCAGCCTCATCTCGCCATTTGAGAATGCCAAACTGCGGATGGTGGAGGGGTGAGGGTGGAGATTTTCCGAAACCATGCGTGGCAACCACATACTTTCCTGTTCCAAAACACAGCAGAAGAAGTGCTGAAACGGTTAGAGCTCCCTGAAGACCTGAGCTGCCAACGATTCCAGAGTTCCATACAGAAAAATATAAATATGGAGGTTGTTTGAATCTTCCTCCCCTTCCAATTGCCGTCCAATTGCACTAACGTCCCTTCTTTCCAAGGCCATGGAAACGTTGACAAACTGTCAACTTATGAAATATCTCGAAGAACGAAAGCTTCTTAATTACCGGCAGTACGGCTATCGTAGCAAACGTTCCACTGGTGATTTGATGGCTTATCTCACCGAAAAGTGGAACCAATCTTTACATTGTTTTGGAGAAAGTAAGATTATTGCGCTTGATATCTCTAAAGCATTTGATAGAGTTTGGCATCAGGCTCTTTTATCGAAAATGCGTGCCTTTGGTATCGATGAGTCTCTTCTTCGTTGGACTAGAAACTACATTTCCGACCGTTCAATACAAGCTGTATTGGATGGCTTTAAGTCCGATATCCACTTTATAAATGCTGGTGTGCCCCAGGGCTCCGTTTTGTCACCGACTCTAGTAGGAATAGGTGCACTTGGGACCGATCCGTTAAACGGTTGAATATTTGAAAATTTGAAAAAAGTTAAATGTAGGAGGAATAGAATAATAAAAATATGTGTTATATAAATTTATGATTTTATTAGTGAGTGATAAAACCCAATGAAATGTTGTTTATGGTTGTTTGTAAGGGATCGGCACGGGACACCATGTCGTGAAGTCGAGTATCAAAATCTACGGATAAATGAAAAGAGGATTATAAAAATAAAGTGTTAAGGAAATGTTCTGTTTGTTTGAAAATTGGAAAAGGTGTAAAGAGTGAAGTTAAAGGTAAAGGAATGTTTGATTGTTTGTAAATAAAAAAGTGTAGATTGTGAGAACGATTGAAAGTGGTTTTTAGAAAATTCCAATCTACGAGCAAATTTATGACTGCAAAGGATCGACGCGGGTCACCGTGCCGTCGTTTGATAGGTATTGTATTGATGTACCTAAATAATCAATGTGTGTCGGTTCATGTTAAATAAAGAAAATGCTGTCAATAAGATTTTTGGAACTTATTTCTCTAATTTTATTCAATACATTTTATAGGATTTCGTTTTTATTTATCCAAGAGTTAAGTTCTGTTGGAAATCACAACCACTTATTGTTTATGGTTGTTTGTAAAATTTCGACATGGGGGAACAGTGTCGTCGTTTGATAGGTATTCTATATAGATGTCCCTAAATAGTCAAGTACTAATACCTACGAATATAAATCAATAGAGGATTCTGAAAATAATCTGTTAAGGAAAAGTTATATTTGCTTGAAAATTGGAAAAGGTGGAAAGAGTCAAGTGCAAAGGATCGATGCGGGACGCCCGCGCGCCGCGCCGTGTCGTCGTTTGATAGGTAATCTATAGATGTCCCTAAATAGTCAAGTACTTATAACTACGTATAAATCAACAAAGGATTCTGAAAATAATCTGTTAAGAAAATGTTATATTTGGTTGAAAATTGGAAAGGGGAAAGGCAGGTTAAATAATGCAGTGGGTGTTGGGATTGGTAGTTTTTCGATTTTTTCTAGATTTCATATTAACGGAAATGACCAAATTTGTCAGTCCATACTATAAAAGCAATTGTTGCGTGAGTTCTTAATTCAGTTTTCAGTTCGTTACGTTTAGACAACATAAGAGAAAATATTTAACAAAAATGTCTAATTTCTTAAAAAAAATCAAGTCGGCAGTGAACGTGAAAGATGGGTCGGCACCACCAGCTCGGAAGCCGATACTAAGTTTGTCTAAGATGGTCTAGATCTAGAGGAAGACATTTCATATTTCCTCAGCGAAAAGGATAAAGACCGCATATGGTCTTCAAATCTTAGTCGAACTAGACGACTTTGTGGTAGGTTTAAACACATTTTTTTTTTTTTACAATATCATATAAAGTTTTTATTTTTAAGTATTCTTACCAAAAAGGTACAATGCACAAATGAATGAGGAAGATATCGCGGGGCTACACACGTTCTGCCTGGAGGTCGTGGAGCCTTTTGGTCCATCCTTCAGTATAGACTTCCACGACAAGGAACAAAAACAACAGCAACAACATCATCAGCAACAGCAACAGCAACTACATCAACAACATTTTGATTTTGGTGGGGCTACCGCCCCATTTATTAGCTTAATACAAGCTTAAAATAACTTAAACATACTAAACTTAAACTAATTGAAACTTACTAAAACTATTAACCTACAAGGATGAGAAATGGTTTAAGAGGAGGACTTTCAGACAAGGGCTTGGAAGATTGAGGTCGAAAAGAAAAGGAACAGAATTAATCTTACTCTTCATGCGGGTTAAGGGTTCGTTGAGACCATAGGATGTACAATGAGCAGGAAGGAAAAAGAATCGGGATGATCTTACGTTTCGGGGATAAGTGTTGAAAAAGATAAGGTCTAAAAGGGAGGAGCAGTCAGTGTTGCCAGTAAGAAGTCGGTGAATGAATATGATGTAAAAGACATTCCTTCTGTTTTCTAGGGAGTGGAGATTAATGATTGTAAGACGATCACGGTAAGGAGGCAAGTTGAGAAAGTTTCTTATGCTATGTCCGCACCTGAATCCCAAACCAACATGATAACCAAGTGGTTTGCCATACAAAATGAAACCTATTTAGTCACTGGGCTTCGAGATAACCTACTCGAAACCAAAGGCGCTGAATGCACTATTTCCAATATTCCATTGAATTTGACATTTAAGAGAGTGGAAGTGAGTGGAGAGAGAATGAATTCTCTCATACGTTGTTGACGTTCTGCTCACACTTGAATGTCTGTCTCTTTTTAACTTAAGACAAAAAGATAAACTCAAAACTTTTCTGCATATGCGGACACTACTTGGTTAACTCAAACCATACTGGAACGAAACCCAGGTTAACTTCAGGTGCGGACATAGCATAACGTCGTAGAGATCCCGTAGGGCAAAGAGCAGAAAACGACGTTGAACACTTTCGATCCTTGAAATATGAACCGCTTGATATGGAGCCCATACTTGCGATGCATACTCAAGGAGAGGGCGAACATAGGCAATATAGAGAGATTTTGTTACAAGGGTTTTGCGGAACTCTTTGGACCATCTCTTGATAAAACCAAGGGTGGAATTAGCTCTTGATATTACTTCGTCAATATGAGAACGAAAATTTAATTCGCCGTCGCAGAGAACTCCTAAATCTCGGATAAGCTGCACACGGTTTATTGGAAGGTTCTGAAGATGATAGGATCTGGGGGGAGGTTTATTACTTTTACGAGAAAAAGTTATTGCCTTGCATTTGTCAATGTTTAATTCAAGGAAGTTTTTAGAACACCAAAAGACGAATGAATCGAGGTCATTTTGAATCTGGAGAGAATCTCGATCGGAGGTTATGACTTTGAAAATTTTAGCGTCGTCCTACGTAAAGTGAGATAGAAGAATATTGGATGATCTTTTCGACATCATTAATGGCCAGGATGAAAAAGAGGGGTCCAAGATGGTTTTCCTTGGGGCACACCGGAGGTAGCCACAAATGGAACTGAAAGAGTAGAACGGAAACGAACTCTATATTGGCGGTTGTCAAGATATGAAGAGATCCATTTAAGTAGGATCCGAGGAAAGAAAGTTTAAAGAGGATTACAGAGTGAGAAATTTTGTCAAAAGCTTTGCTAAAATCAGTGGTGATGACGTCTACTTCGTTTCCTTTTTCCATTGCAGAGAGAGAGAAGGAAACAAACTCAACTATATTAGTAGTTGTAGACCTTCCCTTACAGAAACCATGCTGCTTGGAGGATATCATTGATTTGCACTGGAAGGAAAGTATTTCATACAGAATGCTTTCGAAAAACTTAGGGATATGGGAGAGCTTAGCTATGGGTCTATAGTTAGAAATTAGGTTTTTGGGGTCTTTTTTATGGATAGGTGAAAGAACGGATATTTTCCATAAGTCCGGAAAAACTCCACTTGAAATTGATAGTTTGAAAAAGTTAGTGATGGGAACGGCTTAACAGGAACAACATTGTTTAAGCATAATGGCAGGAATGCCATCTGGACCTGGATTATACTCGTCTTTGTGTTTGAAGAGACCATTAAGAACAGTTGACTGATTGAAGCTTAGATTAGAAGGCCCTGTAGAGAAATGGCGAAGATAGGAAAAGTAAGTCTGGTCTAGATCTGGGGTTTTTTGAGCAAAAGACAGTTTAAAGTGACTTGCAAAAAAATTTGCGATTGTTGTTGGTTCGTTGGAAGATTGGGTGTCGTAGTGAAGAAAAGGAGGGAAACCATCATTTTTCTTTTTATAATTGATAAACTTATAAAACGATTTTGGCTCCGAAATTAGATTTGCTTGGGTGGTGGATGTAAAGTCAATGTAAAGAGCTTCATTGAGATTGGAAAACTTATAAAATACTCCAAGGTAATCAGAGTAATCGAAAACTGAACAGGAGCGTTAATATTTATTCCAGAGCTTATTTCTCTTGTTTCGCAGCTCACGTAGTTTATGATTGTACCAGGGAGGGGATGTTGAGTAGGACTTATCGCGCGAAAGGGGAACATAAAGATTTATGCAG